>SJYX01007537.1:225204-274544 GCA_006410675.1 Oreotragus oreotragus
GCGAAGAGTTGACTCATTGGAAAAGACTCTGATGCGGGGAGGGATTGGGGGCAGGAGGAGAAGGGGACGACCGAGGATGAGATGGCTGGATGGCATCACGGACTCGACGGACGTGAGTCTGAGTGAACTCCGGGAGATGGTGATGGACAGGGAGGCCTGGCGTGCTGCGATTCATGGAGTCGCAAAGAGTCGGACACGACTGAGCGACTGAACTGAACTGAACTGAACAACAAACCGTTTTCACTCAGGAGTTTTGCCAAAGGGCATGCCGGTTTCCCACCCTTGCCTCCCAGACAGAGAGGATCCTCATCTGCCTGCTGGAGGAAATGGCATCTCTCCCCACCTGTGAACACCAGGAATTTTCCATTCAGGATAAATATCACAAGTTCTAGTCAGAACATTAGAATTTGCACCAGTCAGTTTGCAAGCAAATCTTTATTTTATACAGGGAATAGACAGAGCGTCCACACAGTGAAACTTCACAAAACACACACTTACATGCAAACTCCGTTCTGAAAGGTGGGGCTGGAGGAGGCATGGCACCATCAAACCTAGGGTTGTTTAAACTGGAAAAGACTTTAGAGATTGCCTGGTGCAAGCCTCGCATGTTATAAAGAGTAAACAGAGACCCTTGGGAAAGAGACAGATTGGTAGTCATTCAAAGCCAGCCAGCCCTCAAGTGTGAATTTCTCTCCAGGGCCCTTTCTGCACCCTAGGGTAGTGGGGTAAAAGGACAACTCTTTAATGTGAGGGAATTTGGAATATTTATGAATTTGACAGGATGGTACCTGAAGAATTGTGAAACTTAGTAGAAACTGGGCCAGGGGAGGAAAGACACCAAGGAGAGACAACCAAAATGCTGGGAAGGGCACAGGACAGAGAGTGGGGATGTGGGGATTACCAGAATAAGGTTTGCCCCCTGTACAACTTTCCCCCAAACTTACAGTGCTGCTTTATACTCTTTTCTATTATTTCACCCTGTGGGAGGGATGCTCTGTAATTGAATCATATTTATCCACTGCCAGAAAATTTATCTGGCGTGAAAGGAATCCATCCTTGTAGCCAGGACACCTTTTCTTTCTGGGCTCTTCCTCTGCTTCAATTACCCACCAAGTTCCCTTCTTCCCTTCTGCTGCCAAAAGATGTCCATAAACGTGCAAACCCACTCCCACAACCAACTATTTCTATCGTCCAAGACAGAATTCAACAAACTCTTTAACTCCAAAGTGTCCTGTTCTCCAGGTTCCAATAAAGAAAGCAATTTGGGTTGCTTTGATTGCACAATAAAGAGAATAATCAAGAAGAGCTTAAAGTGATGACCCCCCTGAGAACTATCAGAAGAGCAAAGCAAAGAAATGCGTCTATAATGGAAGAAGTTCAGAATCATGACCATTCCTAAGAAGAGCCTGACAAGGAAAGAGGGCTCGCATTCTCAGCAGGCTTCAGATGATAACATGTTGGGAAGAAATCAAACTTTGTTTATTACAGACCAGGTAACAGATACTGTGCCAGGTGCCTTACAAACTTTGTGCACTTGAATTCATGAAGGAAGGCATTTACATTCCATTCTGTAGGTTAAAAAAAAAAACTCAGATGTTCTGTAACATGCCCAGTGACACAGAAGTAGAAAGATAGAATCTGAACCCATATCTATCTAAGTTGTATTATCAGTCATGATGCTTCACTCTAAGCACCATGAGAAAAGTCTATTTTGCCTATTGTCCACCATTGTATCTCTTAACAATTAGCACAGTACCCTGATATAAACAAGCTATTTAATAAGCACTGATAAAGGACTAAATGGATAAAGAAATGAATAAGTGGGGCTGGCTTTTGGTGAGTGAATTTATTCAATAAGAATTTACTTAATAAGTACTATGAGCTGGGCTTTCAGTGGGTGAAGAAAAGAACAAAATATGGTTTCTGGCTTTAAGAAGCTTACAGTCTGGTCGTCCAAAGTCACTACTATATGCAAATCCATAAAGGAAAACACTAAGAGATTTCAATATAGAAAATGTCCAAAACTTATATAAAATTATCAGACAACTATAGTAGATTGAAAAATAATGGTCATAATAATTTCTATTTCTTTCCATTGAGAAGTGAAGTCTAACTTCTCTACTCTTTGACTCTACGCTTGGCCATGAGACTAGGCTTGGTCAGTGAAACGTTAGCAAAATGTGACAGACACAAACAGAGGCTTTCAATCTGCTTTTCCCCTAGGCTTGCTGCCTCCTACTTCTCTGTGGGATCCTGAGACCACCATGAGGTAAAGTTGAGACTAATCTACTGGAGAGTGAAAGACCAAGTGAAAAAGTCAACAAATAAATCAGTAGCAATTCACAGAGGAAGAAACACAAATTGCCAACTCTAGGGAACAAATGGTCACAATATTTTACATTTCCTTGGAATTGCATTTATGGGAGGGATGTGCTTGCAATATCTGTAAAGTTACATGAAAGCTAATCCTAATTCATCACTTATTATATGTCACTTATTCCATGTGTGTAACGTGTAATACTGGAAAGTGAAAGTGAAGTCGCTCAGTCGTGTCCGACTCTTTGCGACCCCGTGGACTGTAGCCCTCCAGGCTCCTCTGTCCAGGGGGATTCTCCAGGCAAGAATACTGGAGTGGGTTGCCATGCCCTTCTCCAGGGGATCTTCTCAACCCAGGGATCAAACCCAGGTTTCCTGCATTGCAGGCAGATTCTTTACCTTCTGAGCTACAAGGGAAGAGTTTATGTACCACAACTAAAAAGACCGTGAGTGCCACAGCTAAGACCTGGGGCAGCCAAACAAATAAATATTTAAAAAAACTCATAAAGCTGTACACACACCAAAATTCACTGTATATTGTTTAAAATTATGATAAACCTTCTTAATTACCAGAACAAATATGTAGATAGGAGATATTTCCTGCAGTCCCAACTGGAAACACAAAGATTATACACAAGAACATGGGTAAATAAATGATGATTCATTCATTTGATTGAAGACTATAAGTTTGCATGGAATTGTATCCTTGATTTATTAAGTGAAGAAAACAAGATGCAGAACATTTTTGCACAAATATTGAGAAAATCCTAGAAGTCATACACCAAGCTGCTAACAGTGGCACTTCTGACTGATGAAATCGCCAGGCTTAGGGATCAGGGGCGGGGTGAGGAGGAAAGCAGATGGCCACTTATTCTTTTACATACTTAGCATTGCATTTGTTTTGTCATTGTAAAGATTTTTTATTTAGAACAAAAACACACACAACTAACCAATCCAATGGCAGTGCTCTACTTAATTACTGACACACTTCTCTCCTTCCTTAGACAGTGAGGTCACAGAAGAAAAGAACTCTGTTTTGTTTCTCTCCAGTTCCTAGCACCAAGCACTGTGTTTGACAGAATGTGTGTATTTTTAATATATTTAAGTTGAATTTGAAGAATTCAATAGTAATTAAAAGTAGTACATCTTTTTTTTTTTCTTTTTGGAATTTTAAGTCCAAAAATGCTCCTTTAAGTTTTGCTATAAATTCTCTTGAAAAGATCTTTGTTTACTGAGTTTTTAAAAATTAGTTTTTATTAGAGCATAGTTTATTTACAGTGTTGTGTTGGCTTCAAATGTATAGAAAAGCGAAGCATATACACATATCTATATATGATTATATATACATATATATGTATAAACACATATTTATACATATATAATGATATATACACGTATGGTGGTGGTTTAGTTGTGTCCAACTCCTGTGACCCCGTGGCTGTAGCCTGCCAGGCTCCTCTGTCCATGGGATCCCCCAGGCAAGAATACTTTAGTGGGTTGCCATTTCCTTCTCCAGGGGATCTTTCTGACCCAGGAACTGAACCCGGGTCTCCTGAATTGCAGGCAAATTCTTTACCGACTGAGTTACCTAGACTCCTCTATATACATATGTGTTATACATATATGTATATCAACTTTGGATTCTTTTCCCATGTAAGTCATTAAAGAATATTGAGTCAAGTTTTCTGTGTTATACAGTAGGTTCTTGTTAGCTATTTATTTTATATATAGTCAAAGCGGTACATCATAAACCCAGGTGACAATTCTGTGAATTGCTAATTGCAGGGCACCATCAACAAGACAGTGGAGTTGTTAAGACTTTTGGTCTTGAAGTTCTGTCTCATTTCCATCATCTGTAAAATGGGAAAATAACATCTAAATCATTGACTTTTGTGTAAAGGATTATTAGTATTAGCATAGCACGAAGCCAGTGTGTTCAAGTGAATCTGTATGAAACTATAATAGTCTGTGTTAGCCCCAGAGGAAAGGACTTTTTTTAAAAGTCATCTTGGAGCTAAGGTACCCACAGAAGGAAGAACCGCTAATGGCTTTGTGTCCTGCTGTGTGACCACCCTCCTGCACACTTCAAACCCACATGAGCAGGAAACAGGCCGATCATGAGCTAAGGAAGATTCCCTGTGTTTCCTTTCAAAATCCTTTGATTCTTGTCCCCTTTCTTACAGGAATGACCTTAAGAGGAAACCAAATCTCTGTCCATGCAAATGACTCTGGAAAAGCAGTTCCACAACCAGCTTGCTGGTGTGGAGGGAGCCCTGGAGAGATCAGGGTGCTACTCAGGGATGGACACAAACTGTCGCTCCATGGGCGCCTGCCAGCTGAGCCTTGGGAAGACCACTGACCTACCCAAAAGCCTCCCTATTGTGTCCAGAGAACCCTCCCTGACATCTCCCCCCTCATCTTTAAAAGTGAGTTTGTGAAAGTGAATGTACAGTCCATTAAAAGCACAGTTCCTCTACTTTGTTTCACTTTAGAGCAGGACAGTAGCTCTGCATTCTGAAGTATCAGCCCCCTGGGCTCACTGATGGGGTCACAACCTTAACTCAGGAGTTAAAGAGGGCTCAGGGACCCTCTAGCCTCATTTCATTTAGTTGAGAAATTCCTTTATTACAGTTCTCGAATTTACTGTCCTTTGGACATTACCTGAGTTATTCCTGTGATTGGAAGTCTCCTATTTGGGAATCAGCTTGTGTGGTCATATTTCCTCTTCTCCATCCAAAAAAAAAAAAAAATCCTTCATACTTCCAAACTATAGATGCATTTGTCAGGCAGAATTCCAAATATAAAATTTATGTCAGTTTTTCCCATCTTAAACTGCAAGCCTGAACATCTCAAGAGGTACTTATCTATGTGACTTTGTTAAGAGGGGCTTTATGACAACCCTGAGTATCATAGTCAGTGTCATCTCCTTGGGCCTCTGCCAGGCCCTACATTTATGCCAGCAACACTGACATCTTTCCAAACCTGTCGGGAGCTCTTCTCAAGGAATCACCCTTGGAATCTTTGCATGAGCCTTCCTTCAATGTTTTCTTTCCACGTCACCTGGAAAACACTTGCTTAGGCTCCAAGGCTTGACCCAGGCTCTCACACACCCTGGGGAAACTTCCGATGGCCCAGGGCAGGGACTGTGTCCCAGGGACTGCATAGGTAAGGTACCGAGTAGGCGTGGCGATGTGACGGGACCTGATCCTACATACAGCAGCTGCCTGGGAGTTTATCGCTCAGGAAAACAGCTCCTCCTTTTTCTTCCCAAGAAGGCAATCTAAGATCTGCTTAGACTCTTCTGGCAGCAAGGAGACAGAGCCCGTTACTTGAGGGAAAGCAGTTCAAAAACATGAAAGCCGAGAGGCAAATCTATCATATGTTTGAGTTGGATGCCCTGGGTATGGGCTGGATCCATTTTCATGTCAAATTTAACAAGAATGTAAAGTATCACAGGGTCTCACTTTCTAAGGCCAGGCTAGGCTTTGGTTTTTTCGCCCTTTGCCAGCTGCTCTCCAACTCCCTCCACTTAGCTCTGGGGTCATGGGGGCTACCTGTGTCCCACTGGGCTCAGTCACTAGGGGCCCCAGAAGAAGACAGGAGGGTAGAAGGGGAGGACGGTCCCTCCCCACTGACCCACCTACAGACTGCAGCTCGGTGGGGAGTCTTCCTTGGCCCCTGATCAGTCTAGGTCCAAGAACCAGTCCTTCCCCTGTGCCTTCAGGCCTACACTGGTTTCAAGCACCACTCACATTTCAGTCATTCCTTTTATGTCAATGAAATTTTGTGCTGATGTCTGAGAACTAAATCGGGTGAACAATGCTTCGTGTGTCTTGGTGGGAGACAGGACTCCAGCTTGGTACCTACATCTTGACTCTTGAAGCAGACACTTGGGCACCTCCCTAGCGCTGCGATTTCTTGAAGGGGCACAGTTTCCAGTTCACTGCTCTCAAGTATTTGCTAGCTGTTTCTCAACTGCAGTGTGTCAATTATGTACAGACAATTCCTAAAATGATTAGTTGTAACATAAGAACTATAGTTTATTAACTACTTACCACCTTTCAGATACTTTAAATCCATTGTGTTACTTCATTTTCACAATGACTATGAATTAGTCATTTATATCTCATATCACAGATGAGGAAACTCACTTAGACAAAACAACAGTGATGACTAAATGAGATCTTAAATGTAAAACATCCGGGACAGTGTTAGAACTCACGACTTCCTTTTCCCTTCCTTTTCCCTAGGTTAGCACAGTAGGTCCCTCATGTGTACTCTTTGACTGCATATCCATTTGCCTTAGTAGAAAAATCTAAGTCTATACATCTTAAATAGCAGTGTTCTGTTAAATCTAATTTCCCATTCATGCTCTTTGCCAAAACTCAGCAAGTGGCCATGGCCTCAGCCCAGAGATTATAGCCTGACCCGTGCTACGGAAGACTCCATTTCCGTTTTCACAGGGATCTCATCAACTCCTAGGGCTTCAGTTATCATCTGTTCCAAACCTAGATCTCTAGTTCCAACCTCTTCCCCGCTATTAAACCTCTTTCCCGTATTATAATAAGGCCTCCTGCTCATCTAGTAGGCATCTCAACTGTGATACATCTAGAATGAACTCAGCATCTTCTCCTCTCTTCACCTCTCTCTCCTTATCTCTTAAACCTCTACCTTTCTAATCACAGATGCTTGAAAACTCTGAGTTATTGTCAACAACTATCTCCCCCTCACTGTTTGTATCCAATCACCATATTCTGCCCATCCTAGTTCTGTCTTATCTCTCACATTCAACTCCTTTTCACACCCTCATTGTCACTCACTTGAACTCCTACACAGTCTTAGTGCCTTTGTCTCTTTAGCCCCAAACGCTCCCCAGGCTTTCCTTTGCTGGCCATTGATGACATCATTTTTTTCCACTAAGGATGCCCTTCCCCACAAACGTTTATCTGTTCAGGTCCAGTCTCTTCCAAGATTCAGCTCAAATCTCAGTGGTACCAGGAATTTGTCTTCTATTATGCTGCACAATTCAAAAAGTAAAGCTCAAATTTACAGACTATGGCAGCTGAAGACTCAAACCTACTATGCTTGTTTCTTGAAGAAAACAAAGGAATTTAAGATACAGAAAAAATGAGGTGATATTTAATTAACAACATCCTGAAATGGAAATATATATCTTAATAATGAAGTCAGATATCAGCTTTAAAATGACATCTGACTAGCACCTTTGATGTAGCCTTTCTCAGCTTCCCCCTAAAGCCATGGGGAAAAAAGTGAAGAACTGCAAATACAGAGCTAACCAAGATAGTCAGTCTACCTATTGGCAGCATCTAGTAATCACAAAGGTCAATGAATTGGACTGAAAAAATGGATTTTCAATACTAAAATATTTTTAATGTCAAAAATTCCTCTTAAAATTAAAAATATATGCTGTAAAAAGTAACTTGGATCTTTAATTCCATACTAAAGTAGTCAAGACTTAGAAGGGAACAGGAAGGAGGGGGGAAAATTAATATGTGGTAAGTTCTTTGCTGATACGCTGAAGTTCAAAATATGGTTTCACTATTTATTATTATAAACAGAGAGGCATAGGTTAAAGAGTGTTTTTTGAAAAACATAAGGGTAACCACTAACAAAATAAGAAACAGGATGTATACAACAAAAATGACTAGAGAAGATAAATGTAAACAAAATGTAGGCCAAGTAAGCAAGACAGGAAAAAATAAGACTAAAAGGAAACAGCAGGAAAAGTTTTTTACATTAGAAAAAAAAAAATCAAAGTGTAAAATAGTATGTCAGAAGTTAAGATTAAATATATGATTTGTGACTGAAAGATAAATGCCTAAAATTACCTGCAGAGGGGCTTCTCTGGTGGTCCAGTGGCTAAGAATTGGCCTTGCGATGCAACAGACACAGGTTCAGTGCCTGGTCCGGGAAGATCCCACATGCCTCAGGGCTGCTAAGCCCAAGTGCCATAGCTGCTAAGCTCTAGAGTCCTCGAGCTGCAAGCACTGAGCCCACGTCCCGCAACGACAAAGCCCGTGTGCCTAGCGCCCGTGCTGTGGAACAAGAGAACCTACTGCAATGAGAAGCCCGTGTACCACAATCAGAGAGGAGTCCCGCTCACTGCATCTAGAGAACAACAGACCCAGCACAGCCAAAAATAAAATTTAAAAAAAATTAATAAAAAAACAGTGGTTTTTAGATCAAAAAAAAACTTAAAAATTAAAAAGTCACCTACAGAATGACAGATATTCACAGAAAAAAAATGAAACCTTCAAAGATAATGCTTAAAATCTTGAAAACAAAGATATAGGCAATAACTTGTCAAGAAATGAAAAAAAGAATGATAAAAGAGAAGAAAACAAAGATTACAAACACTAGTTTCGGACAAGTGGCATTCAAGACAGAAGGCATGGGATGGGACAAAATCTATCATGTATCTTTATAGAAAGTAAATTCCATAATGAAAGAATAGTGGCTATGTGTCATAGTGCTCTAAATCATATAGAATCAAGTAAAGAAAACACAACTGGTAAAAGCAAGAAGAACGTGAAGAAATCACAATAGTTCTGGGGAGATAACAGCATCCCACCTCTCAAATTTTGACTGATGAAGTTGACTAAAAATCGAAATACCATTTAGTAACAATTAGACATATATGTAATTACAGATGTGTGCTTCAGGTGCTGTGTTGAGTTGCTCTGTTGTGTCTGGCTCTGCAACTCCATGGAACGCAGCCCACCAGGCGCCTCTGTGCATGGGACTCTCCGGGCATGAATGCTAGAGTGGATTTCTGTGCCCTCCACCAGGGGGGTCTTCCCGACCCAGGAATTGAACCCATATCTCCAACATTGCAGGCAGGTTCTTTACCCACTAGGCTACCTGGGAAGCCCGAAATCACCTGTACTGTTTTATACTTTTGTAGATCTTTTAGACCAAGCAGTTTGAGTTGAACCTGCTTAACTTAATTTTGGCATGGCTCAGAGGTGATATATTTCCAACCTGGGCCAGCGGACACTGATTCAAGCACCAGAAAAGGTTCTGAGAGACGCTGATGGGCCAGACATGAACCCTTTAGTTGCTGCATCGTTGGGAGGTCTAGAGGTCTTGAAGGAGGGATCTAGACAACCAGGCAGCAGGTCAAGGGGAAATTAGGAAGCTCAAGCAGCAGCTATTAAACAAATAGCACAGAGTTAGTCCACTGTCCTAACAGTAAGACAAAGCAGTGCAACACAGTAAGCTATCAGCCCTGCTGTAACACATGCTATTCCGGACACACCCAGACACACTCAGCTCAGTTAAGTTCAACAGAGGGAAACTGCCTTTGCAAGAATCCCCAATCATAACAAAATAGTCCCACACCACACACAATAAATCAAGCGTAACAGCATATCATTGAACAAAAAAAGAAACCAATTCCCTAAAAATCTTCCTTCCTTGCTTAGTCACTAAGTCATGTCCAACTCTTTGAGGCCCCATGGACTGCAGCCCACCAGGCTCCTCTGTCCATAGAATTTCCCAGAGAAGAATACTAGAATGAGTTGCCATTTCCTCCTCCAGAGGGTCTTTCTAGACCAGGAATCAAACCCACATATCCTGTGTCTCCTGCATTGCATGCAGATTCTTTGCCTGATGAGCCATCTTAGAGTCTTCTAAATGATTATTAATTTTCAAAAAAATCATAACTAAAGAGATATGATTTTTAGAAAATAAAAAATAAGAATCCAACTTTCAAAACTGCTACAGCAAGTCCAAAGATTAATTTGGAGACAAATTTATAGTTTTAAAAGCTTTTATTGTTAAATGAGTATTTTAAAAAATCAAGAACTGTACTCAGGAAACATTTGTAAAAAGGACTAATAAGACTTAAGAAATTCAGGGAGAAAGAAAAAATGAAACTAAATAAGAATATTAATCAGCTTAAAAGCAGAAAAATGAAAATTCCAACAGCTGGTCTGTGGTGTGGGTAAAATTTACAAGAGCCGGCAGCTAAAGGACTTAAACAGATAGGCTTGTCTTACACTTGTGGCAGAGTGGTTTGCATTGCCATAGTACAAACTCCATCATTGTCTCAACTCAGGAGTCAAGTGCAGTTTACTCACAAGTGCATTATCTGTCTGCATGTCTCTGTGATTATGTCTGTCTCTATGCAGGAAAATTGTTGCCATTTTTATTTTTAATTGAAGTAAAACGCTGAGCTACATGCCAGGGTTGACACCAGGCTCGACAGAGACCACAAGTGCAGAAGTGAGCCAGGGCGTGCTATGCTTTAAATCAAAATCAAAGCCAGAGCTCAGTGTAGGAGGTAACCATGGGAATGTAAGTGCACTGGGAATTCCAGGGGAAACCTGGGGGAGGGCATTTGGATTCCTCAGGGAGAGATATGAAATCCAATCTTATCTAGAAAATGTTAATGCTGGCTACCTCTGGATGGTGGTTACATTGTACACACTAAATTAAAAGATAAATGTTTTAAAAATTGAATTTTTTGAAAGGAAAGCCAGTGACTTGGGCTCTACACATTAAGCCTTGGATTTACAGTGGTGTCTTTCATCATAATTAGGTGTCAGAACTGTCTTCCATGCTTCCAGGTGCCCTGTGCGGGGCTCTGTCTATCTCAGGAACAGCTCACAGTGCAGTGGGAGGCTGGGAAGCTTAGCATGGCTGAGCAACAGCGTGATGCAATGTGTGGTCAGAGGCTAGGGGATCAAGCCACGTTGAGTGTGAATCCCAGATCTGCCAAGTACTACTTATGTAATACAGGACAATATACAAAGCACGTGGCCTTCTGTGTCTCAGGTTGGTCATCTGTAAAATGGAGGTGATGATACCTCTGAGCCTTTCACTGAGGATGGAAAAAAGTACACACTATAAAAAATCTCTTGTGAATTTTATGAATAATGTGTATGGGAAATAGAGCAGCCAATAAACAGTGATGATTTATGATTCTCTGAAGGTGTGAGACTAATGGAAAGAAAAATGGGGTTTGCTCTGCTACAAAGTAGTCACAGCTATACCTTCCTGTGGTGACAACCTTGCCTGCAGAGCTGACCACAGGAAAAAGCTAACGTTTTTAGTATCATTTTCATCTTATATCCAGAGGAAATAAGGTCCAGAGAGTGAGCTAATGAAGACTAGCTAGCACAATAACGGTGGAGTAGGACAAGGGTCCTTTTTGAAGTTTATTTCATGTCCCTTCTGTCTCTTTTTCCATGTCATAATACCCCAGAGAAGCAACACAAACACGGTCGAGAGATGAACTCGTGTGTGTGTGTATGTGTGTGTGCATGCTAAGTCACTTCAGTTGTGTCTGACTCTTTGCAACCATACCTGCCAGGCTCCTCTGTCCATGGAATTCTCCAGGCAAGAACAGTGGAGTGGGTTGCCATGACCTCCTCCAGGGGATCTTCCCAATCCAGGGATAGAACCCATGTCTTTTACATCTCCTGCATTGGCAGGCAGGTTCTTTACCACTACGCCACCTGGGAAGCCCAGAAATGAGCTCAGTTAGCCTAATTTGTTTCTGGAAAGTTGGGACTTGGTTCCATCCAAGTGCTGGCATTCTGGGCTGCATTGCTAAAGCTTCCATCCTCTTTAATTTGTTAGCTCTTCAAATGGACTTGACTTCTAGTAGGGGCCATAAAATTTCAATCTATGGTTTCTTTAATCACGAAATCTGACTCCTTCAAAGAATGACACACACTTATGGTCTAAAGTCATCCCTGGAAAACAAGATAGATATACCATGTGTTCTACAAACTGAAGTAAAAAATCCCTGGATTCAGAATTTTAAAATGGGACTAATCTACCAAAGCCCTGGGTTGCAAATAGAATTTTTGATTCTCTTCATTTTGGCTCCTAAAGGAATTGAAAATTATGTTAAATTGATTTAGTTCCTAGATTGTAGAATGTAGAAATGTATTTAAAGGAAGCCAGAATATTTGCTCTATTGTACATACTTGAAATTAAAATCTCATTGCTGAAGCCAGTGTAGTAAATTTCAAACTTTTAACACTTGAAAGGGAGCAACATTCCAATGGTCAACTAAGAAGGAAATCAGCCACACATTCAAGTTTCCCCAAGCACCTGTCCAATGTCAGGTTTATAGGCAGTAAATCTCAGAATAAATGACATGATGCTAACTCTCTAATTCAAGTATACATAATATTAATATCCATACAGTAACACTTCATCCACCTAAAACTCTGCACTCTGGCAAACAAACTTCACCATAACACTGACAAAATCAGTGGTATAAAGATCACGACTTAAGACACAGCCCCTTTACTCCTAGAAGAGTCTCTCAAACCTCCAGTCAACACCTTACCAACCTGTACATACAGGCCTGACTTTCTGGTTTCCAGTCTACAGCAAATAGAAAAACAGACCAGCTTTCCACAGCTCATACTTCATTCAGTTTCAAAAACTACTTCGAACCACTACCTGCTTCGCCAATAATTCCTCATACAGGATACCCGTCCATCACTCCCAGCTCCGGGTCTTTGCCAGAGCAAATCCTACAACTATGTCAATGGTTCCTTAATGTGGTTTTGTTTAAGCCAAGACAGAATTTTAACAAATGTAATATCATATAGAAGATAATACATGAAATAAAGAATTACTCTGGGTGAAGTTGGGGGGCTGCTGTCTATGGGGTCGCACAGAGTCGGACACAACTGAAGCGACTTAGCAGCAGCAGCAGCAGGGTAGGGCCCAGGGACTGACAGGCGGAGTCCACATCCTCACCATCTCTGGCAGCCACACAGCACCTCCTTGGAATACCTGGAGTCCTATAACACAGGTGTGAAAGCCACTGGCCTACAGCCTGGTGGGAGATTTGTAGAGAATTAGGCATACTCACGTAACTAGCTTGCATACAAATGCTAAAGAGCACCCATAAACTGAGGACATGGGTTCCCGAGTTTGGACATGTCACATGGCCACCAGCATAACAGAAGAAGCCACGGTGCAAGACTGTAGCGGGCAGGGCTGGGCTGCAGCCCTCACCTCACTCAGTCTCAGCTGACTGTGGCTCCCGAGGTTATAAGGACGATGGCGGTGGGGCAGCTGGAAGTCACACCCTGTTGAAAGATGTCCCTGACATCAGGCATTCTTGGACATTTCCAGTTATTTTGCGACCCTCAAGACAAGTCAGATGCAACTTAGTGACTAAACAACAGCGACAAAAGCTCTTCTTTATTAGCAAATAATAGCTAACAAAGAGTGTGTATATGGCACTCTCAACCCTTTTCTGATACTTAAACCTTCATCCCTCACACTTCCTTGAATCCTCACTCCATCCCTCAGGGTTAAGTCCAGGTGAGGAGAGGAGGTCCGGGGATAAGAGGAGCCTATTTGTTTCAGACATTACTTGACTGAAATGAGGCAGCGTCAGAAGGCTTGGATGAGCTGGGTGGCTTCACTTTCCACGGGGTCTCTTCTGCCTTATGTTCAATGACCCTGTGGTTGAGACCTTTATTTTTCTCTTCCAGTTCCCACAACAGAAGGGAGCTTGCACAACTGGGTTTATGTTTAAAGATGATAATTAACAGATGTTAAAACCAAACATTCAAACCTGTCTCTGTGTGTACATACAAATGCACATATACACATACATATATATACACAGATCAAGAGATGATATATGTCTTATATCATTAAGAAGTATGTCTATTTAACTCTGGTGGCTGGATTTTTTTAAATGTTTTCCTGTGTATCCAAAATTTTCCATAGGAACATGAATTATTTTTCTGATCAAAAAAATAAACATTTTGAAGGAAGCTAAACCAAATGCCATAATTTGGAGTAACTACACAGAACTCTATTCTGTATGGTAGTTTTTCATTCTCAGACTTTAAAAATCAACTGAATACTGTGAAAGAAACATTTCTCATTGTCTTTCTTGGCCTTATTTCAATAAGCCATTTACATGTTCCAATAAAAATGTTTCTGGAATCCCTCTTCTGTAATAACTTGGCATTAATTAATATCTTTATGGTTATGAACATTTTATGCACTCAAAATAGATAGTAGTCTTGATAAATATGGGTCTTTTTATATTTATCTTTATCCTGTTAGGTGGTAACAATTTAATATTATAATAAGAATCAAAGAGTATCTCTAAAACCACAAAAATAATATATTTAGTGATCCTTTTAGTCCATTCAGATTATAAATTATATATCTCCTCATTATGAAATCCTTTTTCAAACACCAGATCAAGCTTATCTAAACATAATGAGAAGGGAGAAATGGTAAAAAAAAAAAAAAAAAAANCTCTTTAATTTGTTAGCTCTTCAAATGGACTTGACTTCTAGTAGGGGCCATAAAATTTCAATCTATGGTTTCTTTAATCACGAAATCTGACTCCTTCAAAGAATGACACACACTTATGGTCTAAAGTCATCCCTGGAAAACAAGATAGATATACCATGTGTTCTACAAACTGAAGTAAAAAATCCCTGGATTCAGAATTTTAAAATGGGACTAATCTACCAAAGCCCTGGGTTGCAAATAGAATTTTTGATTCTCTTCATTTTGGCTCCTAAAGGAATTGAAAATTATGTTAAATTGATTTAGTTCCTAGATTGTAGAATGTAGAAATGTATTTAAAGGAAGCCAGAATATTTGCTCTATTGTACATACTTGAAATTAAAATTTCATTGTTGAAGCCAGTGTAGTAAATTTCAAACTTTTAACACTTGAAAGGGAGCAACATTCCAATGGTCAACTAAGAAGGAAATTAGCCACACATTCAAGTTTCCCCAAGCACCTGTCCAATGTCAGGTTTATAGGCAGTAAATCTCAGAATAAATGACATGATGCTAACTCTCTAATTCAAGTATACATAATATTAATATCCATACAGTAACACTTCATCCACCTAAAACTCTGCACTCTGGCAAACAAACTTCACCATAACACTGACAAAATCAGTGGTATAAAGATCACGACTTAAGACACAGCCCCTTTACTCCTAGAAGAGTCTCTCAAACCTCCAGTCAACACCTTACCAACCTGTACATACAGGCCTGACTTTCTGGTTTCCAGTCTACAGCAAATAGAAAAACAGACCAGCTTTCCACAGCTCATACTTCATTCAGTTTCAAAAACTACTTCGAACCACTACCTGCTTCGCCAATAATTCCTCATACAGGATACCCGTCCATCACTCCCAGCTCCGGGTCTTTGCCAGAGCAAATCCTACAACTATGTCAATGGTTCCTTAATGTGGTTTTGTTTAAGCCAAGACAGAATTTTAACAAATGTAATATCATATAGAAGATAATACATGAAATAAAGAATTACTCTGGGTGAAGTTGGGGGGCTGCTGTCTATGGGGTCGCACAGAGTCGGACACAACTGAAGCGACTTAGCAGCAGCAGCAGCAGGGATACAGGCCTGACTTTCTGGTTTCCAGTCTACAGCAAATAGAAAAACAGACCAGCTTTCCACAGCTCATACTTCATTCAGTTTCAAAAACTACTTCGAACCACTACCTGCTTCGCCAATAATTCCTCATACAGGATACCCGTCCATCACTCCCAGCTCCGGGTCTTTGCCAGAGCAAATCCTACAACTATGTCAATGGTTCCTTAATGTGGTTTTGTTTAAGCCAAGACAGAATTTTAACAAATGTAATATCATATAGAAGATAATACATGAAATAAAGAATTACTCTGGGTGAAGTTGGGGGGCTGCTGTCTATGGGGTCGCACAGAGTCGGACACAACTGAAGCGACTTAGCAGCAGCAGCAGCAGGGTAGGGCCCAGGGACTGACAGGCGGAGTCCACATCCTCACCATCTCTGGCAGCCACACAGCACCTCCTTGGAATACCTGGAGTCCTATAACACAGGTGTGAAAGCCACTGGCCTACAGCCTGGTGGGAGATTTGTAGAGAATTAGGCATACTCACGTAACTAGCTTGCATACAAATGCTAAAGAGCACCCATAAACTGAGGACATGGGTTCCCGAGTTTGGACATGTCACATGGCCACCAGCATAACAGAAGAAGCCACGGTGCAAGACTGTAGCGGGCAGGGCTGGGCTGCAGCCCTCACCTCACTCAGTCTCAGCTGACTGTGGCTCCCGAGGTTATAAGGACGATGGCGGTGGGGCAGCTGGAAGTCACACCCTGTTGAAAGATGTCCCTGACATCAGGCGTTCTTGGACATTTCCAGTTATTTTGCGACCCTCAAGACAAGTCAGATGCAACTTAGTGACTAAACAACAGCGACAAAAGCTCTTCTTTATTAGCAAATAATAGCTAACAAAGAGTGTGTATATGGCACTCTCAACCCTTTTCTGATACTTAAACCTTCATCCCTCACACTTCCTTGAATCCTCACTCCATCCCTCAGGGTTAAGTCCAGGTGAGGAGAGGAGGTCCGGGGATAAGAGGAGCCTATTTGTTTCAGACATTACTTGACTGAAATGAGGCAGCGTCAGAAGGCTTGGATGAGCTGGGTGGCTTCACTTTCCACGGGGTCTCTTCTGCCTTATGTTCAATGACCCTGTGGTTGAGACCTTTATTTTTCTCTTCCAGTTCCCACAACAGAAGGGAGCTTGCACAACTGGGTTTATGTTTAAAGATGATAATTAACAGATGTTAAAACCAAACATTCAAACCTGTCTCTGTGTGTACATACAAATGCACATATACACATACATATATATACACAGATCAAGAGATGATATATGTCTTATATCATTAAGAAGTATGTCTATTTAACTCTGGTGGCTGGATTTTTTTAAATGTTTTCCTGTGTATCCAAAATTTTCCATAGGAACATGAATTATTTTTCTGATCAAAAAAATAAACATTTTGAAGGAAGCTAAACCAAATGCCATAATTTGGAGTAACTACACAGAACTCTATTCTGTATGGTAGTTTTTCATTCTCAGACTTTAAAAATCAACTGAATACTGTGAAAGAAACATTTCTCATTGTCTTTCTTGGCCTTATTTCAATAAGCCATTTACATGTTCCAATAAAAATGTTTCTGGAATCCCTCTTCTGTAATAACTTGGCATTAATTAATATCTTTATGGTTATGAACATTTTATGCACTCAAAATAGATAGTAGTCTTGATAAATATGGGTCTTTTTACATTTATCTTTATCCTGTTAGGTGGTAACAATTTAATATTATAATAAGAATCAAAGAGTATCTCTAAAACCACAAAAATAATATATTTAGTGATCCTTTTAGTCCATTCAGATTATAAATTATATATCTCCTCATTATGAAATCCTTTTTCAAACACCAGATCAAGCCTATCTAAACATAATGAGAAGGGAGAAATGGTAAAAAAAAAAAAAAAAAAAGAACATTGTTAGTCTTGTTAACATTTTGATTTACATCATTTCTTTTTTCCCAGAACATATATAAGGAGAAACTGCAGAAACCAATATATATAATTTTTTCCTTTGGTAAAAACCAAATACAATTTCATATCCTTAATTTTTACTTAGTCTTATCATAACATTTTTCTTTACAGTGTCACATTTCTATCTAAAAAGCTATAGTGAGTGAGAGTGAATATTTAACCAACTCCAGCCATGGAATTGTATTCTCATTTTTTTTTTTCAGTCTTTGCTAATTTGATATAGAAAACTAGTATCTTTATTTTGATTCATTGTAATTTAGAGAGTGGACTTTCTCACATGTTTATTAGCCATTTGTATTTCCTCCTTTTGTGAATTATTTGTTCCCCTCTTTTTTCTACTGATGTTTTGATTTTTTCTATCAGTTTCAATGAGCTTATTTTACGGAAATACTTTAATCTCTTATATGCCATACTTGTTGCAAGCCATTTTTCTTTTGTTCTTTCCCTTTTAATTATGCTTATTGTTGGACTAACAGATTATATATTCATGTGCCTAAAGGTATTGATTTTGTGGTTTCTCCCATTGTTTTTAAACTTAAAAAGGCCCTTTCCACATAATAAGTCAATAAATATTCACTTCCATCTTCTTTTGATGGCTTGACTTTTTTTTTACCCATTTGCTCTTTAATCCATTTGGAATTTACTTTGGTATATAGTAACAGATGGGGTATTTTTAAACAAGGGTTTTTTTCCAAACTAATTTTCCCAGAACTATTATTCCTTTTCCTACTGATTTGTGTCCTTTAAAAGATATTAAAATTTTTTTATAAATTCAGATTTTGTTCTGGCCAATCCAGTCTGTTGATTTATGTGTACATATTCTTGGACTGCACCCCACTGTTATTACACTATGATGCTCTGCCTTAAGATCTAATAGAGCTATTTCAAAGATAGTACTCTCCTTTTTTACCCCTAGAACTTTCTCAACTATAGCTCCTGCTCATTCTTCATGATAAAATTCATAACTATTGGGACTTTCCTGGCAGTCCAGTGGTGAAGACTCCATGCTCCCAGTACAGGGGCATGGGTTCAATCCCTGGCCATAGGGCATGGCCAAAAAAAAAAAAATCATAATTATTTTTAATTCTTTAAACAGTATTTTTTCCCCTAATGCTACTTTATATTTATTGTAGGTATCATTTATAGGCATTTTCACAAATAGTTCTATATAGTCCCCAAACTCGGGGTGGGCCAGTATATGCTGACTCCATTTTTTTTCCAATTTTTATTTAACTATAGTTAATTTAAGATGTTGTTCTAGTTTCTGCTGTACAGCAAAGTGAATCAGTTATAGCTGCTCTTGTAAAGATTCTAGAAAGCAACATCTTTTGATGAGAACTGTTAGGAAGAAATGTTTAGAAATGAATGTGATGAAAATGACAAAATCTTGCTGAGAAATATATAAAAAATTATAGTAGTTAAAATTATGTATCTGTTTTGTAGAAGAAAATATGACAAAAAATGTAACTTTCCCCCAAATCAGATTAGCAAAAATCTATTCATTTATTGAACATCTGCTGTGGTTGGGGCCTGGACTAGGCTCTTTAAAAACTGCAGAAACATCTATACAATGTTGAATGTCAATATCACAATAAAACAGGGGGAAAAAAGATTTATATCTGACTTATCTGTCAGGAATGACCAGTAGAGGCAGTGATGGGAAGTGGTAACTCACCTGGGACCTTGTACTTTATCCCTTATGCCAAAATATGGAGGAAATATTTTACTGGACAAATACTTGAATAATCCCCATGGAGTGAGGAATGGAGCAAAGAGAAACTTTCTGAAAGCCAGACTTAAGGAACAATACAGGATCTCTGCTAAGATTCCGGAGAAGGGGCTGGATCCCCAGGTTGGCTGTTGTATTGCAGAGTGATGTATGCAAAGTGGAATTGCCTGGAAGAGTAGAGGCTGTGGGAGGCAGGGAGGAGAAACAAGGAGGCTTGGAGCTGGAGAGGAATTTAGCCAGAGGAAAGGGGAGTTGTCGACTCATGAATTTATTATTTTACACACTAGACAACACAGATCGTCTTCTCCTTTGACCCAGTGAAAGTGCTCTGTTACTTGCTGATGCTACAGAGTTGGATCATTTTACCTTGTTTGGCATCTCAGAGTGCTGAGTCTTGCTTCTAATTGGATGTGGGTGAGAAGAGGCCTGCTGCAAGCCATCCAGTCACATCTGAGCTACACAGTACACAGAAATACTGCTATCCACAAGCCCTAATCTGACTGATTTGGCTGCACCCAGCCACGTGCTTCCATCTCTACTGCCTGCTGTTAGAAATGCCTCTTGGTGCTCTGTGATGACCTAGTGGGATAGGGGGTGGGCAGTGGTGGGAGGGAGACTCAAAAGGGAGGGGATAAATGTATACATGTGGCTGATTCACTTTGTTGTACAACAGAAACTAACACAACATTATAAAGCAATTATACTCCAATAAAACAATTCAAAAAATAAAATTTGCTCATCTCAAAAAAAAAAAAAAGAAGAAAGAAATGCCCTCCTGTGTTTGAAAGTCTGATTCTAGCCAAAGGACCCTGACTGCCCCAGATGGAATCCATTACTCTCTCTCCTGTGCTTCCCCTGTACGTCTATGGAAACTTTACTGCAGCTTGAGTATTTTATGCATTCGTGTATGAACAGTCTATCCTCATTATTAGTTGGGCTTCCTGGGTGGCTCAGTGTAAAGAATCTCCCTGCCAGTTCAGGAGATCCAAGAGACATGGGTTCAATCCCTGGGCGGGAAAGATCCCCTGGAAGAGGAAATGGCAACCCTCTCCAGTATTCTGAAGACTCTCGTGGACAGAGGAGCCTGGTGGGCTACAGTCCATGGGTTGTAAAGAGTTGGATGTGACCAAGTACGCATGCATGCATCATTAGTTGATTCTGTATTTATGAACTTGCCTATAATTTATTTACAACCTCAAAATTGATACTCATGTTGCCTTCCCAGTCATCTGAACACACATGCAGAGCAGGGAAAACCGAGTCATCAGACACATCTGTTCCTGACCAAGGTAAAACGAGGCATTGTTCTACTGGGCTCTCAAACAGAAAACCAGTGTCCTCTGGATGGTTTATTTGGTGCCACTTTTTCACATTTTTGCGCTTTTTGTTGGTAAAAACAAAACACACAAATGCAAAACTGGGTCATGCATTGATCAGGTCACAAAAATGTTTGGTCTTGCAGAAATCTAACTCAGTT
This sequence comes from Oreotragus oreotragus, assembly GCA_006410675.1. Taxonomy (NCBI): domain Eukaryota; kingdom Metazoa; phylum Chordata; class Mammalia; order Artiodactyla; family Bovidae; genus Oreotragus; species Oreotragus oreotragus. The sequence continues at coordinate 246,120 of SJYX01007537.1, forward strand.
TTGGTGGTTTACAGAATACAGCTACCATGAGTAAGAAGCACCTACTGTATGTCCGTCTGCAACTTACATCCCAACAGCAACCTCCAAAGCAACAGACTTTGTTTCATTCGTCTTTATACTTGCTGGCCCAGTGTTAAGCACAGAGTAAGAGCTCAAATAATACTAAAGACTAGAATGGATTAGGAAGGAAAGAGATAGGACAAAGTGGAATGGACTAGAACAGAGTAACATTTACAAAATATCTTGGAGACAGAGTGCTCCTAGGAGTGATAGCTAGTGGCATGGGGAGACAGAAGAAATAACGATAGCTAATGTTTATTGAGCATGCTGTATGAACATGCACTTGGCTAAGCAGTTGACCTACCTGTATCATATAATCCTCACAACTCTTTGGTGTGGTAATACTATTATCCCCATTCTACAGGAAGGTGAAATGACTTGCCTACGGTCACATAGCTACCCCACTACTGCAGTCTAGATTCATGTGGCATATAATACCACCTGGCAAGGTGAAAGGTGGGCTTGGTGGGGGGTCCTAAACCATGAGTTTCATCAGGAAGTGGCCTCGAGGAGAGGAAGAGAGCCTCTAGCAGAAGTTGGCTTTAGTCACTGGCTCTCCCCAGACTTAATGGGAGGACAGTGATACAATGCACAATTTTCCCCCAAATGGCAAAAAAAAAAGAAAAAAGAAACCAGTGTTTTGTTTGATTCCAGAAGGAGCTGGCAGAATTCATGTATTACTCACATTGGAATCACACTCTGCTGACGGCTTGTGTACTCTAGAGCCAGTCAGTGGTCAGGGCTGCGTCCAGGACTGCTGTGAGATTACTATAGGCCTCGGAGTACAGCTGAGCTTCTGCAGCTGTTATGTTTCTGGCTCCAGCTCCACACCTCCTGGCAGATGGTTTGTGTGAAAATCTCTGCCGACTCTGGGTGTGAGAGAGACACTGCGGGGGAAGGGGGTGTGGTGCAGAGGCTGGGAGAACCAGGCAGCACCAAGCCAGCCCAAGCTGCCAGAGGCCATATAATCACTTAGAAGACAAAGAGAGGACTTTATAAATGAGCAGTTTGGAGGATTTTCAGAAGGTCACTCCTTTGAGCCCTTCTGCTGGTGGGAAATGGCCGATGCTGAGCCAGTTTATCAAGTCAACCCGAAACCTTCCATAGCCACTCTGGTGGCAAAGACCCCAAATATTCTCCATCATGCATGGATGGTGATGGGTAGGTGGATAAAATCAGTGGCAATCTTAGTATTTACTTAGTGTTTTCTAAGTTTAAGTGCTGTTCTTAATGGTTTACATGAACAAATTCATTTAATTCCCCCTCCCCAAGCCCCAAAAGGTAAGTGCTATGATGCTTGTTTTTCATTTTTTTTTGTGATGCTTGTTTTTCAGACGAAAACAAGTAACTTGCACCACAGTGCAAAGCTAATAGTAGCTGTAGTAGGTCGAATTGTTGATCCTCAATCTTCAGCTCCCTTTTGCATCATTCCCTTGCTTTGGCCACACCATGGGCAGTACGTAGTTCCCAGACCTTCACTTAGGGAATGACAGTGTGCTAGTTCATAGCCTAAGCCTTGAGAAGACTCACTTGTTGATTTGTTGCTACTTAGTGCTCTTGTGTTTCCAACATCACCATTAGAACAACACCCCCCTGGGCTGATCCAAGAAGGATGAGATACATGTGAGCAGGTCATCCAGACAACCGGCACACCTGCAGCAAGAGGCAGAGCTGCAGCAGCTGCTGCGATCTGAAGCAGAACCTCAGAGCTGTACTCGGCACACATCAAGTGAACCGCAAATCACACAAAGACATGTGAGGAATGATAAATGTTGGTTCAGTCGCTGGGTTTTGGGAATAGTTTGTTACACAGTGATAGCTAACCAGTTCAATGGTAAAACTGGAATGCAAGCCCAGGCGAGTCTGGCCAAACAACAGATCTAATTTATATTGCTTTCCACATTCTCTGTGAAGAAACGGCCTCTAATGAGCTGAGTAAGCTTATGCAAAGTGTGAAATTCCCGGGGCCTCAGTATCTGTAAAATGAGCAGGTTCAATCAAACCAGTATTACTTAAGGTATCAAACATTAGCTCCACATTACACTCAAAAAAAAAAAAAAAACTGTGGGGGAATTCAACAATTCTCTTGGAATTAGTATTGTGTGAAAAAACAATTCAATAACCCTGGATTAGATAATCTTTTGAGTCTTTGCCAGTTCTAATATTCCTCATTCCAGGTAGCGGTGTGTGGCTCCCCTGTGTACCTCCATTATCAAACATTTTTGAAATTAAAATAATTATCTAATTCAGGCAATTTGGGACAACATCCATGGGAAGGGGAGAATACCTGTGATGGGAGAGGTTTTCTCTATTTCCTTCAAACCTTGGCATATCCTCCTAGCACCCTGAGCCAACAATGGCAGAGGGGACCTCACCCCTTCTCCTACTAGATCACCCTAGAATCAAGTTTACAGAAAAGCACACAGAAACAGGAAGCTGCCATGACATGGGACATCTCCCAGAGAGGAATCTATGCTTACTTACTTCATTTCCTCACCTCCCTCTTACTCTTCAAACCAGGCCCTGCCCATCCACTAGAAATGCTTAGCAGCAAAACCTAACTGCCAAATTCTCCAGTCTCTCTCGCAATTCTAGCTCCTGCCTTTGTACATTTTGATGTAGATGAGAAACTCCCTCCTCTGGCTTGTCGCCTTCAGCTTCCTCTTCCTCCACCCACATCACCCCTTGACATAGGTGTTCCCGAAACAAACTCTTTCTCCTCTTTTTGGCAATGTCATCCCCTCACAGGGCTTCATCCCATATCCTGACAACTCCCATAACTGACTCTGACCCTGCCCACTCAGTGAACCTCAAGCCAAGTTACCTTCTACCCAGTCCACCTCCCCAGCTTTGGTCTTTGTACCCTACAGCGTAGCCACATGGAACCACTGCACAAACGTTTGTTAAACTTTTTATCCCTCATTTTTCACACTTCTTCCTTGGCCTAGAACACCTTTCTTCCTCACTTCCACTCCTGATTTTCCACAAGGCACAATCCTGCTCATTCTTCTCAAACATCACCCTCTTGGTGAGACCCATGTTTTCTTCCAGAATGACTCCCTCCAGCCTCGATACTCCCAATGCACACTGTCTGCCTCTAACAGAGCAGAGCTTCTCACCTGCCAGACCAAAAGCCACTTGAGGTCAGATCCCTATCTTAACCATGTTTGTAACTTGAATGCCCAACAGATTCCCCACACGCAGAAAGGGCTCACTAAACGTTAGCTTGAATGAACCCATATAACTGACCTCCTTGTTCCTCCCTTTTGGCCACTGCCCACTACTTTGCATGCTGACTGTTCGGCCTTTTTTGAGGAATGCTCAGGGTACCCAAGGGGTAAACTAGGTCTTAACTGTAATTTATTATTAAATGTCCCCTTTCCAGGTTTCCTGAGAGGAGCAAGATTAGAGTTCAAGTCAGTCCTCTGAGACAGGTTGATCACCAAGAGACTCCCTTCTGCTTAATCCATTAGTATTATTTATGTGCCCAAATTACTTTTCCACTTTTAATTTGAACACATACATAGAGTTCTAAAAAAGTATTGATTCCCTCATTTTTTTAGAGCAGTGTCTCTCAAGCTGCATTAATTTAGACAGTATTTTCATGATTTTTGCTGAGTTTACATGCTGCTGCGGCTGCTGCTGCTGCTAAGTTGCTTCAGTCGTGTCCGACTCTGTGCGACCCCAGAGACGGCAGCCCACCAGGCTCTCCCGTCCCTGGGATTCTCCAGGCAAGAACACTGGAGTGGGTTGCCATTTCCTTCTCCAATGTGTGGAAGTGAAAAGTGACAGTGAAGTCGCTCAGTCGTGTCTGACCCTCAGCGACCCCATGGACTGCAGCCCACTAGGCTCCTCCATCCATGGGATTTTCCAGGCAGGAGTACTGGAGTGGGGTGCCATTGCCTTCTCCATAAGACTTGTATAATAATTATTTTATTAACCATTCTCTCAAGTTAACTCATCTTTTTTTTTTCTTAGCCTCATATAATGCCAAAATACTCATGAAATTACATGATTCTTATGATATATACACACATATGGACTTCCCAGGGGGCTCAGTGGTAAAGAATCCACCTGCCAAGCAGGAGACTTGGGTTCAACCTAGGTCAGGAAGATCTCCTGGAGAAGGAAATGGCAACCCACTCCAGTATTCTTGCCTAAGAAATTCCACAGACAGAAGAAGCTATAGTCCATAGAGTCACAAAGAGTCACACACAACTTAGCAACTACACAACAACTATACACACATATATCTATATACACATATTAATTTCATAATTAAAAATGCCCTTTTAAAATTGCATCATATAAAATCATCTTTCAGGCCAGCAATAGTGTATATAGGACACTTGGGGAAGCACTATTTCAGAACACTGAATCCAATGCAAAACAATTATTAAAGCATTTCTCTTCCAGCCAGGATACTATATCTGGTGCTGAGAATGCTAATGTGTCATTCAGCCCATAGCCTAGTGGGAAAACCATCAAGTAAACTGTAAATTGTGATTTAATATTCTAAGTTCTATGTCAGGGACAAATGTAAGGGTGCCTGTATCCAAGACCTCTTGGACACCAATGCAAATCTTCCCCATTCCCACTTTAGCTCCAAATGCTTCTGCAATCACTTCTGAGCAGGTCTCCATCAGCTTTGAGCAGATGGAACCTCAAAGTAGCTCACTCAGAGCCTGTGGGAGGATATCACACTTCCTCCCCTGGGACTTTCTATGGCACAACAGCACAGGACCCCAGTAACTTATCAGCTTCTTGCATCTACATGAGCCTTAAACAAAGGGAAGGAAAGCAAAGTATGAAGGCCCAGAGCTACATTTCATGAGGCTCCTTAGAAGGTGTGGAGCACCAGGCATTTGGGGCTTCTCTGGGGGCTCAGACAGTAAGAATTCACCTGCAATGCAGGAGACCCAGGTTCAATCCCTTGGTCAGGAAGATGCCCTGGAGGAGGGCATGGCTACCCACTCCAGTATTCTTGCCTGAAGAATTCCATGGACAGAGAAGCCTGGTGGCATACATACAGCCCACGGGGTCGCAAAGTGTCAGACTTGACTGAGCAACTAACGTTTCACTTCATCAGGCTTTTGAGGCAGTGGCCGACATGATAGTACATGCTTGTATACTTCAATTCCCGTAGGCCCTCATTCTTGCTCCCTAGGATCTCTTCCCAAATAACCTACCAGTAATGACCTTAGTCTGAAGTGAGGCACACTGCACTGGGACTTGACAATGCCACATAAGATTTTCAAGAACTAGGAATTCATAGGTTTGGGATAAATGAGGTGGGAAAAATCTAGAGCAAAGCATCCTAGAGCCACTTTTCAGTTAGGACCTGAGAAAAGAGGAAATTGGGGGCTTGCAGGAGGAAAAATGGGGAGCACCATCTTGCCAGCTGGTAGGGCCATGGGAAGGAACTCCCCACCTGACACTCCAGATTTTTAGCCAGAGCCCAAGAACACCCAGCTCTAAGGATTTCTCCCCTTGTTCTGAGACAAGGCCAGGCTTAGGACAAAAGGAGGCAGTGGGGTAGTAACTCAGCAATAGGGAGTTACCTCAAGGAAAGGTGGGGAGCTCCATCTGGCATAGAATGAATTGCCTGCCCTCTTGGATAGAGATGCACTCTGAGAAGATGGACATTAAGTGACATAAGTGCCTCTAGCTTTGTTTATAAGTAAAAAAGAACATCAGATTTTTACTGAGTGCTCGTTATATACCCACACCATACAGTGTCCATTAAAGTAGTATATTTTAAAATCTTCCCCCTGAACTATGTGAAGTTATAACAATAAACTCTGGAAAATTCTGAAAGAGATGGGAATACCAGACCACCTGACCTGCCTCTTGAGAAATCTGTATGCAGGTCAGGAAGCAACAGCTAGAACTGGACATGGGACAACAGACTGGTTCCAAATAGGAACCTAAAGGAGTACATCAAGGCTGTATATTGTCACCCTGATTATTTAACTTACATGCAGAGAACATCATGAGAAACACTGGACTGGATGAAACACAAGCTGGAGTCAAGATTGCAGGGAGAGATATCAATAACCTCAGATATGCAGATGACACCACCCTTATGGCAGAAAGTGAAGAAGAACTAAAGAGCCTCTTGATGAAAGTGAAAGAAGAAAGTGAAAAAGTTGGCTTAAAGCTCAACATTCAGAAAACTAAGATCATGGCATCCAGTCCCTTCACTTCATGGCAAATAGAAGGAGAAACAGTGGCTGACTTTATTCTTTTGGGCTCCAAAATCACTGCAGATGGTGACTGCAGCCATGAAATTAAAAGACGCTTACTCCTTGGAAGAAAAGTTATGACCAACCTAGACAGCATATTAAAAAGCAAAGACATTACTTTGCCAACAAAGTTAAGGCTATGGTTTTTCCAGTAGTCATATATGGATGTGAGAGTTGGACTGTGAAGAAACCTGAGTGCTGAAGAATTGATGCTTTTGAACTGTGGTGGTTGGAGAAAACTCTTGAGAGTCCCTTGGACTGCAAGGAGATCCAACCAGTTCATCCTAAAGGGAATNTAAGGCTATGGTTTTTCCAGTAGTCATATATGGATGTGAGAGTTGGACTGTGAAGAAACCTGAGTGCTGAAGAATTGATGCTTTTGAACTGTGGTGGTTGGAGAAAACTCTTGAGAGTCCCTTGGACTGCAAGGAGATCCAACCAGTTCATCCTAAAGGGAATCAGTCCCAAATATTCATTGGAAGGACTGATACTAAAGCAGAAACTCCAAAACTTTGGCCACCTGATGTGAAGAGCTGACTCATCTGAAAAGACCCTGATGCTGAGAAAGACTGAAGGTGGGAGGAGAAGGGGATGACAGAGGATGAGATGATTGGATGGCATCACCAACTCAATGGACATGAGTTTGGGTAAACTCCAGGAGTTGGTGATAGACAGGGAGGCCTGGCGTGCTGCAATCCATGGGGTCACAGAGTTGGACATGACTGAGTGACTGAACTGATACTGATACTGAATAAGTGGCGCTGGTGGTAAAGAACCCACCCATCAATGCAGGAGATGCAAGAGACACGGGTTTGATCCCTGGGTCAGGAAGATCCCCTGGAGGAGGAAATGGCAACCCACTCCAGTATTCTTGCCTAGAAAGTCCCATGGACAGAGGAGCCTGGCAGGCTACAGTCCATGGGGTCACAAAGAGCTGGACATGACTGACCCAAAAGCACGTGAATAAATGCTGTTATAAGCCGCATTGTCTGTGAACCAGCTCGAGGTGACCATGAAACATCAGCTGGAAGACAGCACAGTGAAGTGTTTTAAAAAGCCCAGAATTTGGGTCCAGGTCATTCTGAGTTTAGCTCTTGCCCCCATCAATTCTACTGAGATCACGTGGTCACTCAGGACTACTCATTTTCAACAGATAGAGAACAACTCAAAATAGCACAAGAAAAGAAATGCAGCTGGCTCACATAACTGGAAGGGGCTGGGATAGGCCTCTGACCTAGAGCTCAGATAGTTCCGGAGTGCCTGTCTGGGCTGTGTTCTGTTACTGCCCTCATTCTGTTCACCAAAGACTAGTTTCCTTGAAGCACTCATGGAAGCTGATGGCTCCAAGTGAACAGGGTCCTCACTGAAGAAAGAGAACATCTTGCTCAAAAATTCCCAGAGGACAGTCCATGTGGCCCTATTGGGTCATACATCCTCCATCTGAACCAACCACTGATGAGACAGTACACTGATCAGTGATTGGCAGTCCCATCACTGGAGGGAACGCTTGGTGGCTTTTGAAAAGCAGGAATGCTGGGCAGTCCCAGATAATGAATGTCCACAATATTTTAACCTTAGTGAAGTCACTAACATTTTGTGAGCCTCAGTTTCACCATCTATATTAAACAAATAATAATACCAATTGTATGAGATTATTGTAAGATATTAAAAGTCATATTAAACACTTGGCACATGATGACATTCAGCCTATGGTAGTCATTTTTGTTATTCCTGGTGCTGTTGTTGTTTTACTGTTGTTTTTTTGACGAGGGGATGGGAATTCGAGGCCCATCTCAGATTCCCAGGTGTCTAAAGGACTTCTGTCCCTGGGGTGGAGTCCCCTTTGGCTCTGGAGCCAGACGCCTTGCACAACCCAGGCTCCATGTGCCAAGGTTAAGCTGGTTCACCATCTGACGGCCGCGGAGCAGCGAGTGCCTCCCCGGCCCCAGCAATGTCAATACTGCCTTCCTGACTCCGCCTATTGTATCTGGAGGAAAGTGGCCGGGCATTGTCTTCTAGTGCTCCCCCCAGGAAGCATGATATCACCCTCTAACAAAAGCGGGAAAGCTGACAGATCTGCTGAGATGGGTGTGCCCGCTGCACACACCTCACTGGTCAAGCCCTGGGCAGGGGGCTGTGACCAGCAGGGAACAAACAGCAGCTGCCCAGGTGCCCCTCTGCTGGCTGCCTGATGGGCTCCCGTGGATCATCTTTAGGTTTTTTTCTCCCTCTGTCTGTTAAGTGTGTGCCTACCATGTTAGACATGGCACCTCTAGGCAGTGGGAACGCACTCCCTCTAATCAACAGCTGTGTTAAAAAGGGTCAGGACTCTGCCCATCTGGCAGGTTCATGTCACCACACCTATCCCTGTGGCCTTTGGGAAGGAACAAGGGAGAAGGGTGATCAGAGTCCCGGAGGGACAAAAGGAGGCAACGGGGGAGGGATGTAGAGGAAAGCAGGCAAGTCTTGATCTAAAAAAGCATTCTGCACCTGTGGTGAGAATTAAGGAATGGTCTGACTAGACTGGTGGGAACTGGGTTATCAGTTTAAAATTCCAGAACCAAGGGAGGCAACTTTAGACGTTCCCTTTCCTGAAGGCTGGGAGTGATGCCAGCTGATCCTCCAACATCCCTTCCAGCTCGGGCTCAGCTGTGCTGTCAGTGCAGCTGGCTCTCTGTGAAGCAACACACCTGCAGTCTGGTGCCCCCAGGCCAAGCCTGGACGCTGTCACCCTGCTGCCCCCATCCTATCGTCCCCTTCTTTAAACTCTCTCCTTCTTAGCCACAGCAACACCAGTTCTCTGAAATCCCAGGAAAGGAATCTGTCTGGGTTTGCCTCTCCTGCCAGCTCCTTGACTGCTTCTTCATGGAACCCTAGGCTATCTCCTCCTTCTCTTCTCTTCACTTAAATCTCAGTTTGTGTCCATGTCCAGGACCTTACTTACTATACACAAAGATTCCTATGTCTCAGTCCCTTGCCCAGTTCTCTTCTGAGTTTCAGACCCAGAGAGCCCAGTTTTGCTAAATATCCACCATTAACATGGAAACTCAAAATCAACACGTGCAAAATAATTGTTTCTTGCCAGCTTGTCATCAACCAGGTTCCTTCTGTCATGTTTCCCAACACAGTGAACGGCAGCACCATCACCCAAACCAGAAGCCTGGAGCAATGTTTATTCAGTACCTTCTCTTCCCACAGCCTCCAATAAGTAACCAATCACCAGTCCCTACAGTTTCACCACCTAGACACTTTCAATTCCCCTCTTCATCTAGGCCTTCCTGCCTGGAGAATTGGGAAGCCAAATTGGTCCAGGCCTAAGTCTCTGCCATGTCAATACATGCTCCACACTCTTACCAGAGTGAATTTTCCAAGACATAAATCAGATACAGTAGAACAAACACCATACTAAATTTCCACATGTACAGAAGAGAGGTACAGATGACTTAATATGGCCAATGAGGTCCTTCCTGATCTGAATCCAACCTTAATTCACCACCTCCTCCCTACATTCTGCTGCTGCTGCTGCTGCTGCTGCTGCTGCTAAGTCACTTCAGTCGTGTCCGACTCTGTGCGACCCCATAGACGGCAGCCCACCAGGCTCCCCCACCTCTGGGATTCTCCAGGCAAGAATACTGGAGTGGGTTGCCATTTCCTTCTCCAATGCATGAAAGAAAAAAGTGAAAGTGAAGTCGCTCAGTCTGTCCGACTGTTAGCGACCCCATGGACTGCAGCCCACCAGGCTACTCCGTCCATTGGATTTTCCAGGCAAGAGTACTGGGGTGGGGTGCCATTGCCTTCCCCGTCCCTACATTCTAGCCTTACTCAACTTCCCTGAGATTGCCCTGCTGTTTCACACCCTGTGCTCCTTCTGATGGGAAATTCTTTCTTCCCTTTTCATCTACTTTGTTTTAAAATCACTTGGCCATGAATAACTCATAACTACATCAGCCATAATTTTGGGCAATATTCATTATTATTTAGGAGCTCTGGGAAAGTGAGGAAAATCTAACCTACAGATTATTTTCAATATTAAATTATATTTATATAAATTTAGCAATCAATGAAGTTAGCATTATATGTTTTTAGTCACTTATGTTTAATTTGGATTTTAGAATTGCATTTTTTAAAATTACTGAATCCAATAAGTATTTTTACAGCTCTTGAAAAGCTAGGTTTTTATAAACCCCTGATGCTGGGGAAGATTGAGGGCAGGAGGAGAAGGGGGTGACAGAGGATGAGATGGTTGGATGGCATCACTGACTCAATGGACATGAGTATGGGCAAACTCCAGGAGATAGTGAAGGACAGGGAAGCCTGGCATGCTGCAGTTAATGGGTATGCAAAGAGTCAGATACGACTTAACAACTGAACAACAACAATAATTATATTATTTATCATAGCATCTTATAATTTATTCTCCTATATTTATCTTTCCTACCAAAAAGTGAGGTTAGCAAGGGGAAAAAAATGATTCATCCTTTTTTTTGCATTTCTGGTATCCAATACAATACTTGGTACAAAGTAAGTCCTCAATGTGTCTTCACTGACTGAAATGATAGTTGAGTGAATTAATGAATATGGGCAGGCAAAAACTCAATAAATATCTATTAAATAAAAACTATGCATATCTTTAAAGTAATATTCAGTAATCATACAATACATAGTATTAGGTAAAGCTCTTGCTAAACCACTTTCATGAATATATCTTTCATGTTTCACACCTGAGAGAAGAAAGGGATTTTCTTTTGACCTTATTTTACATCAAATATTTAACATAAGCCAACGTTTTAAGATATGAGTGATTACTACTTTCAATATATATATGAATATTACTGTTATTATTATTTCAATGTTTAAAAACCCTTCATATAACAACAAACACTTTCTTTTTTTCAGGTCCGCTGTGGCATACCAAAAGTTTCTTACTGTGGCATATTAAACTTCAAGCACTACGGAGAATAGCAAAGAAATAATACCCTTTTTCAAGATGTTAAAGGTTAACTGGGCTAAATCCATGTGCCCAGAGTTCAAAGACACAGCCTGTGTGGTAAGGGAACTCAGAATTAGGAGAAGAACATTATGAAGAATTGGCCTAGGCAAATTGTGCTGAATTTTTTTTGGCAGAGCAAGCATGGAGGATGTCTTTTCCAAATGGATAGAACAGCATGAACAAGAGCCAAGAGGAAAATACACATCAATTGTGGAGAAGGACGTGGGTGAGGTGGAACAGCCATGAATGGGATAGGTGAGAGAAAGCACTGGAAAGTAGGCCCGGTGTTCTGGCTTCGTACTGGGAGAGACCAGTATGAAATTTGAGGAAGCAGCTAATGTTGAAGGCTTTTAGAAGGAGACTGCTTCTATAAGTAGTAAGTGACCCTCCTCCACCTGGAAAAGATTAGGCTGGTCTTAAGCAAGCACAGTGGTCCTCAGAACAACAGCTCTCTTTCAATTATACTAGCTTCCCTTGCTAAGAGAATTCTTACGGGCTGACTAATGCATATGCATTATCACACTTGATGTTTATATGACTCTAGGGGTCAAAAGATGAGAAAACTGTGTATTAGAGCAGTCAAATAACTGGTCCATGGTTACCCAGTTTGAGCTTAACTCCAGGTGTGTAAGAGAGTCCCTGTTGGCTCAGTAGTAAATAAACTGCCTGCTAATGCAGGAGATCTGGGCTCGATCTCTGGGTTGGGAAGATCCCTTCGAGAAGGAAATGGCAACCTACCGCAGTGTTCTTGCCTGGGAAATCTCATGGACAGAGGAGCCTGGTGGGCTACAGTCCATGGGGGTCNAATGCAGGAGATCTGGGCTCAATCTCTGCGTTGGGAAGATCCCTTCGAGAAGGAAATGGCAACCTACCGCAGTGTTCTTGCCTGGGAAATCTCATGGACAGAGGAGCCTGGTGGGCTACAGTCCATGGGGTCACAAAAGAGTTGGACATGACTTAGTGACTAAACACCAACAAGGTGTGTAACCTCACAATCCATACCCCAGATTCCTTCTCCTGCCTTCTTGATGAGCTCCATCTCAGTCTCAGAGCAGTGGCTTCAAAAAGTCATCACAGCCCAAGGGCATGTGCTTTTTCTTCTCCTAAGCCAAGTTGATGGAGTTACAGTTCAGTGTAAAGTGAGGGTAGCTGGGCCCACATTCAGAAAACACACCCACTTTGATTTCAGTGAGCAAAGATCTTGGTGGCTCTTTGGAACCCTTGTCTACCTCCTAAGTGATCAATGAGAAGCCACAGATAGTGAAATGAAAAGGATCCTCTTTTCACATTCCTAAAATCTATTCATTATCCAACCTGATCCCTCCTCAGAGTGGGAACTCACTCCTCAGGAGGACGGTGATCCAGCATTTAGAAAGTTTCTATCAATAAAGTCAAGCTCTATCTTTTGTGCAGCTCCTTCCACCCCTGCATCCCAGACCTGGAGAAATACAGCATTGATCTATGGTGTCATCTAAATGGAAACCCATAAAAATACTGCTCCTTCATCTCTTCTCTCCTGACTAAATGTGCTCATATGACAAAGTGTTTAAAGCACTTATCCTTCTGCTTGTCTACTGTTTGCTGTCAAATTTCTTAGTGGCACCAGTGTTTAATGGGTATGCTTTGATCAGTAGATTGAAGCAATTGCCATCTCTAAGTCAAACCTTATATTTTTACTAAGCAAATAGTTACAGCTAAGTATTACCATTTTAGCAAGTAAAGCATGTGTTGGCTCCTGTAAATTTTGTGTATCACCAAAACTTAGATGTCACCCATAGAACTCTCAACACACCAGATCTGACACTGAACATTATTTATTGAACCCCAATGCATAACTTGACGTTTATCTATTTTGAAGTGGTATCTTCTGGCTTTGTTTCAGCCTAGAAAAATCTATTTTAATCCTGATTCTGTGCTCTAACCAACAAACCATCTATAGGGAATAAATTGGTGACACAATCACACACATTTTTTTAGGAATAAAGTTCCAGGAGATGAATTAATAATGTCAGAAAAACCTGGAGCTCACCCATCTGAATCCCTGGAGGATATATAGCATAGCCTTCTGAGATGAACTGGACAAGTCCTTCTCTCCAGGAGAGATGTTTCAAAAGAACCNACACAATCACACACATTTTTTTAGGAATAAAGTTCCAGGAGATGAATTAATAATGTCAGAAAAACCTGGAGCTCACCCATCTGAATCCCTGGAGGATATATAGCATAGCCTTCTGAGATGAACTGGACAAGTCCTTCTCTCCAGGAGAGATGTTTCAAAAGAACCAAACTCTCAAAGGAAGTTCTCCCAGGGTAGGACTGAAAGGAAGAGGCTGAGACCTCCCAAAAACAGTGTTTAGGAGAGAATCTGGGGAGAGGGCAAAGAGCCTCCCTCTGAGAATAATTTCCAGGTGTGCCTGTGCCTCTGATCCTAGCTTCCACACCTCCACCCTTGATTACTCAGGCTTGCTACTAGCCTTCCAAGACCAACCCTAATCAAGAGGTTCCATCTGTGACCACCTCCCTGACCTTAGAACTGAATCTCCTCTGCCACTCCAGACTAGATACTCACTATCTCTGAACCCAGGTTGTTACTCAAAATGTCAAATGAGACAGGAAAAAGGCAAGAAGACATGCTATAGAGACTTTCCACTGGATCATGTTGATCACAGAGGACATATTATGATAAAGCACAGAGAGTGATTTGGTTTATTGGTTTTCTTTCTATATAATGCTTTACAGAGAGCAGCCTGGTTGGAGAGAAGGGGAAATCTAGTATACTTCTGAGAACTTGTTTGTAAGCTGGTATTGGCCATGATCCTCCATTGGGAGGGAAATCTACCAGAATCTAGGTGGATTTGATAGAAGTCTTCTAAAAGTTACATACATCCTCTTATGCATTAGCATCTACCACCCAGAGTCACCTTCATTAAGGCAAATGTGACATTCTTTTAGTTCTATCTGTTCAGAAGTAGGGAATGAGGAGCAACTCACTGAACTAGAGAGAGAAGTCTGTAAGTCATGAGCCTCTCACTCCATTACTGTAGTCCACCAATGGAGTCTGGTTTTAAGAATGGGATCCTACGCCTGTAGACATAATTATACGGGATTCTTGCTGTTGCAACTCTCAAGCCTTCAGTGTTCATATTCATGGAGGCTTAGATGGAATATGTAAGTTAGGATTTAGCACAGCAGATCTACTCCAGAAACCCACGTTACTGGTGTTAACCTTCATTTTCAACAAGAGCATGAAATCCCTCTCCTTGAGTCTCAGCCTGCTGAAGTTAGCACTGTACTTTCAAGAAAACTAAGGTTTAGACACAGAGTAACTGTTTTGCCACATAACTTTTTTGCATGTGTTTGTTTAAAAGTACTTTAAAACAAAACTGGGGTGTAGTTGCTTTACAATGTTGTGTTAATTTCTGCTTTGTTTGATTTTATGACAGCTTTTCTAAGCCTATATTGCAAAGTGCCATAACATAGTCACTATAGGGGGAAAAGAATTAAAACAGAGAGTGTGTGTGTCTTTGTGTGTGTGTGTGTGTGTGTATAGTAGTTAACCTAAAGAAGTATTTCAGAGCCACTATATCCCCCTGGTCTTTGCATTACTATAATCCCTGATAAAGAAGCAATTCCGGATTTCAAGGTCACTGATAGATGTCACAAAGAAAAAAGGCAAATCGAGAATGAAATTATGACAATTATTTGGCTTAAACGTGCATATTGTTGGAGAAATCAACATTATTTCCACATGAATATAAACAATTTCTACATAAATACTGAAACTATCTCAGATAATCTTTCATTTCCTAGCAGTTTGTGTTACTCAGTCTTAAAATATTATATCCTCAATATATTGATTACTGACAACAAACTCAAGAGCTATAAACAAACTACTTTCCACACAATTCTGTTATATTATTGTATTAATTTCTGAATAGTTAATAATATTGGAAACATATGAAAAATATAAAATAGTATAGCAGATACTTAGTAGAATTTGATCCAAGTATACCTAACATAGTCACATCATTAAGTTCAGTAAATTTTCCCAAACTCATTTCTTATATCAATTCTATTTTTATTATAATAATTCTAATGCTTTCAAACCGAAGGGGAGAGATTGATGGCCATTACATTGTGACCTTTATATCATGATTTGATACCACTTTCATAGGTATCCCACAGGGTAAGTGACCTACGAGCCACGGCGTCGTCTAGAGAATCTGAGCAACAAACACCTTAAATCTATACTCAGGCCAACCATTCCTTAAACCCACAATAGGTTTCAATACACTCCCAAGAACAGTGATCTGGGTAATTGCCTAAACTTTCATTTCACTGGGCCAGTGAAGACTTTACAAATCACTATATGCCAAATAGTTTTTGAAACAAAACACAAATTATATAACCCTTATCTCCCTGACCCCAACTATAGTTAAAAAAAAAAAACCCAAAAGCCTAGCATTTGACCACTTTGAATAAAATAGGATGCAAATACGAACTTTATAGAAAAGCAATTTTGTTCTCATTTTTAAAATGACACTCTGTACAGTGCCTTAAATGGGTCCCCATCATTCTCAGCATAAATTTGACTTTTTTTCAATGACTGAAGATTTTCTCTGAAGCAGGTAAAGCCAGGTTTCTTCTTTTTTTGTATAGAGTAAGGAAACAAGCAAGAATGAGGAGCAGTAAAATAATGTCCCACAGTAGATATGTCTCTTCAAGTAAAGTGACCTGGTCAGTTCCCACAGCATCTGTGGTGACACAGGGGGCAATAATCCAGAAGAGAAACTAGAAAAATCAGTTCACACCACAAGGACTTCCCAGGTGAGTCCTTCCATATATTGAATGGAGACTCACAGAGAAACAGTCCGTGTCACAGCTGCCCCTTGTTAACCAGCAACAGGCGTTGGTGGGAGAGCCCAGAGTCACTAAGTGTTAAAAAAAAAACTTAAAAAAAATAATAATAAAGCCAAACCTTACCAGAAAGGAGCAAGCTGACTCCGCAGAGAACTAAGCCGGCTAAAGAATCCATGCTTCCCCAAATCTCTCCATCCAGTTTCCGCAGACATGCATGAGGTCCCAGGGATCCTTTCAAACACCCAGAGGTTTGTGACTTTCCATTCGCCTGTCCTACTAGGTCTTGTTTACAAGTCAGAGGCAAGAAGGAACAGCACAGAAGCGGGCAGTCACAGTCTCATTTCTGTCTGAGCACAGGGAGTTTTAAGTTCCTTTTTCCTGTTTCCTTTGTAGATTAGGATGGGAAAGGCTGTATCTTAAAGGCGTTTGGTATCAGCAGGGCTGGGGGCATGGTAAGCCCTGTCCATCTTGCAATTCATCAAAACACTTATCTATGGCTGCTGCTGCTGCTGCTGCTGCAGGGATAGAGGAATTTTAGTTGGAAGTGTGGGTCCTGGTCAGCACTTTCAAAAACAATAGGGGTATCCTCTCTGAGGCGGGAAACTGAGAATAACAAGCCCTCCACCTATGTATGGTATGTGCTGATGACTGGCCCTTCTCAGCCCTCTAACAGCTCTCACGGGTCTACTTGGGAGCCCTGACAGAAGGGGCTTTTGGGTGTGGGGAGCAGTTTTGGCTTTTGTTTTCTTGTTTTAACCCCACGTGGTTTGAATGGGGAAAAGACGTTTTCGTGATGAGAGAACACAACCCCCCGCCCAAAACAATTAATGTGGGTTAATTAACAGTGAGGTCAACGCTCAATGTGGCCACAGAGACCAGAGTCCAAAATTGTTAGCCTGTTTTCTTTTACACAGATGGCTTCTTTTTTGGCCAAGAGCCCGAAGATATCTATGCTACTGGCTACCGCATTTATTTTTTTATTAACAACTCATCTAGAGATGATCTAATTTCTTAAAGGACTGGCAGAGAAGGATTTCAGTAATAACTAGGAGGGATTTCATGGTTACTGGCCAACTTACTTTCAGAAGCAAATTATATTCAAGATTTTTAAAATAGCCTGTGTAAAAGCCAAATAGTGTAAGTTTTAGGTGGGGATAAACAGTTTAAGATTTAGGTGAGGATAAAAATATTATTTATAAGAGCAGAGAGAGTACATAGACCGAAAAGAAAATAACCACTGGGGTAACCATATCTACAATGAGATCAGAGACCCTAAATTTATGCAGATGACAATATCACGAAAATATGAATTCTGAATTTAGCACGGAAAGCCCATACCTTAGTCATCACCTTGCCTTTCTGCCCTAGGAAAGAGGTCTCTGCTCTTTTTCCTACTCACCACAGGAAACGGCAGATGCTGCTAGTCTTGCCTGATTTCTCTCTTAGGTTTTATCACCTCAGTGATGATCTTGAGAATCAATTGATGTTTCCAGGCAGCTCAGGTAGAGAAGCTCAGGCTGTGTTTCCAACAGACCTGGGTTCAAACACTGGCTCAGCCACGTGTAACCTGAGACAAGTTACTGAAACTTTGAGTCTCAGCTTCAGTAGCTGTCAAATAGCAATAATATCTCCATCAAGGGGAATTTTTGAGAGGATTAAATGAGGTTTGAAAATACATAGAAACATCCGGCACTGTGTCTAATTCATAGGAGACTTTTGTTAATTGTGTTAGCATATTTCATTTCCTTTCGTCTTTCCATTCCGTCTCTAAAAGCTTCCTCCAGAAAGCTAGTCTCTACTTCTGTGAGATGGCTTCAAGTCTGGCATCCTAACGAAGCAGTCTAGGAGTCAGGGACTCTGGGTACTAGTCCCAGGTCTGCCATGATCTGCCTGTGGGGCCTTGGACCATTCACTTCCCCATCTCTAGGCCTTGGTTTCCTCCACTATGTAAGTGAAGCGTTTAGACTGGATATGACTAATTCCCCTTCTGATGGTAACATCTCATAGTCTCAATGACTAAAGTATCCCACTCAGCATCTCCATGCTGATTCCTAGGTCCTTTCATCTGGGCAGTTCAAAGAAGATGCTAACTGTGTATTTTTGTCACTGTGAAAACCTAAGGGGTGGGAGGGTCACAAAAGTGATTTAAGCACATGGTATCTGAGACTTTGTGAGGCCCCCTGGCCCCAAGCCATATGGAGCAGCAGTGGAAGGAAGGCCTTGGAAACAAACAAATCCCAGCGCACCTTCCTCCCCAGGCACAGCTTCCCGTTTGTGCTTGATGGGCACACAAGGAAGCTGTCATCGCTCTTGCTCCTTCCTGTTTGCTGGTTCTTAAGGGCTGAAGGTGTTGCTACCTTGTGTCCTTACCTGGGCTGCCTACCTCTGATCAGCTTCATCCTTCCCCGTCATCTAGAATGATCTCCTCTTACCTAGGGCTGTCAGTCATGTTCTTTCCTCCATTATCTGGAATGGGCGACTCATTTTCACTCTTCTCTCTGTAATCCAGAAATGTTGCTCAGTTTATTTTTTCATTATCAAAAGAACATGTAGTTTAATTTCATCTTCCAGGATCCAGAAATATTATTGCATATAATCCTTTTCCCTGTTGTCCAGAATATTGATTCCATATAAGCAAGCTGGGTTTCTTGAGTCTATGATTATACAGCTAGTTAAAATGTGAACCAACTTTTCTCTGGGATGTCTGAATCTTTGGTGTGTAAATTGCAGGTGTAAAGTGAAGATAACTTGTGAACAAAAGTTTGCAGACATGCTCTGACCCAGTTTTCTGCCTTGCTGGTCTTAGAACATGGCGAACCAATTGAGGAACAACAGTATGAGCTTCACCACCAAGTGTGGGGCCAATAGGTCAGCAAAGCTGATTGGCAACAGGTTGGGAAGTTGCAAAACTGGATGGCATGCCAGAATTTCCAAGGGAAGGGAGAGGCCATTTCCATGTCTGGACAGGACTTTCCCCAATACATAACGTATTAAGGAAATACCACATACTTGGACATGGCCACAACCCTTCTTTCGAAAGCTGGCTGCGGCCATCATCAGGGTATCTCCATACCCTGAGGAGCCTTGCTGGGGACCAGCTGGGTCAGCTCTCTATCCTTCAGCAGTTCCACCCACCCAGAAACGTTGAAATGCTCTTCCCATTCTGGCCTAATTAATACCTAGTTATCATCTGGGTCTCAGTTTCAGAAAGGTCTTCCCTGACCTGTTCGATCTGAATCAGGTCTCCCCTGTTATTCCTTCCCACCATCCTCTCCTTTTTTTTCACAGTACTAATCACAGTTGGTAATCATATACTTGTGTCTTCTTCTTTTTAATGTCTCTTTTCCCCTCAGCTGACAGATACCTTCATGAGGCAGGAAACATATCTAATTGATTCACCACTGAATTCCTATATCTGAGCACAGTGTCTGGTAAGTCATAGTAGGTTTTGAATAAATACTTAATGAACTAACACATGAATGAAAAGACTCCCATCATTGTTTATATACTCATACCTTGAAAAGTCTTTGGAGTCAGGCAAACCTAGATCACAAATTTAACTCATATCTCTGAACCTCAGATTCCTCATCTTTAAAATGGAAGTAAATAATGTCTAATTCATGAAATAACATAGTATCTGGCACAAGTACATATTTAATAAGGGCTTTCTATACGTTTCTTCTCCATCCACAACCACCACACCACCCCTGGACTGCAATATAGAGATACTGGCAATGAGGAAGCAAGATCCAACAAAGGCTAAGTAACCTGCTCACCTGTGGGTAGCAGAGGGAGTATTTGAAGAACTAGCAAAGGGAGTATTAGAATCCTGGTCTCTTGGTTTCCAATTTTTCTCAAAGTTTCATATACGGCTCTCTTTTTCACAATTCATCTGTAGACCACAATGTGCAAAAAAGTAGATAAAGAGAAATGTAGCCAACATCACAAACACCAACCTAGGTGTTTAGGAAAGAAATCAGGCCTTAGGAAAGAATTTGAAACTTGACAGGTAATGGAAAATTTGATGACACTTTAAATGCAGACATTTAAATTATTTTTTTATTTATTTTTGGCTGTTGTGGGTCTTCCTTGTCATGCGGGCTTTTCTCTAGTTGTGGAGAGCACTGCCTCCTCATTTGGAGGAGGCAATGGCACCCCACTCCAGCACTCTTGCCTGGAAAATCCCATGGACAGAGGAGCCTGGTGGGCTGCAGTCTATGGGGTCGCTGAGTCGGACACGACTGAGCGACTTTTCACTTTTCACTTTCATGCACTGGAGAAGGAAATGGCAACCCACTCCGGCGTTCTTGCCTAGAGAATCCCAGGGGCGGGGGAGCCTGGTGGGCTGCCGTCTATGGGGTCGCACAGGGTCAGAAGTGACTTAGCAGCAGTGGCAGCAGCAGCCTCCTCACAGAGTCGGACACGACTGAGCGACTTTTCACTTTTCACTTTCATGCACTGGAGAAGGAAATGGCAACCCACTCCGGCGTTCTTGCCTAGAGAATCCCAGGGGCGGGGGAGCCTGGTGGGCTGCCGTCTATGGGGTCGCACAGGGTCAGAAGTGACTTAGCAGCAGTGGCAGCAGCAGCCTCCTCACTGGGGTGGCTTTTCTATTGCAGAGCACAGGCTCTAGGGAAGCTGGGCTTCCGCAGCTGTGGCTCCTGCACACTAGAACACAGGTTCAGTAGTTGTGGTGCATGGGCTTAGTTGCTCCACAGCATGTGCGATCTTCCCAGATCAGGCATCAAACCAATGTCTCCTGCACTGGCAGGCAGATTCTTTACCACTGAGCCACCAGGGAATCCCAAATGTAGACATTTATCACTGTGCTTCCAAAATAGCAGGAAGTAATATCAGAATCTGTGGGCACCCCACTGCCATGCTCTAGGGAAGGGAAAGGGACTTCCTCACTAGTCAAGCTGGCTATGTGTGAGTTTTCCAGACACCATTATAGCAGAAAAAGAGAGAAAACCAAACCAATACACAAGCAAGCAAAATAAGCAAAGAAATGAGGCACTTGGCTGATGTTTCATTTTCTCATCTCTCCTTTTTGTACTTAATATGTGAAAAAACATCTACAGAAAACAGTAAAAGTCTCTGAGATGGATTAACAAAAGTAGCAATGGATAAATTAAAAATGTGATGAGGTATGGGAAATAACTTACACGATGTTCCTACTGTGTTAGTACTGCATGTCTAGAGGCCACTGTCACAGATTTGTAGCGAAAGTCTTAGATGCATATTCTCTGGCCCAAAAGGTCCACTTTTACAATATAATGCAAGCCCAAAGCAAATCTGCGCCCCAACATTTATGTCTGAAGTATTATTGATAATAATAAAAATCTGAGGCTTCCTTGGTGGTCTAGTGGTTGAGAAACTGCATGCCAATGCAGGGGACATGGGTTCGCTCTCTGGTCCGGGAAGATTCCACATTCTGCGAAACAACTGTGCCCCACAACTACCGAGCCTGCGCTCTAGAGCCCATCCTCTGCAGCAAGAGAAGCCACCGCAATGAGAAGCCTGCACACAACTGGAGAGTATCCTCCACCCAGTAGAGAAAGTCCATATACAGCAATGAAGACCCAGTGCAGCCACAAACAAACAGTTACAAATATCAAAACACGGAAATATTCTAAGCAGCCCCCCAAAATGGATGTTTTAATATGAATTATGGTAAGCAGTGAAATACCAGGCAAATGTCAAAATGTTGTGATGGAAGCATACTGACGTGAAAAGATGAAAGGACGCTCATGGTATATCATGGGCTTCCCTTACAGCTCAGCTGGTGAAGAATCTGCCTGCAATGCGGGAGATCTGGGTTTGATTCCTGGTTTTGATCCCTGGGTTGGGAAGATCTCCTGGAGAAGGGAAAGGCTACCCACTCTAGTACTCTGGCCTGGAGAATTCCATGGACTGTAGAGTCCATGGAGTTGCAGAGAGTGGGACACAACTGAGCAACTTTCACTTTCACTTTCATGGTGTATTTTTTTGGGAGAAAAAAACAGATCAGACAGCATGACATTTACACACATGCATACACTCTCTATACATGTACATTTATCTGTCATACATTTATATATATATATATTACACAGCAAAATGTTAAAAGTTACTATTTCTGGATTATTGAAAAACCAATCTTTATTTTCTTTATAATTTTCTATACTTTCAGCTTTAAAGAACTAATGAGTCTATATGTACAAATGAATACAATTGGGGGAAAATCCTTGAGATAGTTGACCCAGGGCAGTAGGATGTACCTTAAAACATCCACTGGCAAATATGCAACAGAATGCAGGTGAACTTCAGCCTGTGGGAGGTGAGCAAACAGAGTGGACTGTCAGCTTCCTGCAGTGCAGCCCTGGCATTCTGCCTTTTGCAGGGCTGTGGCACTGAAGCACCACAGCCATCACATTTCGCTTCTCAAGGACTTTTGTGAACTCTCTTTGTGAACCCACTATACCTACCAGTGGCTAGCAGAAAAGGAACGGTCATCAACAATTAAGTCTTGGTTTTCAGCCCAGACACCACAGTTAAAGTGGCAACACCCACTTTGGTCTGGAGCAGAGTTGATGGCCATGGAAAATGCCTGACCCTCTCTGAACCTCATTTACTCTAAATCTTTTTTTTTTTTTTAGCATCTAAATGGCAAGAGCTGTGCTAATTGTTGTAGGAAGAGACACAGATATAGACGATCTGGTCTCTGCTTTTGAAGCTCACAATTACATAATCCCAGCATAGTGACAATGCTTCAAAACAGGAAAAGTTAAATAAAAGTTAGACATTGTGTGGTTAAATACTGAAGGGTGGTACTGGCAGTAAAAGTTGTCATAGTCTGTTTGGGATCCTTTAGCCCTCAAGGCACTAATTCTCATGCCTTTTTTTTTCTTCTCCTGATGTTTCCTTGGCACACGTGGCATCTTTCTAGATAGACTACAAGCCCCATAGGCAGGGCCTCAGCTCTTTTAATGTGCGCTTGAAAAGAATATGTATTCTACTGGTGGCTGGAGTGTTCCAAAAACTACACTTAGGTCCAGTTGGTTCATAATGTTGTTTAGATCCTCTCCATCCCCACTCATTTATTTTCTACCTGTTACACTAGTTTCTAAAAGCAGAGAGTTAAAGGTTCCAACTATAATTATGGATTTGTATTCATGCTTTCAATTCCATCCATTTTTCTTCATATGTTTTAAAGGTTGTTAGTTTCATTCATATTTAA
This sequence comes from Oreotragus oreotragus, assembly GCA_006410675.1. NCBI lineage: Eukaryota > Metazoa > Chordata > Mammalia > Artiodactyla > Bovidae > Oreotragus > Oreotragus oreotragus. The sequence continues at coordinate 269,494 of SJYX01007537.1, forward strand.
GATTGTTATGTGTCTTTGTAAATTGACTCACTTATCTTTCATTAATAACTATCTCTGATAATATTTCTTGTTGTGAAGTCTTCTTTAATATTGTGGTAACTTTTGAAATGATCACAGCAGACTTATTCTCTAGTCTTCACAGTTACTTATTTACCCATAGCTCTACCCCAAAAGGGCCATATAGAAGGACGTCTTGAATTATGTACTGAAACTTGAAGTGTTTACCAGGTGAACCATGACAATGGCAGGGAGGAGGGCACAACAGGCATTTCTGACAAATGGACCAGTAGCCTGAGCCCAAACATGATGATATGAAACAGTACACCATGTTGTTGCTGTTGTTCAGTTGCTAAGTCGTGTCTAACTCTGCGACCCCATGGACTATAGCACACCAGGTTTCCCTGTCTTTCACTATCTTCTGGAGTTTGCTCAGACTCATGTCATTGAGTCATTGATGCCATCCAATCATCTCATCCTCTGTTGCCCCCTTCTCCTCTTGCCCTCAATCTTTCCCAGCATCAGAGTCTTTTCCAATGAGTCAACTCTTCACATCAGGTGGCTCAAGTATTAGAGCTTCAGCTTCAGCATCAGTCCTTCCAATGAATATTCAGGCTTGTTTTCCTTTAGGATTAACTGCTTTGATCTCCTTGTTGTCCAAGGGACTCTCAAGAGTCTTTTCCAGCACCACATTTCAAAAGGATCAATTCTTCAGTGCTCACCCTTCTTTATGGTCCAACACTCACATCCATATATGACTAATGGAAAAACCATTAGGCTTGTTTTCCTTTAGGATTAACTGCTTTGATCTCCTTGTTGTCCAAGGGACTCTCAAGAGTCTTTTCCAGCACCACATTTCAAAAGGATCAATTCTTCAGTGCTCACCCTTCTTTATGGTCCAACACTCACATCCATATATGACTAATGGAAAAACCATTGCTTTGATCATACAGATCTTTGTTGGCAAAGTGGTGTCTCTGCTTCTTAATATGCTAAGTTTGTCTTAGGTTTTCTTTAAAGGAGCAAGTGTCTTTTAATTTCATGGCTGCAGTCACCATCTGCAGTGATTTTGGAGCCCAAGAAAATAAAGTCTGTCACTGTTTCCATTTTTTCCCCATCTATTTGCCATGAAGTGATGGGACCAGATGCCATGATCTTAATTTTTTGAATGTTGAGTTTTAAGTCAGCTTTGTTTATTCTCCTCTTTCACTATCATCAAAAGGCTCTTTATTCACACTCTGCTTTCTGCCATAAGGGTGGTGTCATCTGCATATCTGAGGTTGCTGATATTTCTCCCTGAAATCACGATTCCAGCTTGAGCTTCATCCACCTGGGCATTTCACATGATATACTCTGCATATAAGTTAAATAAGCAGAGTGACAATATATAGCCTTGACATACTCCTTTCCCAATTTGGAACCAGTCCGTTGTTCTAAGTCCGGTCCTAATTGTTGCTTCTTGACCTGCATACAGGTTTCTCATGAGGCAGGTAATGTGACATGGTATTCCCATCTCTTTAAGAAGATTTTACACAGTTTGTTGTGATCCACACAGTCAAAGGCTTTAGTATAGTCAATGAAGCAGAAGTAGACGTTTTTCTGGAATTCTCTCTTTTTTTTTTTTATGATCCAACTTATGTTGGCAATTTGATCTCTGGTTTTTCTGCCTTTTCTAAATCTAGCTTGTACATCTGGAAGTTCTTGGTTCACATACTGTTGAAGCCTAGAGCATTACCTTGCTAGCATGTGAAATGAGCACAATTGTATGGTAGTTTGAATATTCTTTGGCATTGCCTTTTTCACTGCATTATGGTAAACGTAATGAGCAAAGCTGAAATAAGTGTGAGAAAGGGCTTAGCCTGAGACAGTGTGCATTAAGCAAACTGGGTCCAGGTTTAAAATATCCTAGTAAGGTCTATAACAATGGGAAAGGAAAGGTTTTAAATCAAAGAATATCATGATTAAGTGACATTTTCATTTTAGGAAGATCACTCTGAGACCAATAGACATGTTACATTTGTAGAGATTAAAGTCAGGAAAACTCATGATAAATGACTATTGTAATATGTTATTTAAAGATCATACATCTTAATTAAGGCTATAATCACTTCAGAGGTAGAAAGAATGACAAGTGTCACAGTGATAGAAATATTAATTTTAATGACGGGGGTTCACACAGAGGGAGGATAAATCCAAGGTTGCTGCTTTGTATGATGAATGGATATGGTAGAACTCACTATGAAAGGGCCACAGGGCATGAAGCTCTTCTGTGGGGAAATAAAAAAAATTCAATATGAAGTTCTAGTATAGATACATTGGCTTGGATTAGGCATGGGATCAGTTCAGTTCAGTCACTCAGTCGTGTCCGACTCTGCGACCCCAATGAATCGCAGCACGCCAGGCCTCCCTGTCCATCACAACTCCTGGAGTTCACCCAAACTCATGTGCATCGAGTCAGTGATGCCATCCAGCCATCTCATCCTCTGTCGTCCCCTTCTCCTCCTGGCCCCAATCCCTCGATAGCCAAGTCCAAATAGATGCTTAGTTTGCCGTGAGTGGATACAATGGTATGAAACTTATGAGAGGAATCTGAGTATTGCCATGGGGACTGAAGAGCTAACCTGCATGCAGAGCAGCCTGGACCATAAGGAGTCGATGGAGGAAGAAGAGTGAGTAGAGGAGTGTGAAAGACACGACTACGAGAGGCAGGAAGAGGACTCTTTGCAATGACTCTAACAGAGTACTGTCGCTCTGGTTTACAATTCTTGTTTCCCTTCTAGGCTATGAATTCTTCAGCAGCAAGGACCAGGTCTTAGTCATCCTTGTATATCCAGTATTTAGCACAGCGCTTCACTCACAGATAACTAAATGAAATTTTGGTAAATGAATACAGAAGGGCCCACATTTTAGAGAACAACTTGACCATTCAAAACAAAACCATTGTAAATGTCCTTAGATGGTTGATAGTAAAGTAGTTACCAAATTGTCTCTGATTCAGTCCAGATATAACTATAGAAACCAGCTTTTAAGGATCTGGTAGAAAAAGCAAGAAGTACAGGGCTTCAGAATTGCCAACTTAAGAATTACACAGATCCCACACAACTGGCTATTTTACCCTGGCTAACTCAGTTCTTTGAAGTTTAGTTTCCTCATATGTTAAACGGGGGAAGGTGGAAGGGCACTCTCTTTTGAAATAACATTTAATTTGTGTAAAGCATCCAGCATAATGGCTGAAAATGATGACAGCTCTTATCATAATCAGTATCATCAGATATAATTCACACTTTTTACAGGTTTCAAAACAACTACCACCATCTGTGACAACTACAGAGAAAACTGAATTGACTTTGCTGCTGCTGCTGCTGCTAAATCACTTCAGTTGTGTCCAACTCTGTGTGACCCCATAGATGGCAGCCCATGAGGCTCTGCCGTCCCTGGGATTCTCCAGGCAAGAACACTGGAGTGGGTTGCCATTTCCTTCTCCAGTGCATGAAATAAATCTACCATGCTTCCTTGTAGAAAACTATCTGCCCATCTTTCTCTTATACTATGAATAATGCATACGTATCTCCAGCAGTTATTTTTACAAACATGAAATTTACAAAGCCTTTAAACTCTATTTAGGAGACATTCCAGTTTGGAGAACTTTATATTTTGATATCTTAGAAAATCAAATAAAGGTAGTTTAACTAGTTCCTACATAAGCAGAAGTTTATTCAATTCCGTGCTGTTAGCACTGATGGGTAAAGTGTACAAGAGAAGGTTTCTGAAGAGGCTTTTTGCACATAATATTCATAATGACAACATGTATGTGTCCATACATGAAACTGAATTTATCCCCCACCAGGTCAGTCAGGAATATAGGCATCTCACTGTAAAATAACTAAACAGTAATTCTTTGACTTCTAAAACTGCCTGCAAAACTGCTAGAGGTTCAGGCCCAAATCTGCTTTTGCCTCCTTGAGGGTTATAGTAAGGGTTATGAGATGGTGGGGTTATGAGATACTCTCTTGTGCCTGGCATTGGCCCCATGAAGGGCTCTACATGTTGTGACTCATGGCTACTCATCAGCTCTGTATTGTGAACTCTTGGCGTGGCCTGCACTGCCCTGCAGGAGCCGTCCTGCTAACCTCTCCAGCTTTATCGGAGCCTCCCCTTGGCCTCTGCACTTGGTACAATGGCCTCCTCACTGTTCCCGGAACATTCTAAACTCATAGCCCGGTAAGCCATTCCCCCCCGGGGCCTTTATAATAAAATTTCCCTTTGTCTTTAAAGCTTTCTCTTAACCACTTCAGTGAAGTGGCAAAGAGATGGCAAAGAGAACAAATTAACCTTAGATTGTGTACCTTCTCTTCAGCCACACCCATCCACTGAGATAGCAATCATAGTCCTTCTTGTTAGATACAGAAACAAACAAAAAAAAATTGCAAAGAGGAATTTAACAAAACAACTCAAAATAGAAACCATTTTTTTCAGTGAGAGTTTTTTTCTCTTGCATTTGGCAAAATATTCTATAAAAGGCAGACACAGAGTCTGTGCTATAAATTTCTTGACACTGGAAAGTCCATATTTGAAATGACTTCTGAAATTGGCATTCTAGCACCATATTAAGTTAATAATATTAATTGATGTTATTTGTCAAGACTTTAACCTGGCTTAAAGGACAGAAAGTCTATAAGCAGGAAAAGTTTATTTAATAAAAAGAAATTCACTTAATCATGTATATACATTTAATTGAAAATGCAGATACATATTAATAATACCTACAGACCCATACACAATTCATGCTATGGCAGATATAACTGCTGGATCATGGAAAAAGCAAGAGAGTTCCAGAAAAACACCTACTTCTGCTTTATTGACTATGCCAAAGCCTTTGACTGTGTGGATCACAATAAACTGTGGAAAATTCTGAAAGAGATGGGAATACCAGACCACCTAACCTGCCTCTTGAGAAATCTGTATGCAGGTCAGGAAGCAACAGTTAGAACTGGACATGGAACAACAGACTGGTTCCAAATAGGAAAAGGAGTACGTCAAGGCTGTATATTGTC
>SJYX01007537.1:275831-359800 GCA_006410675.1 Oreotragus oreotragus
TATGCAGAGTACATCATGAGAAACGCTGGAATGGAAGAAACACAAGCTGGAATCAAGATTGCCGGGAGAAATATCAATAACCTCAGATATGCAGATGACACCACCCTTATGGCAGAAAGTGAGGAGGAGCTAAAAAGCCTCTTGGTGAAAGTGAAGGAGGAGAGTGAAAAAGTTGGCTTAAATTAGCTCAACATTCAGAAAACGAAGATCATGGCATCCACTCCCATCACTTCATGGGAAGTAGATGGGGAAACAGTGGAAACAGTGTCAGACTTTATTTTTTTGGGCTCCAAAATCACTGCAGATGGTGAATGCAGCCATGAAATTAAAAGACGCTTATTCCTTGGAAGAAAAGTTATGACCAACCTGGATAGTATATTCAAAAGCAGAGACATTACTTTGCTGACTAAGGTCTGTCTAGTCAAGGCTATGGTTTTTCCTGTGGTCATGTATGAATGTGAGAGTTGGACTGTGAAGAAAGCTGAGCGCCGAAGAATTGATACTTTTAAACTGTGGTGTTAGAGAAGACTCTTGAGAGTCCCTTGGACTGCAAGGAGATCCAACCAGTCCATTCTGAAGGAGATCAGCCCTGGGATTTCTTTGGAAGGAATAATGCTAAAGCTGAATACTGGAGTTTCAGCTACCTCATGTGAAGAACTGACTCATTGAAAAAGACTCTGATGCTGGGAGGGATGGTGGCAGGAGGAGAAGGGGATGACCAAGGATGAGATGGCTGGATGGCATCACGGACTCGATGGACGTGAGTCTGAGTGAACTCTGAGAGATGGTGATGGACAGGGAGGCCTGGCGTGATGCGATTCATGGGGTCAAAAAGAGTCGGACACGACTGAGCGACTGAACTGAACTGAACTGAACTGAACTGAACTGATCTGACTGTCTCTAAGTTGAACAGATAAGGTTCTCCCCAGTATAGCATAGTATTTTAAAATCAGGAAAAGAAGCATAAAGGCCTAAGCCCACTATTTACTAGCATATTACACTGGATATTTAACCTCTGCTTCTTTATCTGTAATAGCAGTTTGAAAGTACTCATCTTATGAGGTTGTTATAAAGACTATATGATAATGTATATACAATACTTAGCAAGGTACCTGAGATGGGGTATGTACAAAATAAATATTACTATTAATATTGTTAAGGCTTCAGAAAGGAAATTAATAGCCATTTGTATGAAGCTTGAAATAATGTATCTTAGTGATTAATTTAAAAGATGAAATAATTAATATAAAAACTGTGCACATAATTTTAAGTGATCACAAGAAAAAGGAACTATCATAAATAATTCAAGTATACTTTTGTTTTAATTTTTTCCCAAATGCAATGGTTTACTCAAGTGTGGCTTATGCCTTGATTGCCTCTTTTAGAAACAAGAAATGTTGGGTAACCTCATTCTCCTCAAAATATTAAACAAAAAACATCAATAGGCAAATAGAATTGAAACTGAACTTCCAGTTTAGAGACAGTGAGATAGTCACATGCAGTAACTACTTCTCCCTCTCAAAATCATTAAAATAGAGTCAATGAATTCTTTAAGGATGTAAAGCCAACCTGCCAAAGAAAATGGGAGAGAAGGCAGAAACCACAAAATTTCAGAAGCTGGAAAACTTGTTGGGCTAGAGTTACCTAATACAACAGGCACAGAAATGCTACCGCTAAGCATTATCGAATCTTGATAAATTTATCAAAGTGCTCCTATTAATAGGAAGAACACTAATAGATGTTAGATAGCATTTTGAACATTTCCTTTAGTAATTGTCATGAGGAAACATGAGTTCTCTGCATAGTAGGTATATAATAAGTAAAAAAAATTTATATACTAAATTTGCACACTTACTTTAAAAATATGATAGAAAGATGAAATTTAGCTAAATAGGAAACTGGTCAAAAAGGTAAAAACTTAAACTATAAGACCTCTTTCCTAAAGACCAACAGGAAAAGAGCCTGATTAATTCATGGCCAAGTGAGCTAATGACAAAGGATAACATGAAGATGAAATCTGAAACAAAATAACTGAAGTATTCTTATTAGCTTGCTTTCTCAACACTCTGAGAAACTTAGGTAACGAGACTACTATCTTAATTTCTTACCACTTTAGTTTTCTTGTTTCTTGCATTATTGTTGTGTGTAAGATGAGAACATTTTGGAAAATATTTACATATATTTTACTGAAAAATTTGTCAACTTTTTAAAGGACTATACAGACCTGATTTTATAGTTTTTAAGAAATATAACATTAAGTCAAATTAAGTGGGTGACATGTTCCTGTAAAGGGTGAAAGATTCTTACTCTATCCCTGCAAAAAGGATATATAGGGGTAGGATATATAATATTCTTTCACAGTAACATTGTCTTTCTTTATCAGCTCTAGGTTTGGATAAGCTCTAGGTCTGGTCTTCATCAGGTTTCCACTGAACTGAAGAGAAGGGAGTGAAGGTACAAGCAGGCATATCTCACAGGGTGGGAGTGACTAAGAAGTACTGTATCTCTTCTTTTAAGTCTAAATCTTCAAAGAGAGTAATGGTTAGAGGGTAGTTTAAACTATTAAGCCAAGGAAATGCACACATATAATACCTAACTGTCAAACGGGAGATTCATGACTTGGTAGCATAACTGAAGGGTAAAGAGAATCTTTGGGATTAGAATAAACAAACATATATACAAACAGTTGTACAAGATCTGTAAAAACCCCAAGTGGTTCTTCCTATACTTTGGAGAGCTTTTTAAAGAAAGGTGCCCTGGACATTCAAAGCTTATCTAGTAACAACTCAAATTCAATGCGAATCAAACAGAATTATCTTCCTAATCTGCTCCTCTGCTTTTGACTACTTTTCTGTATGACAGAGCTTATTAGTTGTGTTCTATTCATATTTTATATTCCGTTATTCTATCTGTACTTTTAGAGAAATCAGAACAGAAAACTCCAATAAATTAACACTAATAAATTTGATGTAACGTAACCTCTCCAGACTTCAGTTCCCCGCTTGTAAATAAGGAATCAAATCACATAGGTAGAACGCAGAAACCAGAAACATCTGTTCATACCCCAGGTCTGCCACTCACTATGTGTGCTGTCCTAGAAAATTTTAGCAACTTATCTGCATCAAAGTCTCCTTGCTTTTACATTTTTGACTTAATGATTTATCTGATGATGTTCCCATGTTTGTTGTTATATTGTAGAAAGTTAAATAATAGCTTTGAGCCATAAAATTAGTCTGACTTATACTGCAGTTTGTATGTATTGTCTTTTTTGTTTGTTTTAGATAGAGTTGAAAGGCTTCTAGTAAAATTCTTCAATCCACTTGACAACCATGTTCCTGCCTGCTTAAGTGGCTGCCTCTAGTTGCCTCCACCTGAAATATCTTCCTCCCCATGTCCATTTACCTATTCTCTACTCACACTTTGAAGCCCAACTCAATTCTCATCCTATCACTGAAAACTTACCTAAATATTTCAGTGAAAATTAAATAATAATTGAACTTTCTGTATGAACAAGAAATTCATTATGTATTTCCATCCTTTGTTATTGCTCCTTAGTCACTAAGTCTTGTCTGACTCTTTTGTGACCCCATGGACTGTCACCTTCCAGGTTCTTCTGTCCATGGGATTTCCCAAGTAATAATACCTGGGAGTGGGCTGTCATTTTCTTCTCCAGGGGATCTCCCCAACCCAGGGACTGAAACTGTGTCTCCTGCAAGTCTCCTGCATTGCAGGTGGACTCTTTGCCACTGAGCCACTGGGGAAGCGACTCCTACATTAGCAATGTATAATAAGCTATTTGTTTTCCATGCGTGATTTGTGCTTAAATTATTCATTCTCTTATTTACTTCCTGTAAGCTCACTGAAAATCTATGACATGCTCTGAGATCTTGGACTTTATGTAATATTTCTTTGTAAAATGGGAATGGAAATTCCTGTCTTTTAAGATTGTGGAAAATTAAAAAAGATAACATATACATAAGTACATATTAAAAAGCAGAGACTTTACTTTGCCAACAAAGGTCCATCTAGTCAAAGCTATGGTTTTTCCAGTAGTCATGTATGGATGTGAGAGTTGGACTATAAAGAAACCTGAGTGCCGAAGAATTGATGCTTTTGAACTGTAGTATTGGAGAAGACTCTTGAGAGTCCCCTGGACTGCAAGGAGATCCAGCCAGTCCATCCTAAAGGAAATCAGTCCTGAATATTCATTGACACTGAAGCTGAAACTCCAATACTTTGAAGTCACCTGATGTGAAGAACTGACTCACTAGAAAAGACCCTGATGCGGGGAAAGATTGAAGGCAGGAGGAGAAGGGGACAACAGAAGATGAGATAGTTGATTGGCATCACTGACTCGATGGACATGAGTTTGAGTAAGCTCCGGGAGTTGGTGATGGACAGGGAAGCCTGGCATGCTGCAGTCCATGGGTTGACAAAGAGTCGGACACGACTGAGTGACTGGACTGAACTGAACTGATGCACTATCTAAAATGTTACATATATTCTCACAAATGTAACTACAAAGTAATGAAAATANCATGAGTTTGAGTAAGCTCCGGGAGTTGGTGATGGACAGGGAAGCCTGGCATGCTGCAGTCCATGGGTTGACAAAGAGTCGGACACGACTGAGTGACTGGACTGAACTGAACTGATGCACTATCTAAAATGTTACATATATTTACACAAATGTAACTACAAAGTAATGAAAATACTTTTTAAAATAAAAAGTTTAGTCAATAATACTTGAAATTTACACAAATCTATAATAATTCATTATTGAAAACTAGAAGTCAAGATAGGAAGTAAATCATCTAAGGCAATTTGTTCTTACAGTGAAAAAGTATTCGCTAGTACATTATAACAAGACTGCAGTCTTATAATGTCATTAAAAGTTAAAAATCTCTTTATTTCCATTATATAACATGTGAGAATATATAATAACTTCCATTTAACAATATTAGCTCTATTTATTGAGCACGTTCATGGCAGGCACTGTGCAGATGCTTGACTGTATTAGTTCATTTCATCTATTAATATATTCTATAAGGAAGACATTGTTTCCCTTATTTTGCAGTTGCTAAACCTGAGAATTAGAGAAGGTTGGTGGTCCTGGGTTACCCTAACAAGTGGCAGATCCAGGATTAAAACCCAGATTTGTCTACCTCCAGAACTCATGCTCTTAACCACTATTCTATATGTGTTCCCCATTGTTCTGAAACAAATTTCCTTTATATTGGATTGACCAAAAACTTCATCTGAATTTTTCCATAAGACGGTATGGAAAAATTCGAATGTACTTTTTAGCCAACCCAATGTTGTAACCCTTTCTTCTCCTGGAAAGGCTGTTATAGTAATAACCCAATCTTTTTGATCTAAGTCTGGTTGTAGGGCTTCTATGATATGTAGTATATCTCAGAAGAAGGAAACCCTAACAAGAAAAGTCCTATCAGTATGGCTTACCTAGTTTTCTTCACTATATAACACTTTTTTTTTTCATACTAACACTGAGCATAAGGTTTTTTTTTTAACCCCTTTAAACATTTTTTAGTTGGAGGATGACTGCTTTACAATGTTGTGTGGTTTCTGCCATACAACATCACAAATCAGTCATAACTATACATATACATATATATATATACATATATATATATATATATATATATATATATATATCTCCCTCCCTCTTGAGCCTCCTCCCAGCCCCCATCATCCTGCCCCTTAAGNGTTGGAGGATGACTGCTTTACAATGTTGTGTGGTTTCTGCCATACAACATCACAAATCAGTCATAACTATACATATATATATATATATATATATCTCCCTCCCTCTTGAGCCTCCTCCCAGCCCCCATCATCCTGCCCCTTAAGGCTGTTACAGAGCGCCAGGCTGGTCTCCCTGGGCTATACGGTAGCTTTCCCCTGGCTATCTATTTTATACATGGTAGTGTAAATATGTCAATGCCACTTTCTCCATTTGCCCCACTCTTTCCTTCACCACTATGGCCACAAGTCCACTCTCCATGTCTGTGTCTCCATTCCTTCCCGGCAAATAGGTTCACTGGTACCATTTTTTGAGCATATGTTTTTCAATTCAGAATTTTATAATGACAAAAACAATCCATTTATTAAAAAATATTTGTTCAGAACCTACCATATACAAAGCATTATTCTAGGCATTATTGAGAATGAATGAGTCCACATTCTTTTATATACCAATATATACTGCAAATTATACAGAATTATAGTAAGGTCATTGTTTTATTTTCGTAATAAAAACCCAAGTGCCTACGAGCATTGTTCAAAGCACAGGTGTGTACCACAATTAAAAACACAAAGTTCCCATCTGTTATGAAGCTCAAATTCTAAGTGGGTTGGAGTAGAGGTGGCAGAGAATTAAATACTTGAGAATATATCATAAAGAGATAAAATTGTAAGTGCTGTTAAGAAAATAAAACAGGCTAATGTAACTAGAGTGTTGCGGGTGGAGTTCAATTGAATATTCAGAAAAGGCTCCCCCAAGATCCTGAAAAACAAATTTGTGTGTCCAGGCAAAATGTTTAGCAGAGGGAGATCATTAGAGGTTTTAAGCAGAGGGGAAGATTGTGGTCTAATTTGTATTTTAAACTTATTACCTCAAATAAAATTTCTGAATGACAAATAACATCTTATACAAAGTGAAAAGATAAGGCATATCCTGAGAGAAGTTTTTAGGGAAATATATATATATATAGTAAATAACCTATATATGTGATGTAAATAATTAGAATTCAAAACAATAGTAGACAATGAATATGAACAGATAATTCACAGAAGAAAAATTAATGTCTAACAGTTGTGTGAAAAGATACTTGATCTCACTAGTCATCATGGAAATCCCACTAAAACAACAATCTGAAAATATTTAAAGTCTGAAAATACCAAGTCCAAGAGATGACTGGTGGGGGTGTAAATGAGCACAACCACTTTAGAAAGAACTAACTGAAAATGTGATACCCTATAATCTAGCAGGTCTATACCTAGGTAATTAAAGTCATAAGCATGAGCATAAAGTGTCACATAGTAGAATGTTAACTGGGGCATTATAATAGAGAAAAATACAGAGCAACCTAAACACCAGTTGGGAGCAAAAGTATAAAGAGCAGGTTGTGGTTTTTTCATACACTGGAATAAAATAAATAGCAATTAAAATGAATAAATAAGATTTGTAAGAATCAACATGGATAGCTTTTTTAAAAGTAATGTTTGATTGAAAAAAGAAAGGTGTGGAATGATAGCTTTTATGTAGATTTGTTAAGCACACAAAATAATTCTATATTTTGTTTATACACACTTATATGGAGTAAAAGTATAAAAACAGCCTTGAAGGATAAGCACTAAATTTAAGATGATGATTTAGGGCTACAGGGCTGAAGAAAGAAACAAAGAAAACATCACCATATATATAATACCTATTTCTATCATATTTGTAATGTCATTCATATCTGTAAAGACAAAATATTAATAACTTACTAATTCCTGGTGGTGAGTACACTGGTATTTGTTGTTAAAATTCTTTAATATTTACTGATTTTTAATATTTTTCAATGAAATCAAAAGTATTATTACCATAGCTGTGCTTAAAGAATGGATTGTAGAGAGGCAAGAGGTCCAAGCAAAACATGATGGTGGCTTGAACTAGGATTATAATTTAAAAATGAAAATAAATAGACTTAACAGGTGATATTTTAGAGATAAAATTTTAGAGTTGCTATTGAATATAAGGGGTAAGGGAAAGAAAGAAATGAAGGATGTCTCTATTTTAAATCTGTTTTTGCATATAAACTTACTTAATACTTGGAGTTTGATTTTGTTGGGCAAAAACATAGATAATATGAAAATACCTGTGCAGTTTCATTAAATATCATTTAGAGTCACTTCCCTACTGGCTCAGATGGTAAAAAATCTGCCTGCAATGCCAGAGACCCAGGTTTAATCCCTGGGTTGGGAAGATCCCCTGGAGAAGGGAATGGCTACCTACTCCAGTATTCTTGCCTGGAGAAGTCCATGGACAGAGGAGCCTGGCAGGCTACAGTCCATGGGGTCACAAAGAGTTGGACAACACTTGCACTTTCATAGTCACTTGAGACAGTTATTGGTTAATTTCTTCAGTTACAGAGATATGAAAATTATACTTCTGTATTTTGTTGGGAGTTGCTCTGCTCCCAAGGAATACAATGGCAGCACATAAACAGAACTTGGTTAGCTCAACCTTCCCTTCATCTAGACCAGACCTTCTCCCAAGTTGCCCATGGCAGTGACTAGATCTTCAACTCTCTTAGTTATCTGCCTTGTAGTGGCAGTGCCAATGAGTATCTTAGAGGAAACTTTTGAATTCTACCCTGAATCTATATTACTATTCCCCAAATGAACACTGTGCTTGCCAGTGAAACATAGCTTTAAGAAAAGTCTCAGCAACAATTCCAATGACACTATAGACCCTTACATAGAGACATTTTGGAGCCCATGTGAGTCTTAAAAGTCCTGGGTTATTCTGGGATGTTGGTCAGAAGATGGCATTTAGGCTCAAGGTGGATCATAGGGACAGAAGCTGTAACATTCACTTGAGCTTAGTCGCTCAGTCACGTCCGGCTCTGTGAACCCATGGGCTGTAGCCCAGCAGGCTTCTCTGCCCATGGGATTCTCTAGGCCAGAATACTGGAGTGGGTTGTCATGCTCTCTTCCTGGGAATCTGCACAACCCAGGGATCAAACCCAAGTCTCCTGCATTGCAGGCAGATTCTTTACTGTCTGAGACACCAGGGAAGCCCCCAAATATTGGAGTACCCTATCTCTTCTCCAGGGGATCTTCCTGTGTCAGGAATCGAACCAGGATCTCCTGCATTGCAAGCAGATTCTTTACCAGCTGAACTACCAGGGAAGCTGATAATAGTCACTTGAGTACCTTTAATCACTTTAGAAAGTGATTATTATCCCATAAAATTTGAGAAAGCTGGTATGAAATAAATGAGATGTCAGGTCCTGAAGAACCCCTGGAAGTTTTACATGAATGCCTCAGGAAAAACATTTTATGGTAATGAAGGTTTCATGAATTTGGCAGTGGATTTACTAAAAGACACTTGGTTTAATTTTTCGCTATCAGTCAGTATAGACATTTACCAAGAAAAGTTATCATCATATGAACTTGCACTACTTACTCTCCCATTAGGATTTAAGTTCAATCTGGGGAGGAATTTTATTGGTTTTGGTCACTTCTTTATTCAATTATTAGTTGAATGAATGTGATAAACAGAAACAGACAGCCTTACTTTCTGGTATGGTTGTCTTTATATGTACAGATATGTTTTGCTTTCCTCATATGATGGAGTTTATATCATTAGCAGTTCCTGTTATTGGCAATGAAATTATGACAAATAAATATGAGGATGGAAACTATAATTGGAGAGAAAGTAATTGCAGGGGGTTGTGGCATATGCTGCATAAATCATGGCTGTAATAAATCACCACAAAATTAGTGGCCTAAGGCAACACAAATTTATTATCTTACGGTTCTGGAAGTCAGAAGTCTGAGGGGTCTAAGCTAAAATCCTTCTGGAGGCCCTGGGGAGATTCTGTTTCCTTTCCTTTCCCAGATTCTAGAGGCTGCCTGCATTTCTTGGCTCACAGCTCCTTCTCCATCTTCAAAGTACATCAATTGCTTCTAAATCTCATGTTTTATCTCTCTGGCTTGCACCTTCTTGCCTCCTTTTTCAAGAGAAGTTTGTGATTTCACTGAGTCCACCCAGATAATCCAGAATAATCTTCGCATCTCCATCCTTACTCACAATTGCATTGTTTCTTTTGCCAAGTAAGATAACATACTCACAGCTTCTGGGGATTAGGATGTGAACATTTAAATTCTGTGTACCATAGCTATTTTACAAATCTTACTTACATTGATGTTTTCACTCTGTGTTCCTTCACTATGTTGTTTCACTGTAAAAAAGCTGAAAATTTTTGAAACGTCTAGAGGCACATAGCAGAGTTTACCTGGAATAAACAAAATTGGAAATTTAATTCCATCTCAACCAAGAAGATCTGATTATATAACAGATGGGAGCAGGGGAACCACTACTTCTTTTATCATTTCAAAAGATTGTAATATGAGTTATAAACAATGATTTTCAAAAACAGTAAGACTAATCCTTATCTCATCCCCATTCCTCACCTTCTGAATGTACTGAAACCTGCTTTTCAGTTAAATTCAGATGTGAGCTGAGCTTCAAAATAGCAAACTTGGTAGGGCAAGCTCTTAGCTGAAGGATGTTGCTTTTATTCTAAACATTTTTTTATAGTTTTTTTTTTTTTTTTTTTGAATTGTCTTTAAAGACAGTTCACCAGACACACAGGAAAACTGGCTCGTTATTTTAAGGTCACAAGGTACTTTGCCTACTCTGTCTTCTTCCCTTCCCCATTGTTTTAATCTACTCGCCTTCATCCTTGCTCCTTCCTCTGCTGGTACTAGTGCCAGAGATCTGTGAGGTTGAGAGGAAGGCCTGGGGAGCAGAGTGCGGCTGGGAAGGGGCCAAGGAGAGCTTCATGTGGAGCTCGACAGGTAGCCGACTGCAATGTTACCTCATTTGTGCGACCCAGCCTATTTTAAACACTGTTAAATAACAATATTTGATAATTTGCTAAGTGTCAAAAAATCATGTTGTTAAAGTATATCTCTATTGAGTATAAATATTATTTTAAATAAAAGGTACACTTGTCAAATAGACTTTTAGATATACTGTTCTTTGATGGGAGAAATTGGGGCATTGGATGAGAGACTAGAAAAGCTTCCCTTACAGTGATATTTTTTCCAAAGAAGGTCTCAGTTTAGAGGTTTTCTTAGAATAGCTCTGTAATTCAAAGCTTTTTCAACTCTGGCAATTAAAATTTACTATCTAGATAATACATGGATAAATGAGGAAAATATTGACACTGGCATCGTATAAAATATTTATACCATAGAATATAGGCTGCAAACTGTTTTTCAATACTAGAGTTATTAAAAGTAAGTATAATTCACAAACCTTCTGCTATTTTCAATTACTGAAGTTACAGAAGATCTGGCCTGACAGATTCTTTCAGCGGCTCCACTCAGAAGAAAATATATAAATATTTTTAACTACTATGTGTATTTTTTCTTCATTTGACCAATTGGGGTTAATGTTCAATGACATATATCTGTAAGAGTAACTTATTTATTTTTCAAGTTTTATTTTATATTGGGGTATAGCCAATTAATAATGCTGTGATAGTTTCAGGTGAACAGCAAAGGGACTTGGTCATACATACACATGTACCCAATCTTCCCCAAACTCCCCTTCTATCCAGGCTGCCACATAACACTGAGCAGAGGTTCATGCACTATACAGTAGGTCCTGTTGATTACCCATTTTAAATACAGCAGTGTATACCTGTCCATCCCAAACTCCCTAACAAGAATAATTTAAGAGTAATCAAAGGAAATGCAAAAAATCCTACTTTAGATTATAATCTCACATAGGAATTTTTTTCTCCTTATGGGACAGTCTTCCTCTATTTTATAAAACTGCCATTTGGCTTCCTCCTGTGACTCATCCCCTTCCTATCGCCAAAATAAAAAGTTCTAAATTCTAAATCTATGCTGTGCAGTTTGTAGCCACTATCCACATGCGCTATTAAAAATTTGAAATGTGGCCAGTCTGAATTGAGATTTTCTTTAGGTATAAAATATATATTGAATCTTAGTTTTCAAAAAACTAAGATCATGGCATCTGATCCCATCACTTCATGGCAAACAGATGGGAAAACAATGGAAACAGTGACAGACTTTACTTTCTTGGGCTCTAAAATCACAGATGGTGATCGCAGCCATGAAATTAAAAGACCCTTGCTCCATGGAAGAAAAGTTATTGACAAACCTAGACAAAGTATTAAAAAGCAGAAACATTACTTTGCCGACAAAGGTCCATCTAGTCAAAGCTATGGTTTTTCCAGTAGCCATGTATGAATGTGAGAGTTGGACCATAAAGAAGGCAGAGCACCAAACAATTGATGCTTTTGAGCTGTGGTGTTGCAGAAGACTCTTGAGAGTCTCTTTAATTTCAAGGAGATCAAACCAGTTAATCCTAAAGGAAATCCAATCCTGAATATTCACTGGCAAGACTGCTGAAACTGAAGCTCCAATACTTTGGCTGCCTGATCAAAGAGCCAATTCATTAGAAAGACCCTGGTGCTGGGAAAGATTGAAGGCAGAAGGAGAAGGGAATGACAGGAGGAGATGGTTGGATAGCATCACTGACCCAACGGATATGAGTTTGAGCAAGCTCCAGGATATAGTGAAGGACAAGGAAGCCTGGTGTGCTGCAGTCCATGGGGTCACAAAGAGTTGGACACGACTGAACAACTAAACAACATTTGTAAGTATAAAATACACATTGAATCAAAAGACTTAGAATGAGAAACAGAACATAAAGTATCTCAATAATTTTAAATTTAATAAACGTTGAAATAAGATTTTAGATATGAGTTAAGTAAAATACAGTAAAACAAATTTCACCTACTTAATTTTTAATATAGGTATTAGAAAATTAAAATTGACATATTGGCTCACATTTGTAAGCTCATATTATAATTCTATCAGAGAGCACTGTTCTAAATTATCAAACTACTATTTCCTCCTACAGCATCAAAGTCAAAGAGCTTCATTTCTGAATAGACATGTTTGAATGAGTTTTACTTATGCATTAAGAAACCTTTAATTCAAAGTATTTTGGAGCACTATTTTAAAATATTTTATAATATTTTAAGTTATTTAATCACTAGCTCACTCTGGAAGAGTAGATAGATATTTCTCCCATTTTCCAGGTGTATCTCTACAGACCTTAAAATGACTGACAATTGCTGAGTAATACTCCATTGTGTATATGTACCACAGCTTTCTTATCCATTCATCTGCTGATGGACATCTATTACTCAGCCATTAAAAAGAATACATTTGAATCAGTTCTAATGAGGTGGATGAAACTGGAGCCTATTATACAGAGTGAAGTAAGCCAGAAAGAAAAACACCAATACAGTATACTAACACATATATATGGAATTTAGAAAGATGGTAACAATAACCCTCTTTGCAAGACAGCAAGAGACACTGATGTATAGAACAGTCTTTTGGACTCTGTGGGAGAGGGAGAGGGTGGGATGATTTGGGAGAATGGCATTGAAACATGTATAATATCATATAAGAAATGAATTACCAGTCTAGGTTCGATGCAAGATACAAGATGCTTGGGGCTGGTGCACTGGGATGACCCAGACAGACGGTCTGGGGAGGGAGGTGGGGGGGGTTCAGGATGGGGAACATGTATACACCCGTGGCGGATTCATGTTGGTGTATGGCAAAACCAATACAGTATTGTAAAGTAAAATAAAGTAAAATTTTTTTAAAAAAGGAAAAAAATGACTGACAATTATACCAGCTATACAAGTGCTCTAAGTCTGTACCAGACTCAGTTACAATGCCTTCAGTTCAGTTCAGTTCAGTTCAGTTCAGTCGCTCAGTTGTGTCCGACTCTTTGCGACCCCATGAATCGCAGCATGCCAGGCCTCCCTGTCCATCACCATCTCCCGGAGTTCACTCCCTGGTGGCTCAGATGGTAAAGCGTCTGTCTACAATGCAGGAGACCCGGGTTCAATCCCTGGTTTGGGAAGATCCCCTGGAGAAGGAAATGGCAATCCACTCCAGGACTATTGCCTGGAAAATCCCATGGACAGAAGAGCTAGTAGGCTACAGTCCATGGGGTCGCAAAGAGTCGGACACGACTGAGCGACTTCACTTCACTGCACAATGCCTTCATTTTATTTTTATTTTTGGTATACATTCTAAGACAAGCAATGGTAATTTCCATTTTAAAAATTCTGCCTAGACAAATCATTGACCCTAGATAAAAGGCTAGCAAATGGGAGCCTAAATGATGTCTCAACAGATGTTCCCTCAACAGTTTGTATAACCATCTATCTATCCATCTATTCATCCATCCACCTATCTATCCATCTATTCATCCATCCATCATCAAAACCTGGCCTGTCTTCGAATAAGCTTCAAAAACTGCTCTTGGATTATAATAGTGGTGCTAGAGAAGAAGAATGGAATGTCTGACACTTCTGCTTCTCAATAGAAATCCAAGGGAATGTTCAAAGGGCTCTTGCATAGTTGTGTCCCACAACGCCTATGCCACTATGCCACTTCATTTAAATAAATGCTGTACCTTTAGTTATCATTCCCTCATCTGTGTCCCATCCCATCCCTGAAAGTGAAAAGTGTTAGTCATCAGTGGTGTCCAACTCTTTGTGGCCCCATGGCTGCAGCCCACCAGGCTCCTCTGTCCATGAAATTCTCCAGGCAAGAATACTGAAGTGCGTTGCCATGCCCCTCTCTGAGGGATCTTCATGAGCCAGGGATCCTTGGACCCAGAGGGTGTAACGTCCGTCTAAGAAATGGCACACTCGGTGGTCCCTTTGGTGATTAGACAAGAAAAGTTACCGACTTACCACAAAGTGACACATAGAAATACATGATGCAAAACAAATAGGTAAGTAGTCAATTACCTATAAACCTAACGTAGGTGAAAGTCTGATAATACTGATTACGACGGTACTTGTAAACACATGTTCAAAAACACAGTTTACAAAAGTTGGGAAGGTCCATGTATATGGATACTTACCTAGACAATCCACTGTACCATTGAGATACAAATGGAAAAGTTCTTTACAAGTTTGACAAAAGTTTTCACTGAGGATACGGAAAGTTAAACCGAATCGAATAGAGTGAGTTTGACTGAGTTATTCGTAAATGACACCCGAATGAATGATTGTCCCGGTGAACCGTCTGTCCTACGTCTACTGATTCTGTAGTAGGGACAAAAGTCCCTCGGGTGACGAACCACTTTCTGGAGTATCGAATCATCTTTACTCACTCTTCAGGAAGGATGGTGGACCATGGACGGAATTTCTCCCTTCTTCTTTCATAAACACCGAGTCATCATAGTCTACTCCTGCTCTACGAGTCTACTGGGGTGATGAAATGTTATGGTGGTGATCGTAAGTCCCTTGTAAATTATTACGCCGAAAACAACAAAAGTAACGACGATGACACCGAAAAATATAGAAATCTACTCCGAATTTCACTTGAGTAATCAACAATGATTTTAAATAGATACAGATCACTGTGGAATTACCGTGGGGTGAGGTCATGAGAATGGACCTTTTAGGGTACCTGTCTCCTCGGACCACCCGACGTCAGCATGGGGTTGCAACTGAGCGACTTCACTTTGACTTTTCTCTTTCATGCATTGGAGAAGGAAATGGCAACCCACCCCAGTGTTCTTGCCTGGAGAATCCCAGGGACGGCGGAGCCTGGTGGGCTGCCAGCTATGGGGTCGCACAGAGTCGGACACGACTGAAGCGACGCAGCAGCAGCAGTAGCAGCAGCAGTGACATCTTAGAAGTACATGGACCCGTGGCGGATGCATGTCAATGTATGCCAAATCCAATACAGTACTGTAAAGTAAAATAAAGTAAAAAAAAAAAAAAAAGAAGAAGAAGTACATGGGAAATAAGTAGTCTTGATTCAATTTTCATTATATACTTATGGTAATCACAAAAGCATTATCAATGTATGAAATCAGCCTGATACATAGGAATCTTTGAAATGATTCCAATAGCTGAGAGGTAAGAATCCAATTTGGCAAGCTAAAATTCTCTAAGCCTCTTGTAGAAGCAGAGGAGATACCAAGGGAAAAGAATGAAGAGTGGACAAAAAGGTAGAAGAATTAAGAAAAAATGGTGCCACAAAATGCAAAAGAAGAAAAAGTTTCAAAAAGTTGTGGCTAATAATTTTAAATCCTACATAGAAATTTTACTGGAATAAAACCTAGTAGTCTACTAATTTTAGTAATTAAAATATCAATGGACCTAGAGATTGTCATACTGAGTGAAGTCAGACAGAGAAGGGGAAATATCATGACATTCCTTATATGTGGATTCTAAAAATGAAATTATACCGGTGAACTTACTTACAAGAGACTCACAGACTTAGAGAACAAACATGGTTGCTGGTGGAAGGGATGGGGGTAGGGATAATTAGGGAGCTTGGGATGGACATGTACACTCTGCTCTACTTAAAATGGATAACCAACAAGGACCTATTGTATGGCACATAGAACTTTGCTCAAAGTTATGTGGCAGCCTGGATGGGGGCGGAGTTTGGGGGTGAATGGACAAGTGTGTGTGTGTGTGTGTGTGTGTGTGTGTGTGTGTGTGTGTATGGCTGAGTCCCTTTGCTGTTCACCTTAAACTATCATAACATTGTTGATGATACACCAATACAACATAAAAAGTTTCAGTAAAAGATATCATTGGTTATGTTAACAAAAGCAACTTCAGTGGAGCAGGGGGAGCAGTGTTTGGAAAAAAGATTGGGGTATGAAGACGACTAGCCTTTTAAGAGTTTTGAATGTGAAAAGAATGGGAGGAAGATGAATGTGTTTCTGTATTGACAGGATGTAATCAATGGAGGAAAGGCTAAAGCCATAGGAAGAAGGGGAGGACAGACAGAAAATTAAGGAAGATTCAGAAGGAAATCTGGAACAGATATAAGCACCAGTATAGGAACTAGTCTTAGGAAGAGAGAGGCCTTCTTCTAGAAAAGACTTAGAAATTATGCTTCTAAGACATATTGTCATGAGAGAGATGCATAGGTGCTTCTTCAAACTCAAAGTCCCATGCCCTTTCAGTTATGCTGCATTCCTTAATAACTATGTATAAGCCGAGGAAAGGTGACAAAGGAAAGACCCACAAGAAGTGTGTAACTAGCTTGGGTTGTATGAAAGGGCGTTATCTCTTCTAGTGAGGACAATATTTGCAGAGAGCTGCTTCAATGAGGAAGGTTAAAGAAATGACTAGTTATATTTGTATGGTGGATGCTTTTATCACAATGGATAAAACAGGGATAAAGTCAGATTATTACAAGATAGGATGAGGGGTCTGATGCTCATGGTAGTTGAAATTCCAGCGAGTTTTCCTTACTCAGGTGCAATGTGTTAGTGCTAAATCTCCTTTCCAGTCTTCATTTGGAAATGTCCCTTCTGTTTACATTTCTGACGCTGTGACCAAACAATGTCAAAACATTAGCTTGGTATGGAATTTCAGACAATCAATCCTACATACTCTTTAAAAAATTCTTTTCATCAGGTCATACCTTAATACTGACTGAAGATAAGTAAGAGATATGGCTTGTCAAGGTTATTGTTTAGGGAAGGGGGATGGCAGTGCACACTGAGGTCATGAAGTTTCTTAGAAATAAACAGTCTGACAAATCAGAGCATGTGGTAGAGAAAATTTGCCCTGGAAATCTAATCTGTGGTCAATAAAAAGATACTGGATCACATAAATTTTGAATGTTTATTTTATGGAAGCGTTTTTACCTTTTTTTTTTTTTTGGCTGAAGTAGGGGCATCTGGAGTATGTCAAGGCTGTATATTGTCACCTTGCTTATTTAACTTATATGCAGAGTACATCATGAGAAACACTGGGCTGGAAGAAACACAAGCTGGAATCAAGATTGCTGGGAGAAATATTAATAACCTCAGATATGCAAATGACACCACCCTTATAGCAGAAAGAGGAACTAAAAAGCCTCTTGATGAAAGTGAAAGTGGAGAGTGAAAAAGTTGACATAAAGCTCAACATTCAGAAAACGAAGATCATGGCATCCAGTCCCATCACTTCATGGGAAATAGATGGGGAAACAGTGGAAAGTGTCAGACTTTATTTTGGGGGGCTCCAAAATCACTGCAGATGGTGACTGCAGCCATGAAATTAAAAGACGCTTACTCCTTGGAAGAAAAGTTATGACCAACCTGGATAGTATATTCAAAAGCGGAGACATTACTTTGCTGACTAAGGTCCGTCTAGTCAAGGCTATGGTTTTTCCAGTGGTCATGTATGGATGTGAGAGTTGGGACTATGAAGAAGGCTGAGTGCCGAAGAATTGATGCTTTTGAACTGTGGTGTTGGAGAAGACTCTTGAGAGTCCCTTGGACTGCAAGGAGATCCAACCAGTCCATTCTGAAGATCAGCCCTGGGATTTCTTTGGAAGGAATGATGCTAAAGCTGAATACTGGAGTTTCAGCCACCTCATGCAAAGAGTTGACTCACTGGAAAAGACTCTGATGCTGGGAAGGATTGGGGGCAGGAGGAGAAGGGCATGACAGAGGATGAGATGGCTGGATGGCATCACTGACTAGATGGACGTGAGTCTGAGTGAACTCCGGGAGTTGGTGATGGACAGGGAGGCCTGGCGTGCTGCAATTCATGAGGTCGCAAAGAGTCGGGCAAGACTGAGAGACTGAACTGAACTGAACTGAGGGGCATCTTGGAGATAATACAGTGATGAGAGGTTTTGCAAGAAGTTTGCTTGCCTCCTATTGTCTGTATTTCTTTTAATTAGCTGTCTCTTAGGGTCTCTTATGGATGCTTCTCATGGTCTAACTGGCTATCTCAATTGTGCCACAACTAGACTTCTACGACTTCACCAGAGCCCCTTCTCTGACTGAAATATTTCTAGCAGGAAAAGGAATTGAGCCAAGGAACACGTTCAAGGGCAGATGTCCCTAGGAAGGTAGGGCCAATTGGCAGTAAATGTCCATTTGGCCTTCTGATAACCAGCATGAGCAAGGCACGGGGCTTTTGTGACATTTTAAAGCCAACAGCTCTAGTACACTGCAAAGATTAAGGCTTCATCCATCCATCTACTGTTTGGCATTTTTGTTATTTCCTCCCAAGGGATGCCTGCTTTTCTCTGTAGGCTACATGGGAAGTTGGAGAGGCTGGAAAAGCAATTTTCTTTTCCTCTTCTTCTTAACCATTTCCCCTGCTCCCTAGACACAAAGCCCCTGCTTTGTCCTTGGCTGTGGGGGATGGGGTGGTGCTGCTTGGCCTCTAAGGTGGCCCTCCCCCACTCCAGTAAACTGAGGGAAAGTTCATTTTAACAAGAAGCTATTTAAACACTGAGAGAGGCTTTTAAAAATGAACTACGTTCTACTTTGATAAAAAAAAAAAAACTCAGGTTGAGCTTATGGACTATATCAAATATTTTCACCTTCAGCACTGGTGGTGTAGTGGTGAGCATAGCTGCCTTCCGGACAGTTTCACCTTCATGTTAATCAAGGCTTCCTTTAGTAGGGTGAATTTATCTGTTGAAAGTGACAACCCAGAAATGAGGTAATATTTCAGTTTGGCTAGTTGTAGTTCTTTCTTGATCTACACCAAATACAATTCTAATCACTTAAGTTTGCTTTCTTTCACGGTATCGCTATGTTGTTATCATGGTAAAAATACTGTTTTACAAAAAGATCTTGAAATAAAACAGTAATTTTGAAAATCTCATTTTAGTTTTTATATTTTTCTTGTGAAATGCTTACCTAGTGTATTTAAGCCTCTTTTAGGTAGAAGACCACTCAATTCTCTGACTCATGCTTCCTCTAAACTCTTCTACACTGGACTCTCCAGTGGGTGTTATTTTCCCTCCTATGACACAACTTCTCTTTATGCGTAATCACTCGACTTGAAGGAGAATAAAGTTGACCAAGCAGAACAGCCTATTTACTAACTAGGCTATTTATACACAAGTTATTCCCATGTCCCTTGAGATTATACAGTTAGTTTCAGAGCAACAATTCATTACAATATGTTATGAGGAAAGATACTGAGGCAGCAAAATATAATCTATTATCTACTAAAAATAAGCAGTAAGAATTAACCTTTTGTTATTACAAAGTTATAAGTATTTTAATAGAATTTTCAAAATTATATTTTTTAGTATGAAAACACATTCTGCATGGTGTTCCTAGTTAAAACACAAGAAAATTTTTGTTATAATGATGATGGCAGTTTGGTTTACTTAAAACAACCAAAACAAATATATGTAGTGCACTGTCAATGTGGATAATGCCAATGATGGTGAGTGCAGGCACATGCTTGCACACTGCTATTTGCATCATGTTCCTGAGGGTAATTTGTGTCAAAAGGCCTTGCTTGGACTCTTGCTTTTGACTCTTTGAGCCAATCCTGTGAGTTAAGCACTATTATTCCATTTTATAGATGCTGCTGCTGCTGCTAAGTCACTTCAGTCGTGTCCGACTCTGTGTGACCCCATAGACGGCAGCCCGCCAGGCTCCCCCGTCCCTGGGATTCTCCAGGCAAGAATACTGGAGTGGGTTGCCATTTCCTTCTTCAATGCATGAAAGAGAAAAGTGAAAGTGAAGTCGCTCAGTCTGTCCGACTGTTAGCGACCCCATGGACTGCAGCCCACCAGGCTACTCCGTCCATTGGATTTTCCAGGCAAGAGTACTGGGGTGGGGTGCCATTGCCTTCCCCGATTTTATAGATGAAGAAACTGAAATTCAAGAGACTAAGTAACTTCCCTAGGTTATATGAAAAGTTAGCAGTGGAGCTGTGGTTCAAACTCAGTTACATAATTCAAAGCTTACGCCTAACCACACCCCACTAACCTCATTAAATACATGGTGTTTGTTTTCAGAAAGTATTCCTATAATAAAATAATATACAGCAATTTAACATGTTGCTGTACAGGAGTATATAATGATATGAATAAATGTTTGCAAAATTATAAATAGCAAAAGTTTAAGAACAGTATGATCTTAATTTAAAAATATATATATATAAGTATATAATGAAAAATAGGTATGTATGACAGATGTACATAGATGCACAACTTGAGACTAATGTGATCAGAAGTAATTTTCATTTGATCTGTCTTTCCTGAATTTTCTACCTTTGTATTAAAAGCTATCTTTTTAAAGATGCTCTATCTCAGTTCTCAAACTGAATCTGTGATTTAAAGACACAATCTGCTTTTATTTATAAAGGTAGATAAAAATGAAAGATACATTAATTTTAAATTAGATCACCACAGTTCTCTAGTAGTCTGTCAGTTTCTTCCTACTTCAAGTATGAATGTTCTTATTTATTAAGGTTGTTTATGCTTGAATCATATAGCTAAAGGAAACAACTAGAGAGAAATTGGGCAGCAAGAACCCCTGAAGGTCTCTTAACTGATCTTTTATCTCCAGTGTGAACAGCATGACTCCATGCTCTAATTCTCTTACCCTGCCTGAATTTTACACTGTAACATGAAACCAGAATACGGCCCAAATCAGGGACTCCCATTAGTGAAAGAGTATAAAGAACTCATGTTTATTTACTGATAAAGATAACGCTGGGAAAAACACAGATGCTGCTAGCTTTCCGATGTTGGTCTTCATTAGTAAGGCGATTCAGCATGTTTGCTCAGTCTACGACTCACAAGGTGTTATTTTAACAGGAATGAAACTCTGAGCAATGTGACTGACTGAGGAAGAGCCGGTTTAAGCAGATAGTAGCCTCCAGGTCTGTCCTAGCAGAGAGAATATTCTTGTTGGATTTGTTGAAAAGCTCTGAGAGGAAGGAAGAGACATTTGTAAGAATTTCCCTCAGATAACACATTTTAGTTTAAAGAAATCCTGCTCAGTTATGTTCCCCAAATATCATGTATGAGTAATTTAGAATGGAAGTTGGGAATTTTGCTTTTTTCAAGAAATTTACAATCTTTTTCTGCCGAACTTCACAGTGTTATAATACAAACACACATATATAATGATGAGGCAATTTTCCTCCTACTTTCTTTCTGAGTAAAGACTGGTTAAGTTCTAGCTCAATGATTATAGCAGAGCTATCTAAACTATCATATGTCCTTTCTACAAGTATTAATTGTATATATGTTTTTAATTTGAATTTTTATTGCACGTCTATTATATGTATATCACAGATAATTTTGAGAAAGTACCAGAAAGTTCAATGAAGATGAAAAGACCCACAATCCTACTACTCAGAAAAAATTGTAATATTAATAGTATATATTCTTCTTGAACTTATTGCATATTAGCATATTAAGGGTTCTGAGCAGATAAGAAGAAAGAGAATAATTTACCTTTGTTTCAAATAATGCTTCCCAAATTCCTTTGACTATGATGGTATAACAACTATTAGAAACCTGAAGAACTCAGGATCTAAGGAACATACTTTATGAATGCCACCTTAATGAATGTGTGTGTAGAATCTTCAGCCATACTAGTAATCCAGAGTTAATCAAATTCAACAATGTTCACCCTTCTACCTAAACTCACACAGAACTAAAATTGAATAATTTAATGATAAATATTTACTTCAGGTAAGGAACATGCATGGGAACTTTCATCATATGTAAACTGTATCTCAACAAAGCCTTTTTAAAAAGAAACTAATATGCTTGTGTTTCATGAAAATTGAGAAGGAGAATAACTTGAGGAATGCAAGATCAGAGCAAAGGAAGGACAGTTTTAAGGAACACTTTATTCTGGCAAAAGTGACTCATTCTTCCCAAAAGAGAGGATACATCTTCAGTTCCGTAATGTCGCCTCAGATTGACATGATACATTTCTACCTCTTCCACCTTTTCCTTTCAAATGTGCCGGCAATGCTTATAAATTAATCTACTTAAGTCCTCCTGTAGTACTAAGAGTGAATGCATACTCCAGAATAAAAATGAACAGCATAGTCCAAAAGAGTCCACTGTAAATACAACATTTATTTTAAATTTCATGCTTTTCCTAGCAAGTACATTTAAGAAATAATTTTTTAAGTGCAAAGAGTAACACTATTAATTCCCAATAAAGAATGTCTTAATTTCACAAAGGAATAACCGACATATAAAAAATGTTACGGATTTACCTGTGATTTCATATGCTTTAAAACACATCAAATATATCCTGCTTGAGAAGTAAAGCTCAAAACTAAATACCTCCCTTCTATTCTTATTATCTATTTCTAGAAGCAAAAATTGGCAAGGTTGATAAATGCTAAATCAGAATCATACTCCAAGCATGCCTCCTAGGGTTGACATATGAAAAGATGATAGCATTTGCTGCCACAGATGGATTATACTAACTAAATGAATAACAACAGCCACTTTTAGTTTGTTTAATCTCCTGGTTCTTTGAGAAATTTTTATCACCTACACAAATCTAAATATAAAAGGAGATGATACTTTTTAAATACATAAGCTATTTATTAAACTATTATACTATTTAAAGCATCATTCTTCAAAGAGGCCATGAAATTATAACTTTCAAAAATTTTTAGGTACAACTCATCAAGGGTAAGCAATTTTTTTTAATGGCGTGTACAAAGTTTAGCAACAAGAGAACATTTCTATAGAGACTTGCAGTTGCTTCAGACTCAGTTTCTGCTCATGCTATGCAGAGCATCCACGATGCTTTTATTATATTCTGCAATCTGCTTGGACACATTCTTCATAATCGGCCGGTAATCACTCTCTTGACTCTTGGTTGCTATGACTAATTACATGAGTTAAGAGGGAACAATATCAATACAAATATTAATCTAATTCTGTGATGCAGAAAAGACCCAAATTACACTAGTATTTTTCTTACTGAAAACTGAAGATGGGACAAAAAAGCACAATTAGAATAGTTTTAAAAAAACAAACAGTATTTTAACTGATTAAGCATCAAACCTAAACCTAAAAGGTCTAACCCTAAAAGGCCAGGCCAAATTTGTTTCAAAAAAGTTCACCTATGGTATACAAACATTTTTAGAGTTAATATGTTATTCATCTCAATCTGGTCATAGAACAATTCAATGTTCAGAAGAACCATATCCTTTAGAGTACCACAAAGAATTTCAGGCAAGTTTCTAGACGTCACTCTGCTTCAAAATCACCTACTTTATGTCAGACAAAACCAGAGTTCTGGACTTTAACATACTGTGAATATAAATCTGCTTTTAAAATAAACTGCACAACCACTGTGAACTAAAGCCTTTAGCATCTCATCTGGAGGAAAGCTGGGTCCATGATGCCCTGAGAAGATGTTCAGTAGCATCCTAGAGAACCTATGCAACCAATGACTTAGAATCTAGTTCTCTAATCAGAGTTGCTCTTAAATAGTCAAAGATGGGACTAGGAGACAACATTTGGGGAAATGTTTCTTACACTCCACATAACTGTTGTCAGTTGCTGCTTCCATCTATGATTACACAAAAAGATGAGCAAAAAGGCTAAACCTAAGTACTATCTTGATAGAAATAAGATGGGACATAAGTATTATCTTGGTAGATGAGATTGAAGGTCAAATTTATCATGTGTACACTTCTTGGTTATCCCTCCCTTTGCTTCCCAGATATCTAAGGTAAAACATTATAAATAACAAAAAATGACCATACATACACACATATACATATATATATGGTTATATATAATTCTCCCAACAAGTCTATGAGAAGGAAATATAAGCTGTATTTGAGATGATAAAATTGCAGTTTAAACAGTTAAGTAAACTGTCCAAAGTCCATAACCTATACATAGTAGAGTCAATATTTAAAATTAGATTTCCTGACTCTAAAATCTGAGTTTACTTAGTCACTATGCCACACTATGGCTTTGTATGGTCTGCTTTCTATTAGTTTCTTTAGTACACACACACACACACACACACACACACACACACACACACACTTGGAGAATGGAAACTAAGTCTTATTCATTTCCCACATAGTTTAGCCAGTATTTTGTACATATTAGGTATTTGATGTTGAACTGAATATTATTTCAGTCTTTAAAGATATTCCTAGAGGAAAAAAAATCCCTCAATCAAGTTCATTTGCAATTTTTTAAAGGATACATTCTTTCATCACAAAATTATTTTGCTCATGGTGTTGCCACTTCCTTTCCAAATTTGTAAGCTAAAACACAAAAGAAAAATGTTCACCAGTGCCCATATTCAAAACAATCATACACTCCTTTGAGATATAAGAAAAAAAAAACCCTCAATTTTCAACTCCCGCATTTTACTGAGATAAAGCCACGACAGACAAAAAAGAAATTTAGAAAAAGTTAAACAACAGTAAATATAATACTAAATAGAACACTGAATTCAACAAGTTTACTCTGTTTACTTTAATTGGAACATATTTATTATACCAATGAACATACCAACGGAAAGACAATTTATGATATTTCCCTTTCCTAAAAGAACTTTAAAAAGAAGAATGGGACATGATAAGAATCTCTCCTTGAAATCTGAAGGTCTAATGCCATGAAAGTACTACATATTCTAACACTGTCAAAGGCTGAGCTATATAGGAGAAACTTCCTTATTTCCAGGGCTAAATTTCCTGTCTAATTTCACAAGCTGTGATAAGAGCAGAGCTGCAGTGTAAAGATTATAAGAGGGCTGGTAAAAAGCTGGCATTCTTACAATAATTTCTGCATCAACAGGAAGCTAATGTGGATATTATATTGATGGTTGCTTCCTCCAAAGACAATTTTACTGTTATAGAATTAAATTGTTTTTCTGATTTAATTAACCTTGTAACTCTGGGTTATGGTCTTTTTAAGATGCACATAGTTTTTTTCCTAAGCAAAGTCTGAGAAATGAAACATTAAAATAATGTTCTGCCTGAATATTTCCAAGAAGTAATAATCATTTTTAAAAATCTGATAATTGAAACAGCATTCATATTTCTTCCTAAACTCAAGTTAAAATTATTTTCAGGGCATAAGTTCAGTATCAGTGTAGCATCTATCCCATTGTTTCCTCCAAAGATAAATCTAGATATTAGGATGAGTCATAACTAATTATATGAACTGTATGTGCTGTGAGTTAATGCTACAAAATCAGGTCCAGCTTCCCCTGATAGAACCTTGAAGCTCAGATGGACTTAAGGAAGTAGTCAGCACTTTTTGACAATAACTCTCAAATAACCTTTTGCAAAGTCAAGTACCAAATTTTCCCTCTTTGTTTCATACAAAGGGATGGCCTTCTTATTATGCAGCAAACTTCTTAAGTGCTACATGAATATTGCTATAAAAGCAACTCTGTGTCATATGGTCAAATTCCTTCTTTACTATACATTTATTTATTTCAGTGATATATTTAAACCTTCCTTTTAAACCCCCAAGGATGTCAAGAAGCACAAATCTTTTTTTTCCCTACAACTGATTTTAAAAGTCTATCATGAGTTCTTTATATTTTCTCCCGAAATGTAAACTGCTTTTCCCTTTTGTTGATTGCTTCATTTGCTGTGCAGAGTCTTTTTAGTCTGATGTGGACCATTTATTTATTTTTGCCTTGGTTGCTTGTGCTTTTTGGTGTTATAATAAAAACTTGTTGCCAAGACTAACGTCAAGGAGCTTTTTCCCTATGTTTTCTTCTAGGAGCTTTGCAGTTTGTTCCAATATAAATATGTTTAAATGATATCAAATAAATAACCACTCAAAAAATGTCTGTTATGCCATGTTATTTATAGATGTCAAAGCCAGTTTTCAAGAAAATAACTTCAAAAAATAGGGAGGCCAGGATTTGATTCAAACAACTGGGATTCATAAAAGGCAAACCATAATACAGAGAAGCATTGTAAACTGTGATTTATGTTACAAATTCCTGTAAATGGGGATAAGAATAAGATTATCACTTAATGTGGGAATAAACAAGGTAGGCACAGACTGGCTCTAAGAAACTGTTTGTTAAATGTTTTTCTCTTTAAATCATCTATTCAGTGAAAGAAGAGGGCCAAAAATCCATATGAAGTATCAGTGCTCTTTCCTATGAACCATAAGACAATGGCCTCATTAACTTTTTCTTAGGTTTTCTTCTCCAGTATCCATTCCAACTCTAAACAGACTAGGATAAATTTGCTATTTACAAGTCTATAAATAGGCTTGTCTATTACAAAGCAGAGACAGAGTAACTGACTAATAAATTAGAAACATGTAAATTAGTGACTTCTAAGTTGGACACGACTGAGAGACTGAACTGAACTGAACTGAAGTTTGTGGCAAACTCTGATGAGAGTCCATCCCTTTTATGACAAATATAAGGGTTTATCTTTTTTTAAAACGGTACACACATACAATGAAATAGCTGACATCCTAAAAATATCAAAAACAGAGCTTGAAAACATTTAAGAAAATAAATGCTTAAAGACTATATGCATAGAATGATTTCATTATCTGTAAGAAAAATACAATTAAGGGTGAATAACTGCAAAGGTAAACTCCAGGAGTTGGTGACGGACAGGGAAGCCTGGCGTGCTACGATTCATGGGGTTGCAAAGGGCCGGACACTGAGTGACTGAACTTAACTGAACTGCAAAGGAAAAAAGTTTACAAGGATATTATACCAAATGTTAATGATGACTGTCTATCATGATCATGATACCATGTGAAGAAAAAACAATGCATTTGGCATTAATAAATCATAGCTGCAAATTGTTAACACAGACTAATTTGATGTGAGAATGACCAATCTTTATCAGACCATAATAACTGATTTTGTATATGACACGCATGCTTCATTTAATCCACCAAAAAATACTTATTGAACACTTATCATGTACCAACCACTAACAGAGTGCTGGGGAGAAAGTGAGTGACAGAGACAAGGCTTCTGCCCTTCAATCTAGAAGACCTCAGACCTTGTTTAGGTAATTATCAGCAGGATGAGTGATATGGAAAAAGTCTGCCTTTGCATCCTGAGTAAATCATCATAAATGTAAATAAAGAAATTCAAGAATAGGACTGCTCTTCATAGCATTATTTGAACAGTTTTAAAATGAGAAATAACTAAAATGTCTAACAATTTGCTATATCCATACAGTCAAATATTATATAGAATCCTATTTTTAAAAAATCTACTGACAAAGGAAAGTATAGTTAATAATGAAAAACAAGTTTCCAAATAATAGGTACAATATAGTACCATTTCTATAAATATACAGAAATAATGTATACTTATGTGTATGCATAAAGTGAATATATTCATACCACATACATATAGATTAGAAATATCTATCCACATATGCATAAAATCATCTCTTCTGGGTGGTGGGATACTAGTCATTATGGCTCATTTTCATTATCTGTGGCATTGATGTATTAGCAATGTTTCTGCATTAAAAACACTTTATTTTTGATATTTTTAAAAGCTATTATCATAATGACTATTCCCAGAATAGTGCCAACCCTAGAGCTGGCCTTCGATATAGGTTTAGAGAAGGCAGGAGTAAACTCATTCTGAGTGGAGACTGTATACAGTCTAGCTATCGTCTAGCTATCTTCAAAGCCAGAAAATCTGGTAGGTAAAGCAGATTAAAAAAAAGGAATGGGTTTCTTTGAGGGTGAAAATACAGATTAAAAGAACATGCCAGATAATCTAAAAATAGAAGTGAGTTTCAGTCTTTTTTTTCTTTTTTACCTGAGAATGTGTCTCATTTTCTTGCAGTTGTGTTTTTAGTGTCTCACATTCTGTGTTTAGTTTCTCCATTATTTTTTCAAAGGCATTTCTGCGAGTTGATAATACTGTTTTCTCCTGATGTAATTTCTAGATAGATTCAAATGGAAGTAAATAAAAGGCTTTAGCAGGTATCTAGTAAATCAATTAAAATAGCATTTGACCTAAATAATTCCAATAATATTCTAATAAAATCCTACCGAGGCTAGAAAACCTGTTTGTAAAAATATTCTTCCAACTATAAAAAGCTAAATTGTGTTGTTGTTGTTTAGTCCCTAAGTTGTGTTCACTCTTGCAACCCCATAGACTGTAGCCCACCAGGCTTCTCTGTCCATGGGATTCTCCAGGCAAGAATACTGGAGTGGGTTGCCATTTCCTTCTCCAGGGGATCTTTCCAACCCAGGGATCAAACTGAGTCTGGTGGATCCTGGCTGGTGGATTCTTTACTGCTGAGTCACTGGGGAAGTTCATAATAAGCCAAATTAATATTAACAATATAAATAATAACTTATTAGGGCTGCCTTATGTGTTTGTACTCCACCAGATTTACTTTAAATTAATATAAATGGCAATGAAAAACCACTGAGAAGTCTTAAGTAGAGAAATATGATAATCAAATTTGCATTTAACAAAGTTTATAATTTGTTGAAGGGCTTCCCAGGTAATGAAGTGGTAAAGAACGTGCCTGCCAATGCAGGAGATGAAAGAGATGCAACTTTGATCTCTGGGTTGGGAAGATCCCCTGGAGTAGGAAATGGCAACCTGCTCCAATATTCTTACTTACAAAATTCCATAAAGAGAGGAGCCTGGTGGTCTACAATCCATGGGGTCTCTAAGAGTCAGTAATGACTGAGGACACACTTATTATATTTGTTGAAGTACTCTATCCCTTGCTTTTCAATTTTTGTGTTTTGTTTTGAAATTCACTCTAAATTCCTACTTTGTATATAAACATCTTTATTTTTTCCTTATACATCAAGTAATCAACTGAAAATAAACTTATGAAGTTTTAAAAACACATATATTATTAAATTTAATCAAGAAAAACAATTTGAATTACAATTTCATAGCATTGTTACCATTTACCTTTTTCTTTTCTTCACCTGATGATTTTAAAGCTGCCAAATCATTATATGTCTCCAGATCAGTTATCATTTGCTTAATTTTATTTTTTAGAGACTGTTGTTCCTCAGTCATTTTACTTTCTAGAAGCTCCATTTTTTGTAGATCCAACTGTAGCCGCTGACTGTCTGAAATGTAGAAAATTCAAAGGCCATACTTGGTTGAAACTTTAGTTCTTTCACAAAAGGAAATGAAATCACTAAACATCATGGTTTACAAGAGTGTCTGCAACAGAAATATGCTCATTGTAACCATTAAGGCAATATACATTTTTAAAAAATTACTCACCCTCTANGACTGTCTGAAATGTAGAAAATTCAAAGGCCATACTTGGTTGAAACTTTAGTTCTTTCACAAAAGGAAATGAAATCACTAAACATCATGGTTTACAAGAGTGTCTGCAACAGAAATATGCTCATTGTAACCATTAAGGCAATATACATTTTTAAAAAATTACTCACCCTCTAGGTAACCAACATAACCTGATTATGTATTAATCACATTTGTCTCCATACTCATATAAACATACAAGAACACATATAGTTCTTTTTCTTACTTCATAATTAACATTCAAGATAAATATTCATTATTTTTAGTATGTGCATGACATACATACACAGTTATGTGGGGAAAAAAGCAAGTTATGAAACATTATGAGCACAATTTTTTAATTACATATACAGTCAATTCTCATTATTTGTGGTAGTTATATTCTGTAAAATCACTGTACACACTGAGTTAGCAAGCATTTAACTCCTATGGGAAATATAGTTAGTTTCTGTGAGCCTCTGACAATATTTTTATAAAGAGACTCATATATAAATTTGCTTTATGTATATTTATCTTCAAATATACTTTATTTAATATATATTATTAATTTGTTAAGACTGAACTAAAGGCCAATCACGAACTATGCCTCTACAAAGGTTATTCTAACAGACATATTTTCACTGTAAGGCATATCACAGCCTTCTTCTGAGAAACACTTGTCAACACTTCAGCACTATACTTGGAGGCCATTTTAAATGGCAAAAGCATGAACAAAAATACATAAAAATGTGGCTTTAAAAAGTGACATTAAATAATGTACCATGAAAAGAATGCTTGTAAGTATGTGAACTAAAGCAAGAGGCATAGTGCTGCCTTATTCAACCTCCACTGAGAACTTGAGCATTCAAATCTTTCACCTCTGCATGTGTTCACAAATGACCATGAAAGTACTGCAAACACGAATCTGAAATACAAATACAAATTAATTTGAAATACAAATTAATTTTAGTGAGAAAGCAAATTTACAAATACAGAATCCATGAATAACGATGACTGCACATCTGTGTGTGTGTATGGGTGTGTGGTGTGCGTGTTTCTTTCTTTCAAAAGTATTGAGCATCTACTATGTGCCAGGTGCTGATGGAAATCAACAGAGACACTTTTCACTCGAGAAGCTATATTCTAGAGGTTAATCAGAAAATTAAAGAAGCATTTACAGTAAACTGGATAACTACAAGATTACAGGATACAGGATATCTTCTACTATGAAAAGATAAAGGATATTGGTCAAAAGAATTTTCTAAAGCTATGCCTTTTACTTGTTGCCTTAAGTATTAGGAATCAGCCACACAAAGGAAAAACTGAGTTTCCAGAGAAAATCATCATCATGTGCAAAAATGTCTAGAGGTAAGAAAGCACAGTATTTCTGAGCAAATAACAGAAGTTTGGTATGCCTAGAACCCACAGATTGAAACGGGTGGTGGTAGGAGATAAAATGGAAAAGTTGAAGGATAAGTTCATGAAGGGCTTAAGTCAAGATAGGGAACTGGGACTTTATGCCAAGGGCCATGGCAAGTCATCAATGAGTTTCAAATCAGAGTGACATGGTTAAATTTTAGAAAGTTCACTCTGGTTGCCACATGGACAGTGAATTGAAACAGCATAACTATGTTCAAGAAGACCAGTTGATTCAGTGATCTAGGCAAGAAATCTTACACTGCTGAGAATTTTTTTTTCATTAAACAATATTTATTAAATGCTTTCTATGTGCCAAGCAAACAGAAAGGCATAGAGGATATAGCAATGAACAAAGAACTTACAGTTCAGTGGAAGAAGGCTATACATATATTTGATAAAATATACAATTAGTGAAAATGAAAGTGAAAGTCACTCAGTCGTGTCTGATTCTTTCCAACCCCATAGACTATACAGTCCATGGAATTCTCCAGGCCAGAATCCTGGAGTGGGTAGCCTTTTCCTTCTCCAGAGGATCTTCCCAACTCAAGGATCGAACCCAGGTCTCCTGCATTGCAGGTGGATTCTTTACCAGCTGAGCCACAAGGGAAACCCAAGAATATTGGAGTGGATAGCCTATCCCTTCTCCAGGGGATCTTCCCAACCCAGGAATTGAACTGGGGTCTCCTGCCAGATAAAAATAATTGTAGAAACAAAGCAGGAGAGATCTGGAGGGACTAAGAAACATGAGGGATTTGGGATTAACAAACAGGCAATCGACCAAATACAGTGATTGAGTGAAAGAAGTCAGTGCAGAATCCCACTTCCAAATTGAATAAATGAGTGTATGGGAGGGTAGGCAGAAAGAGATAAAATTTTTGTCTGTAGGAGGGAGAGATGATACATTGAAAGTGATTTAGGATTTGTTCAGTTTGAGAAACCTCAAAAACATACAAATAAAGATAAGCAAATATGCCCATATAGAGAAATATGGGTTGAAAGCCCAGAGAAAAATATGAGATCAGAAGATAGTTTCTAAAACTATTAGCACAGACATGGCACCTGAAGCTATGGGAGTGGTTGAAATCATCAAGAGAAAAGGATTCATGACTGCGCTTACAAAAATACCAAATTTCTAAAGACTAAATTAACATGAAGGATCCATATAGAATAAGAAGTGACCAAAGATATAAAAGAAAAATCAGAAGTCATGGGGAAAAAACATTTCAAGAATAAAGGAGTGGATTGCAGTGCAGAATATTAGAGACTTTTTTTTTAAGATAGCAAAATATGTGTTGCATTTACTGATCAGGAGAACCTGGGTATATATCTCCTGAGAATACATTTTTATAGAAAGAAATGGAACCAAGAGTGAGATTATTTTAAGAAATTTGGCTGTGAAACCTTTGAAAGAGAGCAATAGCTGGGGAGAAAATACTTGGGAAACGTTTTTTCCCCCAAGATGTGATAAAATACAGAAAAAAGACTAAAAGGATACCAAAATTTTAATAGTAATAAACTTTTGATAGTAGGATTATATTTTTAATTTTTATTTATGCTTGCTTATATCTCTCCTAAATCCTCTATAATGACTATGAATTACATTTATAACCAGAAAATAGTATTTTTAAAAATTCCATTCTGGTAGAATTAAATATTAATAATACTACTTTATTTCAGAGATTTAACTTTGTGATGCTGGCTTTAAAAGTCTCTTTTTAGAGGGAAAAGAAGGAAACCATTATTACTGAGAACCTGGAAAGTACCTGGCTTTATATATTATCTGATTTACTTTTCATAACAGCCTTGAGATAGGGTGGAAGGGGTAAATGTTACTATATAAGGAAACTACTGAAGGTAAAAGGAGAAAGGGGAGGTAGAGGATGAGATGATTAGACATCAATGGACATGAATTTAAGCAAATTCCTAGAGATACTGGAGGACAGGGGAGCCTGGCATGCTACAGTCCATTGGGATGCAAAGAGTCAGACATGAGTTAGCTACTGAATAACAACAAAAGCTTAGAAAGGTATCTGCCCAAGGTCACCAACCAGTCAAGCTTTGGTGCTGAGTGATATTATCATCATCTTTATGAAATATTCATTTTTAAGATAACAAATATCACTTTATGACCCCAAACGCCTCTATGAGCTACAGTAAGCTATGCAAAGAGGAACAGTAATACCTGACCAATTTGTCCTGTAGGGGTCCCCCCTTCCTACAACTGGCGACCACAAAGGGACACCCCCATTTTTACTGGGGCTGACATCCAGACCGCTCAGGGTACTCCAGGACCAGCTTGCCTGCCGACAGATCTGACCCAGCGGCCGCAACTGGGACTCTATCCCTGGTCTCCTCCTGACACAGACAACTGGCCAGGGTGCCCCGACTGGGTAAGGAACAAGAGATTTTGTTGACCCCCTTTTACCTCATGCCCTCCTTTCAACCTATCCCATCCTATTTTTCTAGTCCCCCGGTCCTGGACGCAGGAGTCTGGTTGAAGGGCCTAAACCTGAGCTGAGGATTGGCGACTGATCACCTCTTGGCAGCGAACTCGAATTCTGGTTCTGATTTCTGGTAGGGCCGAGTTCCAGTCCTCCCTTCTCTGGAGACCCAGGGAAAAGTCCTGTAACGCCTGGGACTGTAGGTGTATCTGTAGGTGGCAGGAGACGTCTAAGGGCCACCCCTTTTTTTTTCTTTTTCCTCTTTCTCTCCCCCTAATGTTATACCTTTTGTCTCTTCCCACTCCTTCTCTCTCAACCTGGCCTCTTTTCCTCTCTGTGAAGAACAACTTATTTCCATTTACTCTGTCTGTCGATACTTGGACCTGAAGTTCTGGGTCTTTGCAAGAGATTTTCTGAGAGGCTACGCTCTCTGCTCCCCATCAACTGTGCTTTCTGTTCTTGGAGAGACAATCGGGAGTTAGAAACCCTCCATTGGGTGCCTCATTTCTGTAAATTCAGCCATTTAATTGAGCATTTGGCTGAGTGCTTCCACGTGGCAGTGATTGACGGGGTTCGTATAGTTGTACCTGGTCTTGGGTGAAAATTAACACCCTAGACACATCCTTAGGGGTCAATTCACCTTTCGGGGACCAGTCCTACAGCACCACTGATTGTGCTTACTACTGAACATTTCCTTTGGCGCATATACAATCAGGCAATTTGGGACCGGGAGAGAGCTTACAATCTTTCTAGAGTCAGATATAGGGGCATCCACCCCAATACTTGTCCCCTGGGAATGAGATATAAACTATTCTGTCACTAAAATGGGAAATAAGCCTAGCTTCCCTTTAGACACCCCGCTGGGTTGTCTTTTGGCCCACTAGGAGGGATACCAACTGGAAGGGCTAAAAAAGAAAAAACTTATCAAATACTGTACTCAATACTGGCCTACTTACTCCCTGGGAGGAGGGGAAAAGTGGCCCCAGGCAGGATCACTTGGACACACCACCATTTTACAGCTCAGTCTATACTGTAAACGCGAGGGTAAATACAAGCAGGTTCCCTATGTCCAGGCCTTTATGGCCCTCTACCAGGACTCCAGGAAAAAGGGAAAATATAAGCTTGAGGACTTTGATAGATGCTCTTCCAAAATCCTTTTAGCAAGGTCTGAAACAGAAGATCCCCTTGACTTTCTCTTGACCTCCTCCTCTTCAGCAGAGAAGTCACGGGGAAAGGAGGGTAAGACACACCTGGGAGTCACGAGCTCGGACCCGGAAGCCAGGAGGCTAGGCCCAGGAGTCACGAGCTCGGACCTGGAAGTCAGGAGGCTAGGCCCGGGAGTCATGAACTCGGACCTGGAAGTCAGGGGGCTAGGCCCAGGAGTCATGAGCTTGGACCCAGAATTCACAAGGCTGGGCCCGGAAGTCATGGGATCTGAAGGGAAGTCACTCACCATCGCCTCGGCTCCTCCTCCATATGTCCCCTCCCCCATGGGGTTCTGATCAACAAGTAAGCTTTGTCCTCCAGAGAAGGAAAGGTCATCCTCAGACAAAATCTGCCCTCTAAGAGAGGTACCAGACGGGGAGGGGGTAACTATGCACATTCACGTTCTGTTCTCTATGCAAGACATTACCCAATGCAAGGAACAATTTGGCTCATATTTTGAGAACCCCCAAAAATTTAAGGATGAATTTGAGTGTCTTAGGCTTAACTTCTCCCTCACTTGGAGGGATATAATGGTCATCCTCACCTGGTGTTGTAATGATGAGGAAAAAGCTCGAATCCTAGATCAGGCTACCAAAGTGGCTGATGAGAGATAGCGGGAAGAGGCAATTCCCTCTACAGAGCCAGACTGGGATCTTAATACAAGGGCAGGAAAGGAATCCTTAAGACACCTCATTACTTGGCTACTACAGGGAATGACCCAGGGTGTCCGAAAGGTTGTTAATTATAATAAGATAAAAGAGGTTACACAGGAAGAAAATGAAAACCCAGCTCTCTTTTTGGGCAGACTCACAGAAGCCTTTAAAGACTTTACCAAGACAGATCTAAAAAGTATGGAAGGAAGAGTCCTGTTGGCCCATTCCTTCATAACCCAGGCAGCTCCAGACATAAGGAGAAAATTACAAAAACTAGGAAAAGGACCAGAGACCCCAATTTCCGATTTGGTGGAGGAGGCAAATAGGGTGTTTTTGAACAGGGACCAGGAAGAGGGAGCAAAAGGAAGCCCCAAAAGATAGGAGAATAGAGAGGCAGACCTAGGCCTTGGCCCAACAGCAGGCTAAAATCCTGGCTTTGATTCATCCTGCCACTACGCGAGAGTCCAGGGGAGAGCAAGGAAGGAAAAAGGATCTTAACAATCCACCGCGGCTGAGACACACCCAGTGTGCCTACTGCAAAGAGGATGGGCATTGGAAAACGGAGTGCCCATATCGCCCTAAGGGAAGGCGTATGGAGACCCCTAAACCTGCTTCCTCTGTATTAGTCCTGGGCGAACGGGACTGACGGTGCCCAGCGGCTTGAGAAACCCCTGTGAATGGTGAGGTCCAGATCACTCCTCTCCACCCTTGGGTGACTCTAAAAATAGAAGGTAAGGATGTGAACTTTCTTTTAGACACGGGGGCTGCCTTCTCTGTTCTTCCTTTCTGATTAGGACCTTTAGACTCCCAGACTAAAACGGTGATGGGGTAGATGGAAAACCCCAAAGCCAAAATTTTACTAAGCCCCTCCATTGTAAGGTGGGCAATTGGCAAGGAACCCACCCCTTCTTATACATCCCTGGTTGCCCTGCTCCCCTACTAGGGAGAGACCTTCTTTGCCACCTCCAGACCAGAGTGACTTGGGGAAAGCTAGAAGTTGATAATTTCCTTCGCCTAGTGTCTGAATATTTACAGTCAGATATAGAAAAGTAAGAGTCTGTCCCTTTCTTAGATGAGGTCAATCCCCAGGTGTGGGATGTCTCCAGCCCTGGTCTAGCCATAAATGTTCCACCAGTCAGGATTCTTCTGAAGCCCAATGCTCCCTACCCCTGGAAAAAACAATATCCCTTAAAACCAGAAGCTCTTGAAGGTCTTAGACCATTAGTTAACAAATACCGAGATACTGGAATTCCAATCACCTGTTGAGTCTCCCTGCAATACTCCAATCTTGCCTGTTAAAAAACCAGATGGATTTTATCAATTCGTCCAGGATCTAAGAGCTGTTAATGAAGCTATGGGTCCCATCCACTCCACAGTCCCAAATCCGTATACCCTCCTATCCCAAGTCCCAGGAAATGCTAAGTATTCTCAGTCTTGGATCTTAAAGATGCCTCCTTCTGCATTCCTCTCCATCCTGAATCCCAAAAACTCTTTGCTTTTGAGTGTCAGGACTTGGAAACAAGGGAGGCCATACAACTGCTGGACTCGACTACCACAAGGCTTTAGGGACAGCCCTCATATTTTCGGGACTTCCTTGGGGATAGAACTAAGGGAATTAACTTTAACAAACAGTCATCTAATACAATAGGTGGATGACTTGCTCATAGCTAGTCCAGATTTTACCAGCTCTCAAAGGGACACTATTAAAACTCTAAATTTCGCATATGAAAAGGGGCTATCAAGTATTCCCCAAGAAAGCTCAGATTAGCTTAACCCAAGCAAAATACCTTGGACTTATAATTATGGAAGGAAAAAGAATGCTCAACCCCCAGAAGAAATCCCTTATCTTAAATACCCTGTACCCCCAAACAAAAAAATAGCTTAGGGGATTTTTAGGAATGACTGAGTTTTGCAGGATCTGGATTCCTAATTATGGCAATCTGGCCTGACCCCTATATGAAAAGTTAAGAGGGAAAGAGGAAGAGCCATTCGACTGGGATGAGACCTGCAAGGTGGCCTTTAATGCCCTAAAAGAGTCTGTCACTACAGCCCCAGCTTTAGGCCTCCCAAACCTGGAAAAGCCTTTCAAGCTTTATGCTTCTGAAAGAATAGGAACCGCTCTTGGGATGTTAGGACAAATGATGGGGCCTGTATTACAACCCGTGACTTATCTCTCAAAAGAACTAGATGAGATGGCCAGAGGATGGCCCACTTGCCTCCAGGCAGTAGCGGCCACCGCTCTTATGGTTAAGGAGGCATCTAAGCTGGCTTCCCTGGTGGCTCAGAGGTTAAAGCGTCTGCCTCCAATGCGGGAGACCTGGGTTCGATCCCTGGCTTGGGAAGATCCCCTGGAGAAGGAAATATTAACCCACTCCAGTATTCTTGCCTGGAGAATCCCATGGATGGAGAAGCTTGGTAGGCTACATACAGTCCACGGGGTCGCAAAGAGTCGGACACGACTGAGCGACGTCACTTCACTTAAGCTGACCCTGGGTCAGCCCACCACAGTGTATACGCCTCACCAGGTGCAAGCAGTCTTGGAAACTAAAGGGGATAGGTGGATGACAGGAGGAAGGATCACCCAATACCAAGCTCTCCAATTAACCCACTCCAGTATTCTTGCCTGGAGAATCCCATGGATGGAGAAGCTTGGTAGGCTACATACAGTCCACGGGGTCGCAAAGAGTCGGACACGACTGAGCGACGTCACTTCACTTAAGCTGACCCTGGGTCAGCCCACCACAGTGTATACGCCTCACCAGGTGCAAGCAGTCTTGGAAACTAAAGGGGATAGGTGGATGACAGGAGGAAGGATCACCCAATACCAAGCTCTCCTCCTTGACACTTCAGAAATAAAGTTGAGGGTCTGTCAGACTTTAAATCCAGCTACCTTAATGC
This sequence comes from Oreotragus oreotragus, assembly GCA_006410675.1. Taxonomy (NCBI): domain Eukaryota; kingdom Metazoa; phylum Chordata; class Mammalia; order Artiodactyla; family Bovidae; genus Oreotragus; species Oreotragus oreotragus. The sequence continues at coordinate 314,291 of SJYX01007537.1, forward strand.
CAGATCCCCCTACTTCCCCTTTGGATCACCAATGCACGCAAATCATAGACAAGTTATACTCTTCTTGCCCGGACCCATCAGAGATACCTTTATCTGACCTAGAGGAAAAATGGTACACAGATGGCAGTAGTTTTGTAGAAAAGGGAGAGAGGAAAGCAGGAAATGCTGTAGAGAGCCTAGAAGAAACTAAGGAAAGTGGGTCTCTTCCCTCAGACACCTCAGCCCAGAAAGCTGAACTTTTTGCCCTGATAAGAGCTTTGGAATTAGGGGAAGGAAAGAGGATTAATGTGTATACAGACTTGAAGTATGCTTTCCTCATCCTGCACGCCCATGCAGCAATTTGGAAGGAAAGAGGGATGCTCAGTGCTCGAAGCCCTCCTATTAAACACAAAGAGCTCATTCTCAGGCTCCTGGAGGCAGTCAAACTGCCTGCAAAATTAGCTGTCATCCACTGTAAAGGTCACCAGAAGGGGCAAGAGGAGGCCCAGGGAAATAGAAAAGCTGATTAGGAGGCAAAACGAGCTGCTAGGGAAGCTACCCCTGTCACTGCTATCTGCCCCCTTTTCCCCAAGGAAACTGACTCCAGATTATACCCCAGAGGAACATTCCTGATATGCTGAGCGGGGCTGGGAGATTGGGTCACATGGGTGGTTTCAGACTGATCAGGCCCAAGTAATACTCCCTGACTTTCAGGTTTGGAAAATTATTAACTCCTTACATAAAAGTATCCATTTTGGAAGAGATAATCTGGAAATCTTGTTCAAGCCTATTCTCTACCNAGCGGGGCTGGGAGATTGGGTCACATGGGTGGTTTCAGACTGATCAGGCCCAAGTAATACTCCCTGACTTTCAGGTTTGGAAAATTATTAACTCCTTACATAAAAGTATCCATTTTGGAAGAGATAATCTGGAAATCTTGTTCAAGCCTATTCTCTACCATCCCCAGTTGGCTAAGGTTGTTAGACAGGTCTTAAACCTGTCCAACATCAGGGATCATACCCAAGAGAGGACTGGCAGGTGGATTTTACAGCCATGGGTTTTCTTATTTGCTAGTCTTTATTGACATGTTCACAGGATAGATTGAAGCGTTCCCTACTAAGACAGAGAGAGCCACAGAAGTCTGTAAAGCTCTGCTGAAGGAGATAGTACCTAGGTTTGGGTTGCCTCGATCACTTCAGAGTGACAATGGGCCCTCACTTACAGCCACGATATCCCAGAATCTGGCCGCATGCTTAGGCATAAAATACCGCCTCCACTCATCTTGGAGGCCTCAAGCTTCAGGAAAGGTAGAGAAAGCCAACCAGACTCTTAAAAGGGCTCTGGCCAAGCTATGTCAAGAAACACATAATAAGTGGATCTATATGCTACCTGTAGCCCTCATGAGGGTATGGACAGCCCCCAAACAGCCACTGTTATTAAGCCCTTATGAAACGATTTATGGATGTCCATTCCTAACTTCTGATCTGTTTTTTGATGAGGACGCCAATACTCTCTTAAAACATATAATTGATCTGGGAAGTTTTCAACAAGAACTCCAATGATATGGAGAATAGATCCTCCCTAGACCATAGGAAAACTTGAAAAATCCCCAGGTAGAGCCGGGGGACCAAGTATTAGAGCCTGACAAGAAAAAGGGAGTCCAAGCCAGCTGTCCAAGAAATGGACAGGACCACATCAGGTTGAACTAGTAACTTCAACTGCTGTAAAAGTGAAGGGTCTATCTGCCTGGGTCCACAATTCTAGAATAAAACCCTATGGCCTACAGGAGGGGGAGATGGGGACTGAGACTCCAAAACCAGAGGACAACTATTCCTGTGAACCTGTTGAAGATCTCAGACTCTTGTTCAGGCGGAACCACATCAACTCTCCTTCAGGTAAATAAAAATGCATCATATGATGTTCTTCTTCTTTCTAATCATGTCTCCCTGTATGGCTATTAACCTCTCCCTAAACGAGGCATATACGCTTGCAAACCACACTGCTTCTCGACTCAACCTAACCAGCCCCTGCTGGATCTGCATTAATGGCAGAAGCTGGGGGTATGTCCAGCCTATCCCAGGGTATCCATGGCCCACCCTTCCAGCTGAGCTACATGCTGTTACCCAGTGCACCCCATCTGGTCATGGTATGGCCTTTCGGGAAAAAGGGGAAAAAAGCTTCATGGCTTTGTATCAGAAACAACTGTCTATATTTACCCACTCGATAACATCTGCAATCCCACCTGAGCCCTTATTTTGTCTCTTGACTAACATTCCCCAGGTGACCTTCCCTATCTGTCTAAAAAGCGACTCCCTGACAGGGGTGTCAGTGGGAAATCTAGGCAACTCACAATGTGCGGTGACTTTCACTGTTGAAACTGATGGGAAAAACCGGGACCTAGAAATTTCACTAGGGTATTACGATTTAGCCCAAAGTCTGGGAACTAGAGGTTCTGGCAGAACTGACACAGTATACCTATCCCTAAACATGAGGCTCTCCTCGGATGCTATTAACCAGTCTCGAAAATCCAGGTTCTGTTCTGGACGACCAAAGAACCACACCTGGTCATCCTGGTTTCTAAATCAGGCAGGCAACCCTGACCCGTTACTCCTTTGTAGGGGTATCCACCCCTGAAAACCTAACCCTATGGTGGGAGCCTAAACGAAATACTCTCTACCTTGAGGACAGAACCCAGGATGCCTCACAACACTTGAATCCCTTTCTAAATGCCCTCACTGCTGCTGGTTTTGCAGCAAGTGGAGTGACAGTCTCCTCCCAGCTACTAAGAGACTGCCCCTGTTCCATTATAAGATGTTCCAGTTGTAAGGCAGATGGAAATCCTGTTTCTCTTTGGCAAACAAGTTTTGCTGCCCAGCTTAAACCCAGTCATGGTGTCTATTTCATATGTGGGGATAAAGCTTATTTATCCCTACCACCTTTTTGGTCAGGAACTTGCTCCTTAGGGTATGTTACACCCCACACAGATCTGGCCTGGAGTAATACCTCCTTGCCTTTACCAGTATATACCAATCAGAGGATACGTCGTGTGGTAATACTTACCCCTCTTTTCCTGGCATTAGGACTGACCGCTGGTTTGACAGGAGCTGCCATGGGGGGAACTTTTTACATAAATTTCAGCAGCTTTCTACCGACATTGCTGTATCCATAGAAAAAACGGCAAGGACCCTCCAACGCCTACAATCCCAGTTAGACTCCCTAGCCATAATGGTCCTACAAAATCATCGGGCCCTAGATTTACTGACTGCAGGACAGGGGGGCACTTGTCTCTATCTAAAGGAAGAATGCTATTTTTAGTACAACCAGTCTGGGCAGGTCCAAGAAGATATCAAGGGGCTTTTGGAACAGGCCACAAAGATCCAGGAATTGAGTTCAACAAGTGTATGGGAGTTCTCTTTCTTTCCCTTCTTGGCTCCTACTGTTTATGGGTCCAGTGATAACTATTTTATTAGGCCTCCTATTTGGCCCCTGTATACTCCAACTCCTTACAAAGTTNTATCAAGGGGCTTTTGGAACAGGCCACAAAGATCCAGGAATTGAGTTCAACAAGTGTATGGGAGTTCTCTTTCTTTCCCTTCTTGGCTCCTACTGTTTATGGGTCCAGTGATAACTATTTTATTAGGCCTCCTATTTGGCCCCTGTATACTCCAACTTCTTACAAAGTTTATTTCCAGCAGACTTCAGCAGTTTCAAACTAAACTGCTATTACTACAAGGGTGGAAGCTGGTTTCAGATGTGGAACACCCCAACTTAGATCAGGTAGAGAGAGAGAGAGAGACTTCTGCTCTTCTAGGCAGGCCTATGCCCATGCACAGCAGGAAGAAGTTACAGAAGAAAGAGACCTTTGTCCGCCCCAATTCCCAAGAAGTATCTTGAGTATGAAGTCTCTCAGGGGGGAGTTGTTAGGGGAAACACACTGATTGAAACCGCCCACCCTGGCCAGGCACCATAGTAACCATTTGCATGAGTTGTTTTATGACAGGAGATCCTGATAAGCAATATGGAACTAATAAGCCACCACCAACTGGAGGAGTTCGGGAAAGGTCTAAAGGAGACACCTCGTGTCCGTCCACTTCCCAGAATCCCTCTCGCTAGCATCCATCTTGGCTGAGCAATACGTGCGCCACCAGGAAAGACTCTGAATTAGAATGATTGGCCAAAGACCACCCGGAAACTAATCCCATCACCATAAAACCCAACATTGCGAGCCACATGGCAGAGCAGTTCTCCTGGGTTCCCTTACCCTACTGCTCTCCACCCAGGTGCACTTTCCCAATAAAATCTCTTGCTTTGTCAGCACGTGTCTCCTCAGACAATTCATTTCTGAGTGTTAGATGAGAGCCCAGTTTTGGGCCCTGGAAGGGGTCGTCCTTTCTGCAACAGTACTTCAGGCTTCTTTCCCCAGGCATCATCCATTGTTCTGGAAATATTATTCCAGGTAACTCAAAAACAGATACTAAAATGGAACTGAAATATATGTCCTGTATATCAAGATGAAGAAATCTGAATTCAAACTTGCCTTAGCCAGTTTCCTCTCTCCTGTATTGCCAGAGACAGGCATGGGAATAATCTGATACATACTGTAGTTACTAATTTGTAGAGGCATACAGTGATACAGTTTCATAGAATATTTTATGTTTATCTTTCCTCTATTTTAAAGTAGGGATATGAATACCCCCCACCCAAAAATATACTGGTCACTCAGTCATGTCCAACTCTTTGCAGCCCCATGGACTGTAGTATGCCAGACTTCCTTGTCCATCACCAACTCCCAGAGTCCATTGAGTTGACTCTGGTCCATTGAGTCGGTGATGCTATCCAACCATCTCATCCTCTGTGTTCCCCTTCTCCTGCCTTCAATCTTTCCCAGCATCAGGGTCTTTTCCATTGAGTCATCAAAGAATTAGAGCTTCAGCATCAGTCCTTCCAATGAATATTCAGGACTGATTTCCTTTAGGATTGACTGGTTTCATCTCCTTGCTGTTCAAGTGACTCTCAAGAGTCTTCTCCAACACCACAGCTCAAAAGTATCAATCCTTTGGCGCTCAGCCTTCTTTATGATCCAACTCTTACTTTCATACATGACTACTGGAAAAACCATAGCTTTGACTAGATGGACCTTTGTCAGTAAAGTAATGTCTCTGCTTTTTAATACACTATGTATAGGTTTGTCATAGCTTTTCTTCCAGGGAGCAAGTTTAATTTCATGGTTAGAGTCACCATCTGCAGTGATTTTGGAGCCCAGTCATTGTTTCCATTGTTTCCCCATCTATCTGACATGAAGTGATGAGACTGAATACCATGATCTTTGTTTTTGAATGTTGAGTTTTAAGCTAGCTTTTCCCCTCCTCTCTTTCACCTTCATCAAGAGGCTCTTTAGTTCCTCTTCACTTTCTGCCATAAGGGTGGTGTCATCTGCATATTCGATGTTACTGATATTTCTCCCGGCAATCTTGATTACAGTTTGTCCTTCATCCAGCTCAGCGTTTCACATGATGTACTCTGCACAGAAGTTAAATAAGCAGGATGACAATATACAGTCTTGACATACTCCTTTCCCAATTTGGAATCAATCAGTTGTTCCATGTCTGGTTCTAAATATTGCCTCTTGACCTGCATACAGTTTCTCACGAAGTAGGCAAGGTGGTCTGGTATTCCCATCTCTTGAAGAATTTTCCAGTTTGTTGTGATCCACACAGTCAAAGGCTTTAGCATACAGAATGTAGCAGAAGTAGATGTTTTTCTAGAATTCTCCTGCCTTTTTTATGATTCAACAGATATTAGCAATTTGACCTCTGGCGCCTCTGCCTTTTCTAAATCCAGCTTCTTTATCTGGTAATTCCCGGTTCATGCACTGTCGAAGCCTAGCTTGTAGGATTTTGAGCATTACTTTGCTAGCATGTGAAATGAATGCAATTGTGCAGTAGTTTGAACATTCTTTGGCACTGCCCTTCCTTGGGACTGGTATTTCAGAATATCAAAAGCCAAACACAACATCTTGCTAAAAGTAATTATATTTAGGGAAAGAAGATTTTTATACTAAAAGTAACATATTTCAGAGTAAAATACAAAATTCAGAATGACTAGGATGTATCATTCCCTGTATATACATATTATTTTTCTCTGGCTCCTTTTATTGTTTACTCTTTATTGTTGCATTTCAGCAGTCACAATGATGTGCTTAGGTGAGCAGTTTTTATATTAACCTTGTTTGGGGTTTGACGGGCTTCTTCAGTTCAGTTCAGTTCAGTTGGTCAGTCGTGTCCAACTCTTTGCGACCCCATGAACTGCAGCACGCCAGGCCTCCCTGTCTATCACCAACTATACTCCTTTTCCTATTTGGAACCAGTCTGTTGTTCCATGTCCAGTTCTAACTGTTGTTTCTTGACCTAGGTCTGTACAATTTTTTTCATCAAATTCAGAAAAATTTCAGCCATTTTCCAACTATCTTTTATCTCCCATTCTCTGTCTCTCTTTTCTTTTTGGGACTGTAATTACATGTAAGTTAGACTGCTTGAAATTGTCCCACAGATCATGTAGGTTCTACACTATTTTTCCTCTTCTTCAGGTTAGTTAATTTCTATTTATTTATCTTTTAAGTTCACTGATTCTTTTTTCCAATTGTCTTCTATCTTCCATTATGATCAGTGATTTTTTTTCATTTTAGTTGTATTTTTCAACTCTAGAATTTTCAGTTGGTTCTTTTTTTGTTATTTTCATTTCTTTGTGGGATTCTCCACCTGCTCATTTAGTATGATTTTATTTTCCTCAAGCCTTTAAATATGCTTGTAACTTTTAAAGTCCTTTTCATTTCAATATCTGGATTATCTCAGGTTCAGTATATAGTGACTGCTTGGACATTTTAAATGATGTTAGAGACTCCATATTCTGTTCCTTTGAAGAGTGTTGATTTATATTATAAATGAACAATTAACTTTGGTGAAATTAATAAAACTCTAAACTTTTCTCCTTTGGAGTACATAACATCTGAAATCTCTGCATTCAGTTTTTTTCAAATTCTGTTTTTTCCTTAGGTCCCATCAAGTCTACTCTATGAACATACATTTCAGTAGCCAGATAAGTATCTGGTTGTCATTTATATACAGATTTCTGGCACTTCTTACCAGGATGTCTCTCTTATATAGGGCAGGCAATGGGTAAGTAAGTTGGTTTTTTCATGTAAGATTTATCAAAATTTACTTGGAATTAATTTTTATTATCTATAGATTCCCTAATAGAAAAATTAAACACAAAGCTGCTATTAAACCTTTCTCTACTACCTAAAAAAATCAGAAAGACTAAAATATACCTGGAAGGTGACATTAAAAATATGTTCAAGAATTGAATGACTCATAGCTTATTATTATGACAAAATCACACAGGATATTAAATATCAAACAGTAAAAAGAAAAAAAGCTTCAGAAGACACTGATTTAACAAAGAAGGTTGTTATCAAGCAAATTTGTCCTAAGTTGGCATAATTAAATGTGAACATTTCCTCTGTCCCTTTAAAGAATCTAAAAGCTCAACAATATTGACATTTTTTATTTTATAAGATACACATGGACTTAAGTGTTGTTGAGAGGGCTTTCGTTTTGTTGGATTAATATTTCTACTAGGGTTGGAAATAGTTAAGATGAGAATCAAAGCACTGAATCAGTCACGGAGGCTTATGGTGTTTCAATGTTCCAAATAGGAAATGTACTTAGTTTGTATATTTTCACTGTTTAGTAAAAAGCTATATAAATCTAACTACAAGTTTAATTTAAAGATATATTAGAGAGATACACTTAAAAACTACATATACTGCTTCTCCTAGAGAAAGGGAGAAATGGTTGGTTGGTATAAAGTTTATCTTCCTTTAACAGCAGGTCCCCATGAAAAGCTAAAACCTTCTCCAAGAGAAGAGACAGGAAGAGGATGCAGACTAGTTCCTTCTGATATGCTATGAAGTTGAAAAGTTTACCAAGCAGTGTGTACATAGTAGCAAAATCTCAGAAGGAGCCACTTTGACCTGGGGAAATGTTCCTGAAATATTCTGAAATCAGAGCATTTGTTTATTTTCTGGCGTTTCCTTTCCAAAAATATAAATAAAAACTATTGCTGACAGGTTCCTTGCCTCTTCACTCATACAGTTTATCAGTGCTTCTTAATCTTTTTTTTTCATTGTTGTCCCCCAAAGGAGCCGTTTGTAGACTACTGTTTTCCTAGTCACCTCCCATGAAGTTTTTATATTACAGATGTATATGTACATCTACATTTATGTACAATGACCCTTTGGCGGGCGACAAACCATTATAATTAGTGTCTAAAATTTTTTTTTACCTTCCTCCCAAGAAGTAATTTTCCCCCTTGGGAGTGATTTGCCCATTAAGAAACACAGAGTACACCAAGAAAATTAGGTGAGTTCCAATTATAACTTCAAGGGCCAAAGGAAGGCAGTTCACAAAAAGGGGATGTAAAATTCATTATCTCTGAAAGCTGAATCAGAATATTCTAAACCTCTTATGGTGATCTCCAGAAAGAATTTTCTTATTGGGGATGATGTTAAGGAACAATTAAAAAAAACAATGTATATGCATGGCTTAAATTAACACTTGAAAACATCTGAGTACAATACTGCTATATTAATATTTAGAATGGATAACCAACAAGGACCTACTGTATAGCACATGGAACTCTGCTCAGTGTTATGTGGTAGTCTGGATGGGAGGGGAGTTTGGGGGAGAATGGATACATGTATCTGTATGGCTGAGTTCCTTCTCTGTTCACCTGAAACTATCACAACATTGTAAACTGGCTATACCCCAGTACAAAATAAAAAGTTTTTTTTAAAAAAGTAACTGAGCACAGAAAATGAAATTAATTGTAGAGGTCAGATAATTCAAGCTTTAAAAGGGAAATTTTCAGTAAAACCCTTATCAGAGTAATAAACTGTATTTTTACCTCCACTGAAACTAGTTCTCATTTTTTTATTAACTAGACTTTTTAAAAAAATGTAAATACAAAATATAAAAATATGAAAGGAAGACAAAGTTATGATTATTGAATTCATTTGCTAGTTCTGATATTTACTCTTTAAAAATGTATGTTTCTTATATAAAGATAGCTTAAAGGAGGCAAAAACTTGTTGAATTAATACTGACCTTAGATAATGAAAAGTTTTAAACTATGGCTTAAAACACAAAACAGAAGTTTCTTAGATGAAATAATTAAACATAAAATACTTCAGCTTATGAAAAAAAGAAAATAAAGATGTAAAAATATTCATAGTTGTACACATCCAAAACAGCTGAAAGACGATTGTGAAGAGATATTTGTACACTCATGTTCATTGAAGTATGATTCACAATAGCCTTGGCATAGAAACAACCTAAATGTCAACAAATGAATGAATAATAAAAATGTGGTAGTTACCACAGTACAGAATATTTTCCAGCCTTCAAAAAAAGGAAATCCTGTCACATGTCACAACACAGATGAACTTTGAGAAACATTATGATAAATGAACTAAACCAGTAACACAAAGTCGAATATGCATGATACCACTTTTGTAAGAGGTGTTTAACATAGTCAAACAGAAAGCAGACTATGGTTAGCTGGGGCTTAGGAGGAGGAGAAAATGGGGAGCTGCTGTTCAATGGGTATAAATACCACTTTTGCAAGATGAATATATTCTAGATATCTGTCACATAACAATGTACAGATAATTTACTAGACTGTACACTTACAAACAGGATGGTAAATTTTATGTGGTTTTTACACTGGGTTAAACAAAATATATTATTAACAATCACTTCTTTTTTACTTTTTTAATATGGCTACTAGGAAATTTAAATTATATATGTGGCTAGCATTCCATTTCTTTCAGACAGTGCTGCTCTAATCTCATGTTAGTCATAATGACTGAAACTAATTATAATTAAAATATTGCCACCTGTAGGACCTCTCCTAATTACCCAACACCAGGGGGATATGAGCCCTGTGTACCTCCACTGCTCTTTATGCTTATATCATAGTACTGTTTCATTATATTTCAGTTGTCATTCTACCAGACTGAAAAGTTTCTTGAAGAAACAGACTGGATTAAAAAAAAATCTGTTGTTGTTCAGTTGCTCAGTTGGGTTTGACTCTTTGCAACCCCCATGGACTGCAGCACTCCAGACTTTCCTGTCCTTCACTACACTTCAAACTCATGTCCATTGAGTTGGTGATACCATCCAACCATCTCATCCTCTGTCATCCCCTTCTCCTCCTGCTTTCAACCCCAGCATTAGGATATTTGCCAGTAAGTTGGCCCTTCACATCAGGTGGCCAAAGAATTGCAGCTTCAGTTTCAACATCAGTCCTAGTGAATACTGAGGGTTGATTTCCTTCAGGATTGACTGATTTGATCTCCTTGTTGCCCAAGGGACTCATAAGAGTCTTCTCCAGCACTACAGTTCAAAGGCATTGATTCTTTGGCACTCTGCCTTTTTTACTGTCCAGCTCTCACATCCATACATGACTAATGGAAAAGCCATAGCTTTGACTAGACAGACCTTAGTTGCCAAAGTAGTCTCTGCTTTTTAACACTCTGTCTGGGTTAGTCAACAGCTTTTCTTCCAAGGAGCAAGTGTCTTTTAATCTCATGATTGCAGTTGCCATCCACAGTGATTTCAGAACCCAGGAAAATAAAGTCTACCACTGTTTCCATTGTTTCCCCATCTATTTGACATGAAGTGATGGGACCAGATGCCATCATCTTCATTTTTTGAATGTTGAGTGTTAAGCCAGCTTTTTCCATCTCCTCTTTTACCTTCAACAAAGGGTTCTTTAGTTCCCCTTCGTTTTCTGTCATTAGAATGGTGTCATCTACATATCTGAGATTACTGGTATTTCTCCCAGAATCTTGATTCCAGCGTGTGCTTCATCCAGCCTGGCATTTCACATGATATACTCTGCATAACTGTTAAATAAGCAGTGTGACAATATACAGCCTTAACGTACTTATTTCCCAATTTAGAACCAGTCTGCTGCTCCATGTCCAGTTCTAACTATTGCTTCTTGACCTACATACAGGTTTCTCAGGAGGTAGGTAAGGTAGTCTGGTATACCCATTTCTTTAAGAATATTTCATAGTTTGCTGTGATCCACACAGTCCAAGGCTTTAGCATAGTCAATAAAGCTGAACTGAAGTAGATGCTTTTCTGGAATTCTCCTGGTTTTTCTGTGTTGTGCTGTGCTTAGTCATTCAGCTGTGTCTGACTCTTTGTGACTCCATGGACCATAGCTCCCCAGGCTCCTCTGTCCCTGGGGCTTCTCCAGGCAAGAATACTGGAATGGACTGCCATGTCCTCTAGGGTATCTTCCCAACCCAGGGATTGAACTCAGGTCTCCTACATTGCAGGTGGATCCTTTACCATCTGAGTGACCAGAAAAGTCCATGCATATGGAGTGGGTAGCCTATCCCTTCTTCAGGGATCTTCCCGAGTCAGGAGTCGAACTGGGGTCTCCTGCATTTGAACCAACGGATGTTGGCAATTTATCTCTGGTTCCTCTGCCTTTTCTAAATCCAGCTTGAACATCTGGAAGTTCTCGGTTCACATACTATTGAAACCTAGCTTGAAGGATTTTAAGCATTACCTTGCTGGCATGGGAATTAATGCAATTGTGCAGTAGTTTGAACATTTCTGGGCATTGCCCTTCTTTGGGATTGGAATGAAAAGTGACCTTTTCCAGTACTGAGGCCACTGCTGAGTTTTCCAAACTTGCTCACCTAGATAAGCATGATGGTCTTATCACTCACCTTGGAGTGTGATGTCAAACAAAGCTAGTAGAGGTGAAGGAATTCCAGCTGAGCCATTTCAAGTTCTAAAAATCTCTGTATACCCAAATTATAGCAGAGGCACAGAGCAAATATTCAGTAAATGTTAAATGAATGAGAATATGCGAACGAATTACTATGAAGTGGATATGAAAGTCACACAAAATTCTGAGCCTATGAATGACTGCAGCAATAGGCAATCATAAATTATATCCTCAGTTTTTAAAAAAAATCAAAGAGAATAACAGATTTTTAAAGTTCCAATTTGTTACAGAAAAAAAGGACATTAAAATCTACAGTGTTTTCTCACCTGAAGTCAGATTTCTAGCTGTACTCTGTGATTTCTGCATTTCAGTAGATTTAAAATTGAGATCATCCTGCATCATTTTCAGCTCTTGATTGGTGATAGACGATATCTGTTTCATACGATTTATATTCTGTATTTGCAGAGACATGAAAGTGGAAAAAATTCCATTGATTTAACCTTCCGATAAAACTCTTAAAAATGCTGCTAAAGGACTGGATGTTTTTAAATATATCATTCATTACATATATATATTTTATAAAAGAAAACATGATATTCAAAGTCAGATTTCTCAGTAAGGAGAGGTTAAATTAAAATTCAGAATTGTTTCTTTTATATTTGCTTTATTTCACTGTAGAAAGATTCAACTATGCTATTTTAGGAACTAATTGGATTTTTAAAACACTTAGAATATTGAAAAGAGATCATATATTTTTCCTCCTATGGTACCACACAATAGTAGCTGCTCAATAAACATTTTTTGAGGAATCAAGATATCCATTAGGTATCCTGTGCTCTTACATAATAGTGAACATTTGCGGTTTCTGAGTTGTATTTATAAGGTAACCACAGTTTAATGAGGACAGTAAGACCAGCACATGGCACTTACTCGACTACTGTGCTCCAAAAGCGAAACAATGCTGGCTTCTATCTGTGCCTTCCTTTCCAGTTCCTGGTTCTTAGTTTCCTCAAAAGTCTCAATAAAAGCTGTCGATTGAAACATATGATGAAAGGCTACTATTGATACAGCTAAACACTATATAAGCTCTGATTTGTAGGTCTGAGGAGTACTTTTTAGAAGTTCAAAGCAAATTTTAAAATATCACTTTAATTTTTTAACCCAAGGGTAATTAAATTACTCAATAAGAACATTTCTACATACTTTCAAACTTTTAAAGTTTAACTACTATGATCTTAATACAAGTACACTAAATAGTTATAAACGCAGGTTGAGAAGCAACAGCTGATAAGATGGAGATGAGAAAAATTCCTATGGTTTTACACTGGGATCTCACTGCTGCAGCTACAATTATTAACATTTGTAGCTGGTCATTAATGTTACTTCTGAAAATACTACACCTTTTTTATCTGAAAATTGAGCATTTTCCTTGTAATGCCAAAATAGTCTCAATTAAATAAGTTTAGTGATTTATTCAAGATTATAAATAAATATTCTAAGAAATCATTCTTTTTCTTCTCTAAAATAAAATTAGTATATCATTTGTTCTTATTTACATTCTTAAAATATTTCTATGGATCTTCCAAAAATTAACTTAAAATAATTTTACTATTTGCATGAAATAAATTTACTATTTACTATTTGCATGATCTATGGATCTTCCAAAAATTAACTTAAAATAATTTTACTATATGCAAATTTACTATTTGCATAAAATAAATTTACTATTTGCATAACAACAAATTAATTTTGAGGTAGTTTTTGGTACTTGTTGAGATTTTTAAAGTAGTCTTGGGATATTGTTAAACCCGAGTTGGCCATTACTGATTTATAACATGTTTCTATGAAGGTAACAACTGACATTAGACTTACAAAAATGTCAAATTCTAGAAAAAATGATAATTTAAAAGAGACTAGAAAATCCCATGGATGGAGGAGCCTGGTAGGCTGAAGTCCATGGTGTCGCTAAGAATTGGCCATGACTGATGGACTTCACTTTCACGCATTGGAGAAGGAAATGGCAACCCACTCCAGTGTTCTTGCTTGGAGAATCCCAGGGATGAGGGAGCCTGGTGGGCTGCCATCTATGGGGTTGCACAGAGTCAGACACGACTGAAGCGACTTAGCAGCAGCAGTAATCATCAATACAGTCAATTTTTCTAAACTTTTGAAGGTACAACATAAGTTAAAGTGAAGATCTATTTACAAAGTTAAAATTCAGAGTTTTTTTTTTAAAAAGTGAATGAGAAGCCACAACAGAAGTTTCAGTTAGTGACAGAACCAAGAAACAAAATCAGAGATGAGGGCTAATATATAACGAGATAGGTATTGTGAAAAGCGTATAAAAGGTGAAAGATATTAAGGGTAAAGCATGTAAAAGAGAACATCCAATGTTCAAACGAGTGGTCTATAGACTCTTTATACAGACTATAAATGTAAATATTAGCTTTAGAATCTATCCCTAACATACAATCATACACACATATACACATGTAAAAATCTTTCTATAATTCTCTACCCATCCCTAAACTATGCTAGATATTTAGTAATACTTCAAGTTAAACGCTTTGAATGTCCACACTTCTGCACTTATTATTAGTCACTGTATCATCCCAAAGTGCGATCTCTGATTTACTATAAATGAACAATTATCTGAGAATATAATATTTTCACATCTCTAAGATTATCACTTACTGTCCATGTTTTCCTCCCTCTTTTTTAGCTCCTTGTACTTCTGATTCATTTCACCTACAAGCAATAAAAAAAAATAACAATTAAAAAATCTCCAGTTACAGTACTCAAAATTAGAAATATCTCTTAGGTTCTCCATATGCTATTAGTCATTACATATTCAGTGTTTAATATTAATGTTCAATTAGGTGAGATTTATTTAAATTGATTTTAAAAGTTATACATTTATATGCTTGACAACTTGGTAAAAAAAAATCTCCTTACTGAAAGAACTGAAAAGGTCTCCAAAGGTTCTCTATTTTAGTTCCAATTTCAACCTACACATGAACACACTGGTGATGGGAAATATACGCTCCCATGAAAGTTCATTTCATCTCTGAATAGCTCACAACAGCAAACAAAATAGCAGGGTTAGTTTCCTCACAGAACTTTAGAAAGTCCAAAGATTTAACCATTAAAATGTACTAAATATCAATAACCTCAGATATGCAGATGATACCACCCTTATGGCAGAAAAAGAAGAGGAACTAAAAAGCCTCTTGATGAAAGTGAAAGAGGAGAGTGAAAAAGTTGGCTTAAAACTCAACATTCAGAAAGCTAAGATCATGGCATCTGGCCCATCACTTCATGGGAAATAGATGGAGAGACAGTGGAAACAGTGACAGACTTTCTTTTGGGGGGCTCCAAAATCACTGCAGATGGTAATTGCAGCCATGAAATTAAAAGACGCTTACTCCTTGGAAGGAAAGTTATGATCAACTTAGACAGCATATTAAAAAAGCATAGGTGTTATTTTGCCAATAAAGGTCCGTCTAGTCAAAGCTATGGTTTTTCCAGTAGTCATGTATGGATGTGAGAGTTGGACCATAATGAAAGCTGAGGACCGAAGAACTGATGCTTTTGAACTGTGGTGTTGGAGAAGACTCTTTAGAGTCCCTTGGACTGCAAGGAGATCCAACCAGTCCATTCTAAAGGAGAACAGTCCTAGGTGTTCATTGGAAGGACTGATGTCGAAGCTGAAACTCCAATACTTTGGCCACCTCATGTGAAGAGTTGACTCATTGGAAAAGACCCTGATGCTGGGAAGGATTGGGGGCAGGAGGGGAAGGGGACGACAGAGGATGAGATGGCTGGATGGCATCACTGACTCAATGGACATGAGTTTGGGTAAACTCTGGGAGTTGGTGATGGACAGGGAGGCCTGGCGTGCTACGTTTCATGGGGTCGCAAAGAGTCGGACACAACTGAGCAACTGAACTGAACTGAAGTGCTATTAGATGAAAAGTAAAGGATGTTACAGCAGTACACAGCAGAGACAATCTAGTTTGGGGATCCAGGAAATTTTTCTCTAAAGAAGTAATATTTAACATGTGTGCATTATAAAGAAAGGATGAATAGGAGCTACTGGGCCAAATTACAGAAGAAGTTCAAAATCAAAGCATTATAAGTACTGAAATTTGAAAGTGAGGATGAATATGGTAGCACAAAGAACTGAAAGAGAATATGAAGAGAAAAAGTGGCACAACAAATGAGGTAGGAGAGGGTGGGATGAATTGAGAGAGTAGCACTGACATATATACACCACCATGTATAAAACAGATAGCCAGTGGGAAGCTGCTGCATAGGGGAGAGCTCAGCTCGGTGCTCTATGATGACCAAGAGGGCTGGCATGAGGGAGGTGAGAGGGAGGCTCAAGAGGGAGGGGATACTTGTATACTTACAGCTGATTCACACTGTTGTACAGGAGAAGCTAATACAACATTGTAAAGCAATTATAATCCCATTAAAACAAAAAAGATGAGGTAGGTTATGAGAGATCTTATATGGCATATGTTTATAAATGTTTGGATTTTCTCCTAAGGACAATGGTAAGATTATTGAAGAATTTTAAGAAGAGGAATAAAATTATCAATTTGCATTTCTGAAAAATATTTCTGATCAGAAGAGAAGACTGGAGACAGTAAGACCAGTTAGGAGGTTGTCACAATGATCCAGTTGACAGATGAAGACTGACCGGTGGCAATTAGGATTAAGGTAGAGATTTTTTTTGTTGTTGAGACATTTAAGAGCTAGAGTGAATTGACTGTGGTGAGGGCTGGAGATGGAGAACTCAAGTATGACTCCCAGGTTTCTGTCTTGGGCAACTGAGGACACTGTCGTATTAGTTACTGAAAGAAAAAAGTAAGTGGAGGAAGAAGTTGCTTGAAGTAATTCTAGACAAGTTGCATTTAATATATGTGAAAGACATGATTAAAAAAGCAAAAATCCAAGGCCCAAACACAAGGACACAATTTGACATTTTATAGCTGCATAACGNACAAAGAGTCGGACACAACTGAGCAACTGAACTGAACTGAAGTGCTATTAGATGAAAAGTAAAGGATGTTACAGCAGTACACAGCAGAGACAATCTAGTTTGGGGATCCAGGAAATTTTTCTCTAAAGAAGTAATATTTAACATGTGTGCATTATAAAGAAAGGATGAATAGGAGCTACTGGGCCAAATTACAGAAGAAGTTCAAAATCAAAGCATTATAAGTACTGAAATTTGAAAGTGAGGATGAATATGGTAGCACAAAGAACTGAAAGAGAATATGAAGAGAAAAAGTGGCACAACAAATGAGGTAGGAGAGGGTGGGATGAATTGAGAGAGTAGCACTGACATATATACACCACCATGTATAAAACAGATAGCCAGTGGGAAGCTGCTGCATAGGGGAGAGCTCAGCTCGGTGCTCTATGATGACCAAGAGGGCTGGCATGAGGGAGGTGAGAGGGAGGCTCAAGAGGGAGGGGATACTTGTATACTTACAGCTGATTCACACTGTTGTACAGGAGAAGCTAATACAACATTGTAAAGCAATTATAATCCCATTAAAACAAAAAAGATGAGGTAGGTTATGAGAGATCTTATATGGCATATGTTTATAAATGTTTGGATTTTCTCCTAAGGACAATGGTAAGATTATTGAAGAATTTTAAGAAGAGGAATAAAATTATCAATTTGCATTTCTGAAAAATATTTCTGATCAGAAGAGAAGACTGGAGACAGTAAGACCAGTTAGGAGGTTGTCACAATGATCCAGTTGACAGATGAAGACTGACCGGTGGCAATTAGGATTAAGGTAGAGATTTTTTTTGTTGTTGAGACATTTAAGAGCTAGAGTGAATTGACTGTGGTGAGGGCTGGAGATGGAGAACTCAAGTATGACTCCCAGGTTTCTGTCTTGGGCAACTGAGGACACTGTCGTATTAGTTACTGAAAGAAAAAAGTAAGTGGAGGAAGAAGTTGCTTGAAGTAATTCTAGACAAGTTGCATTTAATATATGTGAAAGACATGATTAAAAAAGCAAAAATCCAAGGCCCAAACACAAGGACACAATTTGACATTTTATAGCTGCATAACGGGATCATTGGTAAAACTAGATCCTGATTATTTTAGAAAAACAGGATTTTTAGTATAACAAAAATTGAGATTTGGAGGCCCAGGGCTATTTTCCTCAACTAGTAAGATGGCTGCAGTCCTGTGCTCCCAGGATCCCAGGTAGAGAAAATAGAATAAATTTGTGCTTGCTCCAATCTTTGGTTTCTTCATTAAAGTCATTTGGTTCTCAGCATTCTGGAGAAGCTAAGGAATTTTACTAAGATGATGCCCAGCAAAGATGGAGAGAATAAGTGATTTCTAAGAGGGCTCCTGGTAAGAAGCTGACATTTAGAAGGACTTTCAGAAGAAGGATTCAAAGAGAATGGGGGAGTCAACAGTTAAAGACTAGAGGCTAAAAACCCACTGGTCAGCCTGTGTTCTATATAGCCTCCTATTAAGTATACTGTTTTGCCAGGTGCCAACTAAAAGAGCAGTAATGCTAGGGTGTGAAATAGATAGAGTAGAGCCCCTAATTACATGGCACTGATAAATTTCCACTTATATACTTGTTTGGGTAGGAAGTGAGTTACCAGTATATAAAAGTGATGGCAAAGTCAGAGACCCAAGTCAGCAGACAGCTTTTCTGCTTTCAGGTCTGAAAACAGTTTTCCCAAATTAGCCCTTATACAGAAAAAAAAAAAAAAAACCTTGTCAAGGCCCCACAACAGAGTGTGTGTGTGTGTCTTTGTGACCCCATGGACTGTAGCCTGTCAAGGCCCCACAACAGAATGTGTGTGTGTGTGTGTGTGTGTGTGTGTGTCTTTGTGACCCCATGGACTGTAGCCTGCCAGGCTCCTCTGCCCATGAATTCTCCAGGCAAGAATAGTAGTTTCCCTTCTCCAGGGGATCTTCCTGACCCAGTGATTGAACCAGGTCTCCTGCATTGCAGGCAGATTCTTTGGCATCTTAGCTAGCAGGGAAGCCCACAATAGTATTCATAGTAAAAAGCTGAAAGCAACTGAATAAGGATAGTAAATACCCAGAGGTCATGAATTCCCAGCCAGGGAATACTCAGAACCAATGAGAAACATTTGGTTCAATATGACTAAGGCTTTGAATGCATTAACATTAGTGAACTACTACTTGGTTCAGATGAACAACAATGGTCTCAGCATACTGATGCAGCATGATTAGTTTGATAAGGGGAATAGGAGGGATCTTTTTTTTTTAACTTGTAATAATAAAAGTTTGTGTATGATTAAATTAAAAAATACATTGTAGATATATTAAGATTAGTCTTATAATGATGTTACCATTAAGTTATTTGTAGCATTAGTTTTTTGGATGAGAGAGAATATGAACTTATTACAGCATACATGATCTGGAATATCCTCATAGGAAGCTGATATGCACGCAAATGTTAAATAACGTGTGAAGTAGCAGATAAGTTAGTATTTGCTAAATGGGTCATGGCCTAGGTTTCTAAGAAAGACTTAATCCTTGTGTGGCTGTGTGAGAAGTTGTCCTCTTGGGAGACTGGTCAGACACTAAGGGACTAAAAAGAAGGCCTGCATCGTAGGCTTTCAGTTCAGTTCAGTTCAGTTCCGTCGCTCAGTCGTGTCTGACTTTTTGCGACCCCATGAATCGCAGCACGCCAGGCCTCCCTGTCCATCACCAACTCCTGGAGTTCACTCAGACTCACGTCCATCGAGTCAGTGATGCCATCCAGCCATCTCATCCTCGGTCGTCCCCTTCTCCTGCCCCCAATCCTTCCCAGCATCAGAGTCTTTTCCAATGAGTCAACTCTTCGCATGAGGTGGCCAAAGTACTGGAGTGTCAGCTTTAGCATCATTCCTTCCAAAGAAATCCAAGGGCTGATCTCCTTCAGAATGGATTGGTTGGCTTTACAGGAATTTAATAACCATTTTATCTTTCCTCTTGTAAACTTAAGAGAATTTTCTACACAGGATGTTTTCAGTTCCTCATCTTGCTATCAGACCTCAAGATACATAATCAGGCTTACCCTCCTGCCATTTCAATGACATTGTTCACAGAAAGATCATGATGCCATAATTATCAAATCCAAGGGGCAGTTTTGAGTTATTTCACTCTGCAATATTCGATACTACTGATACATCCTTCCTTCTTCCAACTCTTTCCCCCTCGTGTTTTGCTGCTTGCAGAGGCGGCTTTTCTGGTTTTTCTGATTTTCAGATCTTTCCTTCCCTGTCTTCTCTTCACATATTTCCCTTTCTTCATTTAAATTCCAGATTATTCTCTTAGCTGACTTCTAATGTTACATTCTTTCCTTTTCTCCTTTGCCTTTCACTTAAGAAGCAAAGTGACAGACAAAGGAGAAAAGGAAAGATATACTCATTTGAATGCAGACTTCCAAAGAATCTCAAGGACAGATAAGAAAGCCCTCCTCAGTGATCAATGCAAAGAAATAGAGGAAAACAAGAGAATGGGAAAGACTAGAGATCTCTTCAAGAAAATTAGATACCAAGGGAACATTTCGTGCCAAGATGGGCACAATAAAGGACAGAAATGGTATGGATTCAACAGAAGATATTAAGAAGAGGTGGCAAGAATACACAGAAACTATATAAAAAAGATCTTCAGGACACATATAATCATGATGGTGTGATCACTCATCTAGAG
The DNA here is from genome assembly GCA_006410675.1 of Oreotragus oreotragus. Classification (NCBI taxonomy): domain Eukaryota; kingdom Metazoa; phylum Chordata; class Mammalia; order Artiodactyla; family Bovidae; genus Oreotragus; species Oreotragus oreotragus. The sequence goes on from SJYX01007537.1 coordinate 334,794, forward strand.
CCGGACATCCTGGAATGCCAAGTCAAGTGGGCATTAGGAAGCATCACTAAGAACAAAGCTAGTGGAGGTGGTGGAATTCCAGTTGAGCTGTTTCAAATCCTGAAAGGTGATGCTGTAAAAGTGCTGCACTCAGTATGCCAGCATACTTTTTATGCATACTGCACTTAGTATGCCAGCAAACTTTTCATTTGGAAAACTCAACAGTGGCCACAGGACTGGAAAAGGTCAGTTTTCTTTCCAGTCCCAAAGAAAGGCAATGTCAAAGAACACTCAAAGTACCGCACAGTTGCTCTCATTTCACATGCCAGCAAATACGCAAAATTCTCTAAGTCAAGCCTCAACAGTACATGAACCGTGAAATTCCAGATGTTCAAGCTTGTTTTCGAAAAGGAAGAGGAACCAGAGATCAAATGGCCAACATCCGTTGGATCATTGAAAAAGCAAGAGTTCCAGAAAAACATCTACTTCTGCTTTATTGGCAATGTCTAAGCCTTTGACTATGTGGTTCACAACAAACTGTGGAAAATTCTGAAAGAGATGGGAATACCAGAACACCTGACCTGCCTCCTGAGAAGTCTGTATGCAGGTCAAAAAGCAACAGTTAGAACTAGACATGGAACAACAGACTGGTTCCAAATCGGGAAAAGAGTACATCAAAGCTGTATATTGTCATTCTGCTTATTTAACTTATATGCAGAGTACATCATGAGAAACGATTGACTGGATGAAGCACAAGCTAGAATCAAGACTGCCGGGAGAATTATCAATAACCTCAGATAGGCAGATGACACCACCCTTATGGCAGAAAGTGAAGAAGAACTAAAGAGTCTCTTGATGAAAGTGAAAGAGGAGAGTGAAAAAGTTGGCTTAAAACTCAACATTCAGAAAACTAAGATCATGGCATCTGGCTCCATCACTTCATGGGAAATAGATGGAGAAACAGTGGAAACAGTGACAGACTTTCTTTTGGGGGGCTCCAAAATCACTGCAGATAGTGACTGCAGCCATGAAATTAAAAGACATTTGCTCCTTGAAAGAAAAGTTATGACAAACCTAGACAGCATATTAAAAAGCAGAGACATTACTTTGCCAACAAAGGTCCATTTAGTCAAAGCTATGGTTTTTCCAGTAGTCGTGTATGGATTTGAGAGTTGGACTATAATGAATGGAGAAGGCAATGNGAAACAGTGGAAACAGTGACAGACTTTCTTTTGGGGGGCTCCAAAATCACTGCAGATAGTGACTGCAGCCATGAAATTAAAAGACATTTGCTCCTTGAAAGAAAAGTTATGACAAACCTAGACAGCATATTAAAAAGCAGAGACATTACTTTGCCAACAAAGGTCCATTTAGTCAAAGCTATGGTTTTTCCAGTAGTCGTGTATGGATTTGAGAGTTGGACTATAATGAATGGAGAAGGCAATGGCAACCCACTCCAGTACTCTTGCCTGGAAAATCCCATGGATGGAGGAGCCTAGTAGGCTGCAGTCCATGGGGTCGCTAAGAGTTGGGCACGACTGAGCGACTTCACTTTCATTTTCACTTTCATGCATTGGAGAAGGAAATGGCAACCCACTCCAGTATTCTTGCCTGGAGAATCTCAGGGACTGGGGAGCCTGGTGGGCTGCCGTCTATGGGGCTGCACAGAGTCGGACACGACTGAAGCGACTTAGCAGCAGCTATAATGAAAGCTGAGCACCGAAGAATTGATGCTTTTGACTTGTGATGTTGGAGAAGACTCCTGAGAGTCCCTTGGACTACAAGGAGATCCAACCAGTCCATCCTAATGGAGATTAGTCCTAAATATTCATTGGAAACACTGACACTAAAGCTGAAACTCCAATACTTTGGCCACCTGATGCGAAGAGCTGATTCATTTGAAAAGACCCTGATGCTAGGAAAGATTGAGTGCATGTGGAGAAGAGGACAACAGAGGATCAGATGGCTGGATGGCATCACTGACTCAATGGACATGAATTTGGGTAAACTCCGGGAGTTGGTATTGGACAGGGAGGCCTGGCATGCGACAGTCCATGGGGTCACAAAGAGTTGGACACGACTGAGCAACTGAACTGAATGCTACATTATATCCACGGAAATCCCACTCATTCTTGTGGTTGAAGAACTCTTTGTCTTTTTCCTAATTTTCAGATTGTTTTATCCCATTATTTATTAGATATATTCTTGTGGATACGTTTTAGGACATCCTAAAACAGCATGTATGCATGCATGCTAAGTCACTTCAGTCATGTCCAACTCTTTGCGACCCTATGGACTGTAGCCCACCAGGCTCCTCTGTTCATGGGATTCTCCAGGCAAGAGTACTGGAGTGGGTTGCAATGCCCTTCTCCAAGGGACCTTTCCAACTCAGGGATTGAACCCACATCTCCTGCGGCTCCTGCATTGTCAGGCAGATTCTTTACTCCTGAGCCATTCCATAGTTAAATGCATCAGTCTTTCCCCTCAAAGTCTGTACCCCTCTGTATTCCCTACTATGTTTGAAAGCCCTTCACCATCATCATCATGCAAGTCAGAAACCTGGGAGATTCCTACCTGCTACTCCACTCAATCCCATGCTCCAAGTTACCAAAAGATGTAGCTGAAAGATATATCTGGTCAATGTTTCCAGCTATACAGCTGGTCAGCTGCATTAGATAAGACAGAACCCCTATATCTTAGCAGATTCCCAAGTTTCATAAAACCTCCTCCCCCATATCATTGTGGCTAAAAAGAAAAGAGATCAGATCCCTAGTGAACTCTATTTTGTAATTTCTCAGGTGGTGGATTAATATCTGAGCTTCCCATGAGAAGCAATGTATAGACATGGGTAGTTCTAAAGTAGGGTAAAACATAGGGCTTGTTTTACCTCAGGAAAAAAGGTATCTGTTCTTAGATTTCCTATTATAGAAGAGAACAAGATCATAGACGAGGGAAGCTAATTGGCTATCACACTGGAGGTGTAAAAAGAGCAGGCCAGCAAAAGGGTCTAATGAAGAGACCAAAGGAGAGGGAAAGGACATGCTCATAAAATGAGGGTTATTTCACAGCTACTTTCAAACTCTGAGTATTTGATGTGACCTTGGAAAAGGGTCTGATCACCATTTTCCAGAATACATAGCTATCCCAATCTCCTCTCCAGTGTACAAGGCACGTGCTAGGGACTCCCTGGCCACAAGGGCCCCAAGTCAGCAGACTTACTGATTTTAGAGGAGAAAAAGCAGCAGAGAGCAAATAAAATTAATGCCAAGGGGCAAAAATTAACCCTGAAGGACTTTTTCTGGAAGGACTTTTTCCTTTCTAGCACTTGGGATCCTTCTGAGGCAAGGTAAACCTCCCAGTACTGTTGATATTCAGTACCATCAAGTGTTCCTTATTTGGCATGGTTTCAGCCCCCTTATTAGGTGTTCATTCTACTCTTAGTGAATTCCAATCCTTTATTCCTTTTAAAGTATGATGCCAAAAACAGGATTCCAAGCAGACTATCACTTCTCATAGTCTACATATGCATCTTTTGTTAATGCAAAAGGATTAGGATTCCAGCTGTTCTGGAGGCTATATCACATGAATTCACATTGAGCTGTTATCTAAATCCCCTTTAACATTTTCACATATTTTAGTAAGCTATAGCACTTCCTTCTCCCCAACTCCTACTTCAATTTTAATTAGTTTTGTAGTCCTATTAAACTTCAACTTTTTATATCATATCTTACCTTTTCGTGTATTACTATAGTAGTAAGAAACTAATATATCAAATACTACTAAACTGGTAGGTTAAAATGAGTAAATATAAGTTTAAATGTTCTAAACTAACTTTCGGCTTCAATTCAGTTCAGTCACTCAGTCGTGTTTGATTCTTTGCGACCCCATGGACTGCAGCACGCCAGGCCTCCCATCACCAACTCCTGGAGTTTACTCAAACTCATGTCCATTAAGTCAGTGATGCCATCCAGCCATCTCATCCAGTGATGGGACTGGATGTCATGATCTTAGTTTTCTGAATGTTGAACTTTAAGCCAACTTTTTCACTCTCCCCTTTCACTTTCAAGCTTCACCCAATTTATAAATCATACATTCTCTACAAAATGTTTTAAATTTTGCCAAGAAAGTTTCTTTACAGCTATGCAGCAAAGTCTGGTAATTCTATCTACTAGAGGCATTTAAAATATATACATTAAAAATCCTCTAAATATGTAAAAGTTAAATTATTGCCTAAAGTCCACCATTTCTGAAGAAAAGAGAAAGTACCATTTTAAAAAGTTTATTTCAACAGAGTAATGTCAACAAAATCATATGGTTTAATGAGTAATCCTTGGCATGTATACTAAATACAATGTTAAGTTCTTAATTATTTCCTAAAGCAGTGGTTATCAAACCTTAGCATGCATCTGAATCATCAGGAGGGTTTGTTGAAACAAACCGCTAAACTGTATTCTCAAGGTTTCATGTTCAGTAGGTTTGGGGTAGAATCCAAGAAGTTTCATTTCTAACAAGTTTCAGATGATGCTAATGTGCCTGGTCTGAAGATAACACCACTATACTAATGAATAGTTTAACCAGTCTCCAAATTGAACACCAAGAAATGACTCATTCTTCACTGAATGTGTATTGAGAAACTAAAGAATAGCAGCATAAAGATGTCATTTGAAATCTCAGATACCAGATGGTAAGCTGAAGATGTTATCCTGTATGTTCCAGAGAAAATATTAATGGGAAAATTCTTTCCAAATATGTTTTGAGAAAATCTCCATGACAGTTATTCAAGCTTCAGTTTATAAATTAATAGCATTAATACTAACAACCAATAACTAACATTTATGCACAATTTTAAAACTGCATGCTATTCTGAGTCATACATACACACACACACTCACACACTGTTCATTTAATCCTCACAGTAACCCTAAGAGGAAGGTAGGTACTTTTATTAGCTCCCTTTAAAGACAAAGAAACAAAGGTATAGAAAGGTCTTGGCTTGGCTAAGATCAGCCAGTAAAACAAAACAGCCCAGATTTGAATCCTGGCATTCTGGTTGTAGAACCTGTGCTCTAAAACAAAACTATTCTGTCTTCATAAATTCTATTTTATCTGACAGAATCAGAGAATAAAAGCTTCTAACCTGGGCCTTGGAACTATGAGTAGAAAGAAGTAACCTACAGACAAACCAAAGGGTTGTATTTTATGTTTTTACTATTCTTTTTTTTGGCACTCACTAAACATTTAATGGTTGTCTTTTTTTACTGTTCTTGAAAGCAGTATATAAATCATGGAGTAAACTGAAATGAATTCATTTGAAATTTAAGACAGTAATCATATGATCCTATAGCATTTTATTATGACACATATTTATTACATCAGAGCTGCTAGATATTTAGATGTCTGTGATATATTGTATTAATAACCACATGATAGTTCGTTTCATCAATCTCTGGGAAAATACCATACTCTCAAATTGAAGGAATAATTTATAGTTAATGACGATGTCTAAAAATGCCTCATGGGGAGATATGTGACTGTACTTTGTAAACTGCGTTCCTTAAGCCCAGTCTGAGTATGTACATGTCCAGAAAATTAGCCCCACCTTGTGGATCATCACGGTAACACAGATTCAGGCTTTGGAGAACACTGAATTGTCAGAGAACTATGTATTGACTGACAAAAACTAATAACTAGCACTGGTGAGGAAACACTTTTACACACTGCTTGTGGTTGTATAAAATGGTACAACCTTTTATGGAAAGAAATTTTAAAAAATAATAAAAATTGTACACATAAATAACATTCTATTCAAAATTTCACTTCTAGAAATTTAGCCTATAGAAATAAATGAACAAACATGTATGTATCAAGGGGAAACTTTCAAGGTTATTTACTGCAGCATTATTCTTGGTAGTGAAAAATTAGAAACAACCTAATGTCAATCAATGTAGGAGCTTCCTTGGCGGTTCAGTGGTAAAGAATCCTTCGGCCAGTGCAGGAGACCTGGGTTAAATCCCTGAGTTGGGAAGATCGCCTGAAGAAGGAAATGGCAACCCATTCTAGTACTCTTGCTTGGAAAATCCCAGGGACAGAGGAGCCTGGTGGGCCATAGACCATGGGGTTGCAAAGAGCTGAACACGACTTAGCGACTAAACAACAACAAATGTGAATGTGGATATAGCTAACGCTATTTAACAACCATATCAACATGACCACAGCTAACAGTTTTTGTAAGTACAAAGTTAAAAGACTCAAGCTCAGAAGAACTTTATAGTATCACTTAATTAAATATATACATATATAAAATCCATATATACAATTATATATATGTGTGCTGTGTATAGAAAAAAAAGTCCAAAAGGCTATGCTGTAAACAATGATTACCTTTGAAGTACAAGTATGAGGAGGAAAGCAATGAAGGTTGAGTATGAAGAGAAAGGAGATGCCTTTTTACTTTATACACTTTGGTACTGCTTGAATTTTCTCCATGATAGTATATACCAGGATTTGTATTTTAAAAGTATCCAATTAAAAAGTAAGTTATTTGGAGTCTTTAAAATAACTTGAACTAGTTTAAGGAAAATTTTTAAAAAGCAGGAAGGGGTATCCTTGTAGATGCTGGTTGATAATTGCAGTTAGTGAAAACACATGAGAATGGTCATTTGAGCAAAACACACATACCCACAAACCAGTAAAATGAAGAACATTCAAGATGATTAAACTCTTTAGAAATTCTGGATAAATTTAAAACTTGTAATTTTTTTTATAAAGGTTGAACATGCACATCTAACCACTCACCCCACCTCACCCCCAAACTCCCCTAAAATGACAGTAAAAAGAATTTTTTAAAGGTCAAACTCCTGGCAACAAGGAATATAGGAAAGGAAACAATAATAAAAAAGATCCCCTGGAAGAGGGCATGGCAACCCACTCCAGTATTCTTGCCTGGAAAATCCCATGGACAGAGGAGCCTGGCAGGCTACAGTCCACAGGGTCTCAAACAGTCTGGCAATGTAACTTTTAGCAAATTATAACTTTAAGGACTTAAAAAAGCCTAAATATGATGAATTTAATGAAGCTGTTGGATTACAGGACCACCATTAATACCTAGTAGAGAACATAACTATACNCCACTCCAGTATTCTTGCCTGGAAAATCCCATGGACAGAGGAGCCTGGCAGGCTACAGTCCACAGGGTCTCAAACAGTCTGGCAATGTAACTTTTAGCAAATTATAACTTTAAGGACTTAAAAAAGCCTAAATATGATGAATTTAATGAAGCTGTTGGATTACAGGACCACCATTAATACCTAGTAGAGAACATAACTATACCTAAACCAATATCAAAAGATGCCTTTAAATTTAGAATAAATTATGCAAACCTTTTAAAAGTTTATTTGAAATGCAAACCTTTTAAAAGTTTATTTGAAAATCAAAAGGTTGGAGGAGTACTAACAAAGTCAGACATGAACAAACACATTTATGGTTTAAATGCTATCTTAACCAGAACCCCTACAAGGCAAAAGGTAGCCAAGCTCAACTATATACAGATGCCACACGTGGAAGAAACCAGGTAACATCTAAGAAATAAATAAAATGGGTCAGAAGGAGTGAAGCTAGGGGCAGAGATAAGTATGGACCAGAGAGTCAACCTGATAATCCTCCACATCTTAAGGAGCAGATTATTCACAATCTTGAGTCAAGGGACTCCTGAGAATCCACACATAGAATCCACCTCTTTATTGGAAAAATAAAGAATCCACCTCTTAATTGAAAATCATAAACTGAGAAGGTAGGAATCCTCTAGAAGGTAATAAAACTGTTGCTAATTAATCAAGCTCTCTCTGCATATAAGAATATATTTGTATATCTTAAGAACTAGAGGGCCAGACTTCCCTGGTGGTCCAGTGGTTAAGAATCTACCTGCCAAAGATTCGATCGCTGATCTGGGAAGACGCCATATGCTGCAGAGTAACTGAACCTGTACATCACAACTACATAAACTCTCATACCCAGAGCCCACACCCCACAAAAAGAAAAGCCACCACAATGAGAAGGCCCCATGCCACAACTAGAGAGTGGCCCCCACTCAATGCAATTACAGAGAGCCCACACACAGTAATGAAGACCCAGTGTAGAAGGAAAAAATGATTAAGTTCTTAAAAGAGAAGCGAAGTGAAGTCGCTCAGTCACGTCCGACTCTTTTCGACCCCATGGACTGTAGCCTACCAGGCTTCGCTGTCCATGGGATTCTCCAGGCAAGAATACTGGAGTGGGGTGAAATTGCCTTCTCCATGGGATCTTCCTGACCCAGGGATAGAACCTGGGTCTCCCACATTGGAGGCAGACACTTTAACCTCTGAGCCACCAAGGAAGCTTCTCTTAAAAGAGAACTGCAGGGCCCAAAGAAGTGACTAGAGGCCAATTATCACCTTTAACTGACTCTACAAATCTTCCCTTCTAAGATACAGGACTGGAAATTCCCTCATGGTCCAGTGGTTAGGACTCAGTGCTCTCACTGTGGTGGGCTAGGGTTCAATCCTTGGTTGGGCAACTAAAATCCTACAAGCTGCAAGGTGTGGCCAAAAATTAATAATAATTTTAAAATATTTAAATAAAATAAGGACTGTTTGATTCATTCCACAAAGATTTATTGAATGCTTATTTTCCCAGGCACTGTGTTGATGAAAGAGGAAACAAGATACAGTCCCTGTCCTGGAGGACATACAGTCTAAGAGAAAGACAAACATCTAAGCAGAAAGTGGTAGTCACGTGGTCAATGCGTTTATGCTAGTCATGTGCTCTGATAACAGAGGGGGTCATTCACTTAGCCCAGCCCAGAAATAGGTCAGGGAGGGAAGTCAGGGTTAATTATGTTGGACATGAAAGGATACATGAGCTATATCTTAAAAGATGAGAAATTAGGGAGATAAATAACAGAGAAAAGAACATTCAAGATAAGGGAATAAATAATAGGGACAAAGGACTGAACATGAAACAATCCTTTGATATACGGTAAAGGGGGTGAGGTGTGAGGTACCACTGGTATAATAGATTATTATTATTATTAGAATGTAAGCATAGAGATGACAGGGTTAGAAAAGGAGATTGACAATGTACAGGCCAGATTACAGAAGAACTAGAATGCCATACAAAGATTCTTAAATGTCTTCTTGTAGGTCATTGAGAACCACTGTTAAGTAGGAGAATGACAGAAAATCACATTTCACATAAGTCAGTCTGGCATACTGTGGTGGATGAATCTGAGAGGGAACAAGAATGGAGGTGGGGAGACCAGTTAGTAGACTAGCGCAGTAGTTCAGGCAAGAAATAATGAGATCTGTAACTAACAGAAATCCCTGTGCTGTTCACAATATTCACAGGGTAGTAGAACAGGAAACTCATCCACTGAGAGAGATATATATGAACACATCATACTTATATATCACATGTTCTTATATTTACGTATATAAATATGGGCTTCCCAGGTGGCACAGTGGTAAAGAGTGTACCTGCCAATTCAGGAGACACCAGAAACACAGGTTTCATCCCTGGGTCAGGAAGATCTCTTATAGTAGGAAATGGCAACCAACTCCAGGATTCTTGCCTGGAAAATTTCATGGAAAAAGAAGCCTGGCCGACTATAGTCCATGAGGTCACAAAGAGCTGGACATGACTGAGCAACTGAGCACACACACACACACACACAGACACGTGTGTGTGTGTGTGTGTGTATAAAATAAAAAAGCATATGCATATATACTTTTTTGCTACTTTTTTTTGGTGCTACTATTACATTATAGATTGCATCTTTCTACATTAATCAAAAAGGACAGGGAATTCCCTGGTGGTCCAGTGGTTAGGGCTCTGTGCTTCCACTGCAAGGCAGACAGGGTTGATCCCTGGTTGGGGAACTGGATACTGCAAGCCTCAGCACAGCAAGAAAGGACAAAAAATTTTTGAAAAAGAATGTTCGAAAACGAAAAGGAGAAAGAAAGCTACAATTCAAAGCATTCTATGTATTTTAGAACTGGGATTCCCTGGTGGCTCAGATGGTAGAAGAGTCTGCTTGCAATGAGGGAGACCTGGTTCAATCCCTGGGTTGAGAAGATCCCCTGGAGAACAGAGGAACTTTTAGAACTAGCAATTAATAAATTTAAATTTAGAAGGTGGAATATTATTTTAAATGTATCCTATAAAGTATCTGAAATCAAGAACATTTTCAGGTTTCTCAGAAATCTGCAATACTAGATCTATATACACTAAAAGCAATAAAATAATAAAGACAATAACATGACCTTAGTGAACCTACCTTGCCATGTGTACCATTTAATATTCATAAATCTTAGTGAGGTAAGACCATTCTATTTATTTTGCAAATGAGAAAAATGAAAGCTCAGATAAGTTTACTTTCCTAATAATCAGGGCTTAAAGTTTGTCTGTTTTTAGAGATCTCATTGACATGTGAAAGTGAAAGTGAAGTCGCTCAGTCATGTCTGACTCTTTGCGACCCTGTGGACTGTAACCTACCAGGCTCCTCCATCCATGGGATTCTCCAAGCAAGATACTGGAGTGGGCTGCCATTGCCTTCTCCAGGGGATCGTCCCAATCCAGGGGTCTCCCACAGAGTCGAACCAGGGTCTCCTACATTGCAGGCAGATGCTTTAACCTCTGAGCCACCAGGGAAGCCATGTAGCCACATGTAAATAAGACTGTAAGCATTTCACAAGAATATTTTCATTTCACAAATATGGCACTTCGTATCAGAAAGCCAAGATTAGGTTTGGGCAGTAAAACTAAGACTTTGGGGTCAAAGAGAACTTGGCTTATATCTAGACTCTACCCGTTATTAGTTGTGAGAATATGAGTAACTTCTCTGAGCTTCAACAAGTATAAAAGAGGTTAACGAGGCTTCAAAGGGTTCAATCCCTGGGTCGGGAAGATCCCCTGGAGAAGGGAAAGGCTACCCATTCCAGTATTCTGGAGAATTCCATGGACTATGTAGTCCATGGGGTTGCAAAGAGTCAGACATGACCGAGCGACTTTCACTTTAATAGTAACATCTTTTAGAATTTTAAATAGCTCAACTGGAATTCCATCACTTCCAGTAACTTTAACAGTAATGCCTTTGAAGGCCCACTTGACTTCACACTCCAGGATGTCCGGTTCTAGGTGAGTGACCACATCATCATGTTTATCCAGGTCATTAAGACCTTTTTTGTATAGCTGTTCTGTGTATTTTTGCCACTTCTTCTTAATCTGTTCTGCTATACTAGGTATATTATTTATAATACCATACCTAACTCTTAAGAATAATCAAGTGTTGATAATCCAATTAACATATTAACTGGTTTGCAGCTAATATGTGATTAAAGTGCCATAGTAACCCACATTCCCCTCCTTTATTAGAGAGAAGCTGGTTAGAAATCTGTAATGTCCAAGTCTTCCCCCAAACACACACACACTGTAGCTCCCAAATTTGTACCACAGCATTTCCACCCCAAGAGCTCAGGTTCTTGCCTTGGCTCTTCAAATGCCACTGCCAGGGAAAGGTGACAGAGAACTGGAGTAATCAGTATTTGCTAGCTCATCACTGGGCCCTCTGGGGAATAACTTCCTGTACCTTTTGGGACATTTATGACTTGATCCTCACTCCTCCACAACTCTACCACATAGCCTATGTTGAAGCAGTATAATCTGGAAATCTGTGAGCAACTTTAACCCATTTTACTTGATTTAAAAAAAAAAAAAAACTTCTTGGCAAAACAAAATAAATTCTTGTTGTTATACAACCATTTTAAGTTACATACAGCTTTTAGTTGGCTTTAATTCAATACTAACTATATTTAGTATTATAGTGGTTTAGTATTTTAGCAGTTAAACTTAGTGATATCACAAAGAATTAAATAATAAACCCCAAGCAAAGAGTCCCTGAGACCCTGCTGCTGCTGCTGCTGCTGCTGCTAAGTTGCTTCAGTCGTGTATGACTCTGTGTGACTCCATAGACAGCAGCCCACCAGGCTCCCCCATCCCTGAGATTCTCCAGGCAAGAATACTGGAGTGGGTTGCCATTTCCTTCTCCAATGCATGAAAGTGAAAATGAAAGTGAAGTCGCTCAGTCGTGCCCGACTCTTAGCGACCCCATGGACTGCAGCCCACCAGGCTCCTCCAACCATGGGGATTTTCCAGGCAAGAGTACTGAAGTGGGTTGCCATTGCCTTCTCTGCCCTGAGACCCTGCTGCTGCTAAGTCACTTCAGTCGTGTCCGACTCTGTGTGACCCCAAAGACGGCAGCCCACCAGGCTCCCCCATCCCTGGGATTCTCCAGGCAAGAATACTGGAGTGGGTTGCCATTTCCTTCTCCAATGCATGAAAGAGAAAAGTGAAAGTGAAGTCGCTCAGTCTGTCCGACTGTTAGCGACCCCATGGACTGCAGCCCACCAGGCTACTCCGTCCATTGGATTTTCCAGGCAAGAGTACTGGGGTGGGGTGCCACTGCCTTCCCCACCCTGAAACCCTAGTACTATATAAATACTGCTATGTATCTATTTTTTAGTCTATTATTATACATGATAAAAATATTTAAAAATTACCTTGGTGTTCTTCTAAATCCATGTCAAGTTGTCTAATTTCTTCATTAAATTGATTTATTTTTTCTTTTATATCTGTTAACCTGTTGAAAATATTATTTAATTAATGTATGGCAGAAAATTTTGCTATTCAATAAAAACATTTAGTGATGATGTTACAAAATCTTTAATCTTTTCTGATCTGCAGAAATAATATTGATAAAAATATGCTTTATTCTGAGAATAGTACTATAAATTTTGAGAGAAAAGTATTTTTTCGTGATTCATCTTTAGAGTACAAGTGTATTCCGAGAACGTCAGCTTGCCTGACTTCAATAGCAGAGACTTCCCCCAAGTTCTTTTGAATTTTACTTGTGATACTAAGAAAATAAAAAATCTTTAGCAACCTTCTTTATGTAGGTTTGTATAAACTAAACTAAGTTAGCAAGTTTGTCTTAAAAGTTGGAAAATAACAGAAAATTTACCATTGAGAGCAGATTATATGGGTTAAAATTTTCACAAAAGCAGTTGTACATATTACAAAACTATAGTAATCATTAGAAAAAAAAACTAAGATCATAGCATCTGTTCCTATCACTTTATGACAAATAGAAGGGGAAAAAATGGAAGCAATGTCAGATTTTCTTTCCCTGGGCTCCAAAATCACTGCAGACGGTGACTGCAGCCATAGAATTTAAAGATGCTTACTCCTTGGAAGGAAAGTTATGACCAACCTAGATAGCATATTCAAAAGCAGAGACATTACTTTGCCAATAAAGTTCCGTCTAGTCAAGGCTATGGTTTTTCCAATGGTCATGTATGAATGTGAGAGCTGAACTTTGAAGAAAGCTGAGTGCCAAAGAATTGATGCTTTTGAACTGTGGTGTTGGAGAAGACTCTTTAGAGTCCCTTGGACTGCAAGGAGATCCAACTAGTCCATTCTAAAGGAGATCAGCCCTGGGTGTTCTTTGTAAGGATTGATGCTGAAGCTGAAACTCCAGTACTTTGGCCACCTCATGCTAAGAGCTGACTCATTGGAAAAGACTCTGATGCTGGGTGGGGTTGGGGGCAGGAGGAAAAGGGGACGACAGAGGATGAGATGGCTGGATGGCGTCACTGACTCAATGGACGTGAGTTTGAGTGAACTCCTGGAGTTGGTGATGGACAGGGAGGCCTGGCGTGCTGTGATTCATGGGGTCGAAAAGAGTTGGACACAACTGAGCCACTGAACTGAACTGAACTCCTTGGAAGAAAAGCTGTGACAAACCTAGACAGCGCATTAAAAAGCAGAGATGTCACTTTGCTGACAAAGGTTCGTATAGTCAAAGCTGTGATTTTTCCAGTAGTCATGTACAAATGTGAGTTGGACCATGGACCATAAAGAAGTTTGAACACCAAAGAACTGATGTTTTTGAATCGTGGTACCAGAGAAGACTCTTGGGAGTCCCTTGGACTGCAAGGAGATTCAACCAGTCAACCCTAAGGGAAATCAATCCTGAATATTCTTTGGAAGAACTTATGCTGAACCTGAAACTTCAATACTCCGGCCACCTGATGTGAAGAGCAGACCCACTGGAAAAGGCCCTGATGCTGAGAAAGACTGAAGGCATAAGGAGAAAAGAGGAAGCAGAGGATGAGATGGTTACATAGTATCACCAACTCAGTGGACATGAATTTGAGCAAACTCCAGGAGATAATGAAGAACAGGGAGCCTGGCATGCTACAGCCCATCGGGTTGCAAAGAGTTGGACATGATTAGTGACTGAATAATAACAACAAATAGTGTTACAACAACATCAAGACAGTATGGTATAAGAAAAGACATATATAGCCATGGAATGGAATTGAGTCTAGAAAAAGGACTATATCTATATACACTGATTTTTGACAAAGGTCCCAAAACAGTTTAACAGAGGAAGAACATTAAACAACATTTGTTGCAAGAATATTTCAACAAATGGTACTGGGACAGCTGGAAATGCACAAGGCAAAGAATACAACTGGACTCCTACCTCATACCATTCACAAAAGTTAATGGATCACAGACCTAAACATAAGAACTGCACTATAAAACAGTTAAGTAAAAGTAAAACATAAGCATAAGTCTTTGTGAACTTGAATTAGGCACTGGTTTCTTGACAGCAAAAGCACAAGCAACAAAAGAAAATAAACCAGACATCATCACAATTTAAAATTTCTGTGTTTCAATGAAAACCATAAAGTAAGTAAAAAGAAAATCCACATAACGGAAGAAAAATTTTGCAAGTCATTTACCTGATGAGAGAGTCTATTTAGAATATATAAAGAAGTCTTACAATTCAATAATAAGACAATAAATGGACTCCTTTGACAGTCCAGTGGTTAAGACACTGCACTTCCAATGGAAGGGACTCCAGTTCAATCCTTGGTCAGGGAACTAAGATTCTGTGTGGCACAGTCAAAAATAAACTAATAATTCAATTTAAAATTGGGAGGCCCAGTGATTAAGAATTTACCTGTCAATGCTGGGGACATGGGTTCAATCCCCACTCTGGGAACTAAGATCCCATACGCCACGGGGCAACGAAGTCCATGAGCCACACCTACCAGTCCTACAGACTGTGCTCCACAGCAAGAGAAGTCACTGTAAGGAGAAGCCCATGCATTGCCCCTAGAGGGTGGCTCCCACTCTCCACAACTAGAGAAAGCCAGAATACAGCAACAAAGAGCCCATGCACTGAAAGGAAGACCCAACGCAGCCAAGACACAAATAAAATTTATAACACTGAATGAAAAAAATGGGAAAAGAATATGAACAGATATTTTTCCAAAGAATACATACATATGACGAATAAGTGCATAAAAAAAGATTCAACATCATTCATTAGTCATCAGGAAAATGCAAATCAATGAGATACTACTTCACATACACTATAATGGCTATAATAAAAAAAAGGTAATAACAAGTGTTGATAAAGTCATGGAGAAACTGGAATACTTAGTCACTGCTGGTGAAAATGTAAAATGGTTTAGTTGGAAAATAGTCTGGCACCTCCTCAAAAAGTTAAATATAAAGTTATTGTATGAATCAGCACTCCCAGGTAAATTCCACTCTTGATAAATACACAAGAGAAGCAAAAATATACGTCCACACAAAAGTTTGTACGTGAATCTTCACACCAGTATGATCCATCATAGCCAGAAAACAGAAACAATCCAAATGTCTATCAATTAATGAATGGAAAAATAAATATGGTCTATCCATGCAATGGGATATTATTTGGCAAAAAAAAGAAATGAAATACTGATACATGCTACAACATAGATGAAACTTGGAAACATTCAGTTCAGTCCAGTCACTCAGTCGTGTCTGACTGTGACCCCATGGACTGCAGCACGCCAGGCCTCCCTGTCCATAACCAACTCCCGGAGTTTACCCAAACTCATATCCATTGAGTTGGTAATACCATGTAACCATTTCATCCTCTGTCGTCCCCTTCTCCTCCTGCCTTCAATCTTTCCCAGCATCAGGCTCTTTTCAAATGAGTCAGTTCTTCACATAAGGTGGCCAAAGTATTGGGAGTTTCAGCTACAGCATCAGTCCTTCCAATGAATATTCCAGACTGACTTCCTTTAAGATGGACTGGTTGAGTTTCCGTGAAGTCCAATGAACTCTCAAGAGTCTTCTTCAACACCACTGTTCAAAAGCAACAATTGCTTTGGTGCTCAGCTTTCTTTATAATCCAACTCTCACATCCATACATGACTACTGGAAAAACCATAGCCTTGACTAGACTGACTTTGTTAGCAAAGTAATGTCTCTGCTTTTTAATATGCTGTTTAGGTTGATCATAGGGCTTCCCTGGTGGCTCAGAGGGTAAAGCATCTGCCTGCAATGTGGGAGACGCGAGTTCGATCCCTGGGTTGGGAAGATCCCCTGGAGAAGGAAATGGCAACCTACTCCAGTATTCTTGCCTGGAGAATCCATGGACAGAGGAGCCTGGTAGGCTACAGTCCACAGGGTCGCAAAGAGTCGGACACTACTGAGTGACGTCACTTTCTTTCTTTTTCTTCCTTTCTAGGTTGGTAGTAACTTTTCTTCCAAGGAGCTAATGTCTTTTAATTTCATGGCTGCAGTCACTATCTGCAGTGATTTTGGAGCCCAAAAAAATAAAGTCTGACACTGTTTCCACTGTTTCTCCATCTATTTCCCATGAAGTGATGGGACCAGATGCCATGATCTTAGTTTCTGAATGATGAGCTTTAAGCCAACTTTTTCACTCTCCTCTTTCACTCTCCTCAAGAGGCTCTTTAGTTCTTCTTCACTTTCTGCCATAAGGGTGGTGTCATCTGCGTATCTGAGGTTATTGATATTTCTTCCGGCAATCTTGATTCCAGCTTGCACTTCATCAAGCCCAGCACTTCTCATGACGTATTCTGGATATAAGTTAAATAAACACAGTGACAAGATATACAGCCTTGATGTACTCCTTTCTTGATTTGGAACCAGTCTGTTGTTCCATGTCCAGTTCTAACTGTTGCCTCTTGTCCTGAATACAGATTTCTCAGGAAGCAGGTCAGGTGGGCTGGTATTCTCACTTCTTGAAGAATTTTCCAGTTTATTGTGATCCATGCAATCAAAGGCTTTGGCATTGTCAATAAAGCAGAAGTAGATGTTTTCCTGGAACTCTCTTGCTTTTTCCGCAATCCAACAGATGTTGGCCATTTGGTCTCTGGTTCCTCTGCCTTTTCGAAAACAAGCTTGAACATCTGGAAGTTCATGGTTCACGTATTCCTGAAGCCTGGCTTGGAGAATTTTGAGCATTACTTTGCTAGCGTGTGAAATGAGGGCAACTGTGTGGTACTTTGAGCATTCTTTGGCATTGCCTTTCTTTGGGATTGGAAGGAAAACTGAACTTTTCCAGTCCTGTGACCACTGCTGAGTTTTCCAAATTTGCTGGCATACTGAGTGCAGCACTTTCACAGCATCATCTTTTAGGATTTGAAACAGCTCAACTGGAATTCCATCACCTCCACTAGCTTTGTTCTTAGTGATGCTTTCTAAGGCCCACTTGACTTGACTTCCAGGATGTCCAGCTCTAGATGAGTGGATCACACCATCGTGATTATGTGGGTCGTGAAGATCTTCTTTGTATAGTTCTTCTGTGTATTCTTGCAACCTCTTCTTAATATCTTCTGCTTCTCTTAGGTCCATACCATTTCTGTCCTTTATTGTGTCCATCTTTGCATGAAATGTTCCCTTGGTATCTCTACTTTTCTTGAAGAGATCTCTAGTCTTTCCCATTCTGTTGTCTTCCTCTATTTCTTTGCATTGATTATTGAGGAAGGCTTTCTTACCTCTCCTTGCAATTCTTTGGAAGTCTGCATTCAAATGGGTGTATCTTTCCTTTTCACTTCTCTTCTCTTCATAGCTATTTGTAAGGCCTCCTCAGACAACCATTTTGCTTTTTTGCATTTCTTTTTCTTGGGGATGGTCTTGATCACTGCCTGCTGTACAACGTCACAAACCTCCATCCATAGTTCTTCAGGCACTGTGTCTATCAGATCTAATATCTTGAATCTATTTGTCACTGCCACTGTATAATCATAAGGGATTTGATTTAGGTCATACTTGAATGGTCTAGTTGTTTTCCCTACTTTCTTCAATTTAAGTCTGAATTTGGCTTAAAGAGTTCATGATCTGAACCACAGTCAGCTCCTCTTGTCTTTGCTGATTGCATAGAGCTTCTCTATCTTTGGCTACAAAGAATATAATCAATCTGATTTTGGTATTGACCATCTGGTGATGTCCATGTGTAGAGTATTCCCTTCTGTTGGAAGAGGGTATTTGCTATGACCAGTGCATTCTCTTGGCAAAATTCTATTAGACTTTGCCCTACTTCACTGTGTACTTCAAGCCCAAATATGCCTGTTACTCAAGGTATTTCCCAACTTGCTACTTTTGCATTCCAGTCCCCTATAATGAAAAGGACATCATTTTTGGGTGTGAATTCTAGAAGGTGTTGTAGGTCTTCATAGAACCATTCAACTTCAGCTTCTTCAGCAATATTGATCAGGGCACAGACTTGGATTACTGTGATAGTGAATGGTTTGCCTTGGAAACGAACAGAGATTATTATTTTTGAGATTGCATCCAAGTACTACATTTCGGACTCTTTTGTTGACTACGATGACTACTCCATTTCTTCTAAGAAATTCTTGCCCACAGTAGTACATATAATGGTCATCTGAGTCAAATTCACCCATTCCAGTCCATTTAGTTCACCAATTCCTAAAATGTCGATGTTCACTCTTGCCATCTCCTGTTTGACCACTTCCAATTTGCCTTGATTCATGGACTTAACATTCTATGCAATATTGCTCTTTACAGCATCAGACTTTACTTCCATCACCAGTCACATCCACAAATGGGTGCTGTTTTTGTTTTGGCTCCATCTCTCCATTCTTTCTGGAGCTATTTCTCCACTATCTCTAGTAGCATACTGGGCACCTATCAACCTGGGGGGTTCATCTTTCAGTGTCCTATTTTTTTGCCTTTTCATACTATTCATGAGGTTCTCAAGGCAAGAATACTGAAGGGTTTGCCATTCCCTTCTCCAGTGGACCACATTTTGTCAGAACTCTCCACCATGACCCATCCGTTCTAGGTGGCCCTACGTGACATGGCTCATAGTTTCATTGAGTTAAACAAAGCTGTGGTGTTCAGATTTGATAGTTTTCTGTGATTGTAGTTTTCTGCCCTCTGATGGGAAAGGATAAGAGGTTTATAGAAGCTTATGGGAGAGACTGAGGGGGAAACTGGGTCTTGTTCTGATGAGTGGGGCCATGCTTAGTAAATCTTTAATCTAATTTTCTGTTGAAGGGCCGGGCTGTGTTCTCTCCACATTATTTGACCTGAGGCCAAACTATGGTGGAGGTAATGAAGATAATGGTGACCTCCTTCAAAAGGTCTAATGCACTTGCACTGGTACACTCAGTGTCCCCAACCATAACAGAAACATTATGCTAAGTCTAAGAATCCAGCCACATAGGACTATACATTGTATGCTTTCATTCATATGAAATGTCCAGAACAGGCTGACCTATAGAGACATAAAGCAGAGTGGTTGCCTAGGACTGGGAACTGGGGATGAGAGATGTGATGGGATACGGGTTGTTAGTGAAGTGAGTGAAGTGTTTGAAAATTGACTGAGGTGGTGGTTACACAATTCTGTGAATATACTAAAAACCTCTGAACTGTACACTTTAAATATGTGAATTGTATAGTATGTATTACATCACAATAAAGCTGTTTTTAAAAAGTAATTATACTATGTAATGGCTCCTAACTAAACATCCAAAGAATTATTTAAAGCTATAAATAAAACTGAAAGCTGCACTGTCACTATGAACCACTGAAAAAAAAGACTAATAACAAGCATCTCTTATACACTTACACAATTTAAAAGATGAGAAATGAATGTAAAATGTCCTAATGTAAATGTACTTACTGCCTCTCCATGCTGGCTATTTCCTGATTATCTTCTTTAACCTATAAATGTATAAAGAGAAAACAGAATTTAAAGAACTGTTCATTGTTAGGCCATCTTAAAGAGATTTTCCTTCTAAGGCATGTACTAAAATGTCAAATCTAGTCTCTTTCTTTTAACTTATTTCTTAAATTTCAACCTTTTAAGTTAAAAGGAACATCACTGGGGAACTAGTCACAGATTTTTCTTTCCTCCTCAAAGGAAGAGTGGTGACTGATATATCCATACCTATCCAACAAAACATAATAAGATTAATACACTTTCAGGACCGAATCAGTTTAAATAAATATCTAGGATGTTTGAGCCTGTCTCCCTACCCCTACTCCCCCTGTTAGATTTAGCAATCCCCATTACATTTCAATTTCAGAAAAACAATGAGTAACTTTTGTGGTATGTATATACTATGCAGTACTTGGAATACACTTATCATCTTTATGTATATATTTATTCTGAAAGATTATTCATTGCTTACCTGAAATTCAAATTTAGCTTAATCATTCTATATTTTATTTAGCAATTCCATCCCGGTATCATTCTTTAGTGCCCTGCCTTCAATGATCTCTTTCCAGGGAGTTTCAGAGATTCTAGATTATAGTACCTTTATAGAACGAGTCTAATACTTAAATAGCTCCTGTGTGTGCTAAGTCGCTTCATTTGTGTCTGACTCTTTGTGACTCTATGGACTTAGCCCACCAAGCTCCCCTGTCCATGGGATTCTCCAAACAAGAATATGGAGAGGGTTGCCATGCCTTCTTCCAAGGGATCTTCCCAACCCAGGGATCAAACCTGCGCCTCTTGTGTCTCCTACACTGACAGGCACGTTCTTTACCACTAATTCCACCTGGGAAGCTTGAGGTGATCCTTACTGTTCTTACAAACCCATTGGATTCGATCTAAGACCACAAAGGAGTCCCATTTACAGGTTATTCACTAGAGCTGTTTCCAAAATATATAGGCTCCTAAGGACTGTATGTTTAGGGTGTTTTAGGGTATCTCAGGATAAATAATAGGCTAAATTAAAGTCAGCCTTGGGGCAGTAAGAAAACTACTGAACACATGTGATACAACATGCTGACATACTGTGATTTCACAGGACATTTTAAATCCATTCACTTTCATCCAGGCACTGATAGAAATAACCACACAAAGTCATCAGCCTTGGGGCACTTAATTTTCTAAATATGAGGCCTAAAGCAAATAATGGAATACATTTTCTGTAAGATTGTCTAATTATTTACTGACCAATAAGAAGAGTTTTTCTTGTAAGAAACCAAAACATGAAAAAATGATCAAATATGCATGAAGACCATACAAAATTAGGATTTAAGTAAAAAAAAAAAAAAAAAGTTTTTATATGAGTAATGACTTTTATCTAGATTTTCTTGGTCAAGCAGTTCATATTAATTGAGGTGGAGTTTGCTTTTTACCGTTTTTTGTTTTTTAGATAAGTTTATTGACTTTCTGTTCAATGCATATGCCTTAAATAAAACAAATGTATACATTTACCAAATTCTGACATTTTAAAATAAGTATGTTTGTTTTTCCTACCTGCTTGAGTAATCTCTCTCTTTCTTCCATTGGAGATCCCATATTTTTGTCTTCTGTAATCATCTGATCTCGATGGGACTCCAACTCATAAAGTTTTTCATGTAACAATACAGCCTCCTGTTTTACCTGGGAGTGTGCTATTTCCTAAAGAGAATATAAAAAAAAATAATTTTAGTATTTTATCAAAAACTATTCAAATAGTTTCCAGTTTATAACTAAGGACAAATTTAAACTACCAGCTTCTTTAAATAGAGATATCAAGTATCTATATATTCAAGAATGCTACAAATTCTAAACACTGAAGAATAAAAATAAATCCCTATATATGTTTGTAAGCTATTCAATCTAAGATTCACAAGAAGGTGGTAACTTTAGTTTATTTTAGTTTCTAAATATAAGACCTAAACAAAGATATAGACATCTCTACCAGTGGGAAGATAATAAAGAAAATGAAACAATATATGTATAATTTGAACCACAAAACCCAATCCAAAGTCCAAAGAACTGATCTCTAGAGGGAAGATATTTTCCCCTAAATAGATCATATATATGCTTTCCTACAAAGTTATGGGTTGAATTATATCCCCCCAAAATATACGTTGAAGTCCTAATCTCCAGCACCTGTGAACGTGACCTAATTTGAAATGCAGTCTGTGCAGATTTAATTAAGTTCTGATATCTTGAGGTCATTAAGGTGAACCTTAATCCAGTATAACTGCTGTCTTTATTGGAAAAGATAAAAACAGATACATACACACACACACAGAGATACATGAGGAGAATGCCATTTGATGACATCACCAAAGAATAGAGTGATACAGATACAAGTTAAGGAGCAAATAACAAGGATTGACAGCCAGCACCAGAAGCTAGGAATAGGCAAGGAAGGATTCTACCTAGTGTTCCAGAAGAAGCAAGTCTCTGCTGATACTTTGACTTTAAGATCTTTAGCCTACACAACTATTAGAATATTTCTTCTGTTGTTTTATGTCCCTCAGTTTGTAATACTTTATTACAGCAGCACTAGAAAACTAGTAGAAATGAGTAGTAAAATTATCATGTATTCACCACTGTTCTACTGTTCACAAAGAGAAAATAAGGGATAGGATAATTTCAAAAGAAAATAAAAAGAGCTAGGGGTGTTAGTGGTGATTATAATGATGAAAATGGCATTTGAAGCTTAAGTATATGTTCTTATATATAAAGTATAGACTTTATACTTCATATTCTCTTAACACTCAAAGCAACTCTGTAAGATAGCACTATTAATTCTGTTTTACAGATGTGAAGATTGCTTATCTGAGATCTAAAGAATTTTTTTAAGTTAACAAAAATAAAAGTTAATGCTGATATCTGACGGGAAAGGCAATGGCACCCCACCCCAGTACTCTTGCCTGGAAAATCCAATGGACAGAGTAGCCTGGTGGGCTGCAGTCCATGGGGTCGCTAACAGTCGGACAGACTGAGCGACTTCACTTTCACTTTTCTCTTTCATGCATTGGAGAAGGAAATGGCAACCCACTCCAGTATTCTTGCCTGGAGAATCTCAGGGATGGGGGAGCCTGGTGGGCTGCCGTCTATGGGGTCACACAGAGTCGGACACGACTGAAGTGACTTAGCAGCAGCAGCAGCAGCAGCAGCAATGCTGATATCTGAAACCAGGCTCACAGCATTAACAAGATTTTTAAGAGGGAAGAGCTCCTCCTTTTTGAAAGCAAAAGAGAAAGAATAATAAAAAAGGGAAAAAGTGAACAAGAGGAAATGTCTGAAAGTCCATAGGCAAAGGGTTATATACACAGCTTAAGTGAGGTTTTGGACCATGAATTTTAAATCATTATAACTAAGCTCAAACACATCTTTATTAATGAAAATAGGTACAACACATTTTTGCTAACAAGAAATAAGTTTGTTTATTCCTGTAGCATAAAAATCTGTGCTTCAGGATTCAACTATCTCTTGGAAAGCATTTTCTGCCTCCTGCTGGTTGTGGAAGCATTTTCCTGCAAAAAGTTGTTGAAATGCTTGAAGAAGTGGTAGTCAGTTGGTGAAAGGTCACGTGAATATGGTGGATGAGGCAAAACTACATAGCCCAAATTGTTCAACTACTGAAGCATTGGTTGTACAACATGGGGTCGGGCATTGTCATGGCAAAGAATTGGGCCCTTGCTGTTGAATCTTTCTGGATTCAGAAAGCTGTAGAGGATCAGATGGGCTTCAGAGCACCAAACAGTGACTAAGCCCTTTTTACGGTATAAGTTTGTTGAAGCTTCTTCTCAGTCCCATCACTGAACTGGTTGTTGCCAGTTGTCACATAAAATTCACTTTTCATTGCATGTCACAATCCAATCGAGAAATAGTTGTTCTGTAGAATAAGAGAAGACAACACTTCAGGATGATGATTTTTTTGATTTTTGGTCAGTTCACAAGGCACCCACTTATCGAGCTTTTTCACCTTTCCAATTTGCTTCAAATGCTGAATAACTGTAGAATGGCTGATGTTGAGTTCTTAGGCAATTTCTTGTGTAGATTTAAGAGGATCAGGTATGATGATAGATCTCAATTGGTTGTTGTCAATTTCCGATGGCTGGCCACTGCACTCCTCATCTTCAAGGCTCTCATCTTCTTTGCAAAACTTCTTGAATCACTGCTGCACTGTATGTCTGTTAGCAATTCCTGGGCCAAATGTAATGCTGATGTTGTGAGTTGTGTCTGCTGCTTTATGACCCATTTTGAACTTGAATAAAAAAAATCCTCAAATAAGAAAAATTGCTCCAATTTGCTTTTTGTCTAACATCATTCTAAAATAAATATAAAATAAATAGCAAGTAATAAGTCATTAGCAAGAAAACAAGAAGTGAGAAATAAGTATAATATAACCACATTTATTTAAGAATGTATTCCAATATCAAATGGCAAATTTCAACAATCCAAAGCCACAATTACTTTTGTACCAACTTAACAATATATTAGCTTTAGGTGAAAATTCATGATAATAAAACATCAATAGAAAAACATGCAGACATTTTGAGGTATCCCCCTTCATTGTATCTTCCCCTTTCATTTTACTTAACCACTTATCAGTTCAGTCGCTCAGTCGTGTACAACTCTTTGCGACCCCATGAATCGCAGCACGCCAGGCCTCCCTATCCATCACCATCTCCCGGAGTTCACTCAGACTCACGTCCATCGAGTCAGTGATGCCATCCAGACATCTCATCCTCAGTCGTCCCCTTCTCCTCCTGCCCCCAATCCCTCCCAGCATCAGAGTCTTTTCCAATGAGTCAACTCTTCGCATGAGGTGGCCAAAGTACTGGAATGTCAGCTTTAGCATCATTCCTTCCAAAGAAATCCCAGGGTTGATTTCCTTCAGAATGGACTGGTTGGA
>SJYX01007537.1:361611-373138 GCA_006410675.1 Oreotragus oreotragus
TTGCTGAAGCCTGGCTTGGAGAATTTTGAGCATTACTTTACTAGCGTGTGAGATGAGTGCAATTGTGCGGTAGTTTGAGCATTCCTTGGCATTGCCTTTCTTTGGAATTGGAATGAAAACTGACCTTTTCCAGTCCTGTGGCCACTGCTGAGTTTTCCAAATTTGCTGGCATATTGAGTGCAGCACTTTTACAGCATCATCTTCCAGGATTTGAAACAGCTCAACGGGAATTCCATCACCTCCACTAGCTTTGTTCTTAGTGATGCTTTCTAAGGCCCACTTGACTTCACATTCCAAGATGTCTGGCTCTAGATTAGTGATCACATCCTCATGAGTATCTGGGTCGTGAAGATCTTTTCTGTACAGTTCTTCTGTGTATTCTTGCCACCTCTTCTTAATAACTTCTGCTTCTGTTAGGTCCATACCATTTCTATCCTATCCTTTATCGAGCCCATCTTTGCATGACATGTTCCCATAGACATGTTCAAATTTCATCTTGATAAAACCATTCCTGAAGACTCAAGCTCATGTTGATCCTTCACCTGATTTTTTTTCACACCCCTGTGAACTGAATCAACAATATTTAGCACAGTAGTGAGCATACAGCAGATACTAAATACTTGTTGACTGATATTTGACATAATGTTGTTTAAAAGAACAAGTCCACCCTCCCACCAAAAAACCCACAAAGGAATCCAGCTAAGGTTAAACAGAATTAGGATTTACATTTTCTTCATTTGAGAATATTGTAACATTTCTTTAAATTCATGTAGTTTTAGGCAGATATGTACTAATGCCAAAAAGAGTGAAATAAAAAAAATTTATTTCAAAAAAGAAATAAAAGGAATCCAGATCAGAAAAGAAGAAGTAAAGCTCTCACTGTTTGCAGATGACATTATACTATACATAGAAAACCCTAAAGATACTATCAGAAAATTACTAGAGCTAACCAGTGAATTTAGCAAAGTCACAGGATACAAAATCAATACACAGAAATCACTTGCATTCCTATACACTAACAATGAAAAATCAGAAATAAAAATTAAGGAATTCATTGCTCCAACAAAAACATATAAAATATCTAGGAATAAACCTATCTAAGAAGGCAAAAATTACTGGATATAGAAAATTATAAGACACTGGTGAAAGAAATCAAAGACAACATAAACAGATGGAAATATTCCATGTTCCTGGGTAGGAAGAATCAATATTGTGAAAATGACTATACTACCAAATGCAGTCTACAGATTCAATGCAATCCCTATCAAATTACCAATGACATTTTTACAGAACTAGAACAAAAAATTTCACATTTCATATGGAAACACAACCCCAAATGGCCAAAGCAGTCTTGAGAAAGAAGAATGGAGCTGGAGGAATCAACCTTCCTGAGTTCAGATTATACTACAAACCTACCATCATCAAGACAGTATGGTACTGGCACAAAAACAGAAACATAGACCAATGGAACAAGATAGAAAGCCCAGAAATAAACCCATGCACCTATGGATCTCTTATTTGTGACAAAGGAGGCAAACGATGGATTGATAACGCATGCTGTTAATGAATATATGGGGAAATATACACTTTCATACATTGGGATTAGGNGCACAAAAACAGAAACATAGACCAATGGAACAAGATAGAAAGCCCAGAAATAAACCCATGCACCTATGGATACCTTATTTGTGACAAAGGAGGCAAACGATGGATTGATAACGCATGCTGTTAATGAATATATGGGGAAATATACACTTTCATACATTGGGATTAGGAGTATAAAATGAAACAAGCTTTTCAGAAGGCAATCTGGCAATGTCACAACATTTTAGAAGTTTGTAACTTTTTACTCAATGTGGGAGATTTATCTTAAGATATACTCATAGTAACTCAGCAAAAAATGTATATTTTTACTACAACATTGTTTTATAATCTTAAAAAACTATGAAAAACCTAGTCATCTACAAGGCTGTGCTATATATAATCATACAATGTAGTACAGTGCAGTAATTTCAAATAATGAGGGAGATATTTTAAGAGTTGATATGAACAGACATTTGAGAGAGAATGTTATATTAAAAAAAAGAAAAACTGCAGACAGCATATCCAGTGTACATCTGACTTGAGGTTTTTCTCAACAGTAAAACAAAGACAGGATTACAGGATTGTTGTGAAGGTAAAATGACAATGCGTGACACATATAAAGAGCTCAAAAAAGCACATAATAAGTACTCAGCAAATATAAGAGAAACTTTGTCTAGAAAGAGAGAAAAGTAACAGGCATTTTAAAATTCATCTTATTTAATATTTTATAACAAATATGTTTTGTGAACTTTAAAATGCTTTTCGCTCAGTCATATCTGACTCTTTGCAACCCCATGGACTGTAGCCTACCAGGCTCCTCCCTCCATGGGATTCTCCAGGCAAGAATACTGGAGTGGGTTGCCATTTCCTTCTCCAGGGGATCTTCCCAATCCAGGGATCGAACCTGGGTCTCCCATATTCTAGGCAGACACTTTAACCTCTGAGCCACCAGGGAAGCCCTTAAAATGCTTTAGATCAATAATAAAGCAAATGCGAGCTTTTACATCTTTAACGAACTGACCTCCCCTTCTTCGTTTTTAAGTCTCTTGTTCACGTTTTTAAATTACCATTAGATTTTGTGTGCTTCAGCAGGCACCCTGATTTTTGTACAGGTAGGTACTCAATAACTGAATCTGCTATGATGTGCTAAGTCTCTTCAGTCATGTCCCAACTCTTTGAGACCCTTTGGACTGCAGTCTGCCAGCCTCCTCTGTTCATGGGTTCTCCAGGCAAAAACACTGGAGTGGGTTTTCACGCACACTGAATCTACTTTTTTACTAAACTAGGATAGTTGAAGTCCTGAATGGGAAAAAAATGTACTCTTGTTAGTAAACTACTAAATAAATATATATCTGAATGAGCTCCATTAATACACTCAAATGAATTACCTTTTGTAGCTGAGTAATATGAAAACTTTTGGGGGAAGGCAATGGCACTCCACCCCAGTACTCTTGCCTGGAAAATCCCATGGACGGAGGAGCCTGGTGGGCTGCAGTCCATGGGGTCGCTAAGAGTCGGACGTGACTGAGCGACTTCACTTTCACTTTTCACTTTCATGCATTGGAGAAGGAAATGGCAACCCACTCCAGTATTCTTGCCTGGAGAATCCCAGGGACAGGGGAGCCTGGTGGGCTGCCGTCTATGGGGTCGCAGAGAGTCGGACACGACTGAAGCGACTTAGCAGCAGCAGCAGCAATATGAAAACTTTTACTTCATTTTATACTTACAGATTCCAAGCTCTCTTTTTTCATATTCAGTGAATCTAGCTGTTGCTGAAGCGTATCTAATTCCTAAGAAGGGAAAGAAAGCAAATATATATGCAAATTAAAGTAAGAATAATTCATTTATCAACATTTCAAATATATGTGTTTAAGTAACTTTTGTAAACATTTTCAACCGTATCTTATAATTTGACTAGAATATTAACATTCATTATTTCTATTTTGCCAATTTATTTCATCATTATTAAAAACCTTACCATGATCTACCTTTTAAATACTTCATGAATTATTAAAAGGGAGCCAGAACTTTTCAGTGAATCATCACTGTGTTCTGAGAATATAAAATATCAGAAGACTTTAAATTAATGATGTTACTGTTTAAAGTTATAATTATTTGACTTTTTAACCGTGTTTCCATATTTTTTGACCATTTTCTCTTAAGGCCAAGACCTATAGCAATTTACATGGCTCACTCTTAGGGATAAGACCCTTCAACTGTTTACCATTGACTCTTGAACATAGCAGGTTTGAACTGCATGGGTCCACTGACATTCAGATTTTTTTTCAAGAAATATGTACTACTCAGTTCAAAGATGGTTGAATCTGTGGATGTGAAACCTCAGACACTGAGGGCAAACTATAATTTATACACAGGTTTTAAATAGCACAGGAGTTGCTGTTCCTAACACCCAAGTTGTTCAAGGGCCAACTAGACCCATTCAAACACCCCTGTGCAATATTAGCTATACTTTGATAGTATTTCAGTATTTTTATAACATGCTTTCATTAATGCTTTATCATATTTCATAAATTGCATCTGAAATAAAAAGTTCTATTAACTTGTCAATAAAGGATTATCTGAGAAACTATAACTACATTCATTGGTATTTGTGGGGACTAATTCTTTTAATTGCTTGCTTAAGGAAAATATGGGCATGAAAGGGCAATTTACCTTGTAAATTTGAGTCACCATTATGACTGAATGCTGAGAGCAGTCTCAATAACCCCTCAGTGGGCATCCAAATTGCTTACCATAATTAGGGGGCAATAGCTGTTCAAATTGAGGACATAGCAAGTAAAAAGTGTTTATTAGGAAGGAAGAAAAGGAAAGAAAGTAAATATCCATATGGCTTTGTTGTATATGGCCTTTTAATGTTTTCATTAAAAGCTCATTAAAAAACAAGTGCTTCATGTATTGATATCTTTATGACCTGCAAAAATGAATGATGCATAGAACTGAATAATATAGTAAAAGTTATGTCACTATACAACATAAGAAAACAAAGTTTTCTAGATGAGTGTTTCCCAAATGTAAAGGTTTGTATGAATCATCTTGTTAAAATGAAGACTCTGATCAGTAGGTCTAGTCAAGCTCTCAGGGGATGCCAATCCTGCCCACTTTCAGAACATATTTTCAGTAGTAAGACTGCTGTAGCCCGGCACAGAGTAGTAGCTAGAATTACCTGTAATAATTTCTCATTTGTGGTTTTCATTTCTATATACTTGACTTGTTTTTCAGGAGACATATTTTTGATAATACCCTCTGCTGCTTGTTTTTCCTGTTCAATTTCTTCTTCTACACTTCTAATTTGTTTTTCCTTCCTGAAATCAAAAGTATGCAATACTCCTCTTACTATATTGAAGAGAAAATCAATTAACTTTACTCAGTCTCAATTACATAGGATACGTATAAGTTATTCAACCGCAGTTTCTGATAACTCCTTATGCTGGTGGTGTTTAGTTGCACAGTTGTGTCTTACTCTTTTGCAATGCCATGGATTGCAGCCTGCCAGACTCCTCTGTCCATGGGATTTCCCAGACAAGAATACCAGGGTTGCCATTTTCTTCCTCAGGGGATCTTCTCAACCCAAGGACTGAACCCATGTCTCCTGACTGCAGGCAGATTCTTTATCACTGAGCTACCATAGAAGTGCACACAGATGAACACAGAAATTTGGCCCCACCAACACAGACTTTTTTAGCATTCTTCTCTTCTCAATCCCCAAATCCTTCTATATTCCTATTCTCCACTTTACTTTCTTGTAAGAAAATACAAAGTTTATCACAGAGAATCCTTAAAGTCTTATATAGATCAGAATGCATTTGTACTTCTTGTTATCATATCCTCAAGATTAATAAGACAAAACAGTGGTTTTCAAGTATCTTTTAGCTACATATTCTTCGATATCTTTGCAATCTTGTATAGAAGTTTACCAAATCATTTAAAGTAACACAGCTCTGATTACACTGCAGAGTAAGAAAATCAACAGTGCAATCTGATTTTAAAGTTCAGAGCTTTAGATTAATATATTTTCTTTAAATTCTTCTTTATCTACTGCCTTAATTAAAATTGATATTTCAAAATTATCAACTGTTCTTTAGCACTGTAAAACAATCAGCTAATTTCCTTGAGAATATAATAGGAACATTACAAGTCTAATTATATAAGTAGTAGTATGATATAATTACAAACAATAACCATCTTTATCAAATAATCACAAAAAGTACCAGTGTTGTGCACTTACTACCTATGCAAGATCAATTATACATAGGATAGAGAAAAATTCTGAAAAAAAGAGGTAGGATGCTAGTTATCATCTAAAACTTTAAGATTATATATAAAAAGAAATTTTGAATTTGAATCTTGAATCTTACCTGAAAATAATTCTGCTTCAATAATAAATTTCTACTTTAAGTTTAAAATATAATTATTCTATTCAGTCTCTTTCAAATACAGATATCAACTTTAACAGTTTTCACAATCACTAGCTAAGCCTCATAGATCCAAATATCTATCCTCCACACACTTCACACTCTCATACCCTTCTACATAATAAAATAATCTAAACTCAGAAATTTTCCTATAGACATAATCTCATAATAACCAAATAAAAGATAAATATAATGAAACAGACAACCTGGAATTTCTATTTATTTTTGTCTCACTGTTAAACAGAAGTAATGTCTTCACTTTGAACCTCAATTACTATAGCATAATAAATGTGTCTGCTGCTGCTACAATTTACATGGGTATATGCACTCATAGATATTTCAAACATAAAAGAATATCCATTTCAATCTCTTTCTTTCACAGAGTAAGGATACTGAGTTAAATCTGTTAGAACTAATTAATTCTGAACCCCATGATTATTTATTACCAGCAATGAACTTTAACTATCTTTTTACCTGATATATCTATTACAATTAGACGGGAGTGAATGTTGTAAAGTATTCCATTTTACACAGGAGAAGTTACACAAGGAAGCACAAGGAAGGTAACTGATTCTTTGAGGGCCACATAATGGCCAATGGGTGGGTCTTTTGATTCTTTGAGTAGTCTGCTCCTGTTATAACTTGGCAGTAAAACCATCAATGATGGTGTTATAAAACGAGTAAACAACAAAGGTGAAACTCACTGGAATACAAAACTTGGTGGGATCTTTTCAACTTGAGTCTTTCAAAATATAAAATACCTTTAGGACTAACATTTAAATCACTTTAGCAATGCATCTTTCAAATTATGCATTTTCAATATTACATACTTTAACGCACAAGGTAAATTTGTTAATATTTAAATTTCTCAAGAGAAATTAAGAAACACAAAGATTAAGCTAAAGCCACCTTACTTGTTATACTAAAAAAGTCATAGATGACTCTAAGAAATTATGTTTTGAGTCAATCTTTTGCTAAGGAAGTCTAGTTTTGTTTTTTTTTCCACCTGTTCAGTGAGTACAAAGGTTAAGACAAAGTGAAATAAATCACATGACATACTTTTTTTTTTTTAATGGTGTAGAAGAAAGAGAGCAGATTCCTTACACACCAGTCTCAGAGACAAAAGAAAAAAGGAAAGGTAAGATCCTATATATTTATAGGTTTGGTGATTGTTGTTGAAGTTTTAAAAATCATATTTAAGCTTGTTAAGTCTATATAAAGATCTTTGTCTTTAATAACTGATGAAAGAGCAGAAAATATAGTTGTATTTTCATGACAGCTATCTTAGAAATACAAACCTGGACATGGCCAAAAAATCATTTCCAAATAGAGTAATAACGTAAAGCAACGTAATGTGCGGGGAGGAAGATTTCATTTAGCCAATCAAATTCATAAGATCTTTTAATTTTGAAATATATTAATCACAGAGCAATTGGAAGTGACATGAACCTAAAAACAAATTTGTAAGATGAAAAAAGACTGGATAATAGGTGATAATTGTTAAAACTGAGTGATGATTCTTTTCCTGAGAGGTTTTTTAACTTGAAATTTTCCATTATAAAACTTTTTAAATTGGGGGAAAAAAAAGAAAGTTAGTTCTATGAAATTACAAGAGAAAAGTTAACTGTGAGTTATTAATACCTTACTATAAATACATTGAATTCTGGTATAAATATCTAAAATATTTAATAGAAAAACTGTATTACGGTGTACACACTTTATTTAACCAAGCCAAAATAACAGCAGTATCTTTTTATTTCATAGTATATAATAGCCATATAAAGTACATGACCAAAAACTCAGAAATTCACACTTGAAACTGTGCTAAGAAGAACATTGTTTCTTTCTCAATATCTACCATTTCCTTTTGTGTCTCTTTTCCTATAACATAGGGTATAGGCTATATAAAAGAACATTTAATCTTATAAAATAATTTTTAAAAAACCTGATATTCCATTTGTTCTCTATTTTTTATCACTAAACTCAAACCAAAATATCATTTCAAAATAAATTTCAAATTGAGAAAAAAATCTAAAGGGAGAAAAAGGCAATAATAACTGTTTCCTTTTAAATCAACTTTTTAAATGGGGTAAACTTACTCGAATAATTTCTGCTATCAGTTATTTATTTCACCAATTTGATTTCTTCAAGATAGCCATTGTGTCTGTTTAAAGATTTGTTAGCAAATGTTTCTGTTTAAGGATTTGTCTGTGTAGTGTTGGGACAGTCAACATTAACAGCCTTTGTCAATTTTTTCCCTCTCAAAAGACGTACAAATACAAGAAAAGCCCCATGGCCCATGTGGCTCAATAAATGCATTTCATAGCTTTAGACCTACTAATGCTTTAGATTTGTTGACTGTTTTCTTGAACAAAATCTACCTTAAGCTCTGAGTATGTGTCTTTCCTAACTCTAAAATTTATCAAATATAAATTTTAAAAGATTCCTTTTCTAACCCTTATGATTTTATCCACTTTAGCATGATAGTATAAAGTAGCTGATAAACATAATAAATACATGACAATCTTCGGTCTCCATTTCCACAGTCTCACAATCCTACCTGAACTCCGTTACCTTTTCTAGCTGCTTCTATTTCATGTCAACCCTTTTCTTTATAGATTATCTGCTTCCTTTATTCATCCTTATCCTACTTACCTCTTAAAAAAAACGGAACTTCTCCCTTACCTCTATATTACTTACATGGGCATCCTACAAAAACATCAGTAAGAATTTCACTACACCATTGAGAAATACCAAAACAAACCATTGAGGAGGTTGCGCACTTACTCCGAGAGATCACTAAACACGGGTACTTAACTTTTATACATGATTCAGGGATCCCCTTTTGTGGGCAGTGGTCTGGCATAAGTGATAGCTTGAAATCATTTCTGGCTCTAAAAGGGATGCTATTATAATCTACATTCAAATTGCAAAATCTAGGAGAACAGTGGCTTTCTCTTACAATTTTGATTTAGCCATGGAAAGAAAGAAATTGGAAAGGGAATAAACATAAACAGATCATCAAATTGAAGGCAATGAGGAAGTTAATAGACCAGTATTGACATAACAATAAATTCCTCATTGCTAACGTGGCAACACACTTCAGTAACTTGAAATGAATCTTGTTAACTGAGTAGCTTCTTACTCCCTGTTCTGAAGGAATAAACTGCCCTAAAAAATCATAAGCAACTAATTATAGTAAGTGCTATAAGAAGCCTCAAAAGACTAAATTTTTAAAAATCACTAAGGATGATAATAACATAACATATTAATATCCTTTCAAACATCATTTGCAGCAGTTTCTTCTTAAAATTAATTAACTGATAATTTTAAAATTAATTTTATTGGAGTATAGTTGCTTTATATAGCAGCTTCTAACACTGATTTAAAGAAAACAGATAAAAATAAGAAACATTAAGGTCATGAATAAAATGACTAAATAAGTATTTAGTGAGAATTACTGAAATAAATGACAATTTCTAGTTAGGGCATGTTGAATGTACCCACTAACATTGACTCCTGTTCAAAAACGTATTAAAATGAAAATAAAAGGTAATATGAAGTACAGAAACTTATAATGACAAAACGAATAGAAGAGGAAATAGCAATAAAATCTAGAAACTAGAAAGCTAAAAGTTAACTGGAAACTGACTAGGAAACCAAAATTTTCTGAAGCCAGCAGTGGGGAAAGCTGAGAAGCTACCTGTTTTATACTGCAGAACCCCTAGATGGCTCAGAGATTGGCAGCACCAGGTATTCTGGAAGTAGAAAAGGAGAGGTTGAAACAGCTGAAAGTCTTTCTCCCGGACACTGCCCAGTCAGGTTAAGTTCCCTTCTTACCTAAGCAGAAAAACGAGGTGTTTTTTTTTTTACTCTGGGGAGAATAAAACTAATGGAATCTGGGCACAAGTGACTGCAGGGATGCTATGTCAAAAGCAGGGGAAATAACATTAAATACTAATTACTGAGCTAAACCCAACTTTTTCACCACTCAGCTCTCAGAACGCTGGCCACTTGGTGTCACCTTTTCAGGCAGTAGATCAGAAAAGTCATTTTGAGGAATCTAAGAAGCCCAAAAGGAACAGTCTAAAGATAATGACGTTAGGGATTCCCCCACCTCCAAAAAAAGACTATTAAGGTCACTCTATAGTAAGGTCTAAAGTTGGGTAAGAGCTGGGAATTCTCCAGAAGTCAAGCAGTTAGGACTCTGCCCTTCCACCCCAGGAGGCAAGGTGTTCAATCCCTGGTCAGGCGGCCAAAGAACCAAAATAAAAAATAGGAGCAATACTGTACCAAATCCAATGAGACTTTAAAAATGGTCCACATCAAGAAAACATTGGAAAAAAAAAAAAAGAACCACACAAACACAGTTTCCAATCACTTTTTTCATTTCCCATTCATATATGTCCTGAACCAAATATTAGGCAGAGGAACCAGAGATCAAATTGTCAACATCTGCTGCATCATGGAAAAAGCAAGAGTTCTAGAAAAATCTCTATCTCTGCTTTATTGACTATGCCAAAGCCTTTGACTGTGTGGATCACAATAAACTGTGGAAAATTCTGAAAGAGACGGGAATACCAGACCACCTGACCTGCCTCTTGAGAAACCTATATGCAGGCCAGGAAGCAACAGTTAGAACTGGACATGGAACAACAGACTGGTTCCAAATAGGAAATGGAGTACGTCAAGGCTGTATATTGTCACTCTGCTTAATTAACTTATATGCAGAGTACATCATGAGAAACGCTGGGCTGGAGGAAGCACAAACTGGAATCAAGATTGCCGGGAGAAATATAAATTACCTCAGATATGCAGATGACACCATCCTTATGGCAGAAAGTGAAGAGGAACTAAAAAGCTTCTTGATGAAAGTGAGAGGAGAGTGAAAAAGTTGGCTTAAACCTCAACATTCAGAAAACAAAGATCATGGCATCTGGTCCCATCACTTCATGGCAAATAGATGGGGAAACAGTGGAAACAAGTGTTAGACTTTATTTTTTGGGCTCCAAAATCACTGCAGATGGTGACTGCAGCCATGAAATTAAAAGATGCTTACTCCTTCAAAGGAAAGTTATGACCAACCTAGATAGTATATTGAGAAACAGAGACATTACTTTGCCAGCAAGGGTCCGTCTAGTCAAGGCTATGGTTTTTCCAGTGGTCATGTATGGATGTGAAAGTTGGACTGTGAAGAAAGCTGAGTGCCGAAGAATCGATGTTTTTGAACTATGGTGCTGGAGAAGACTCTTGAGAGTCCCTTGGACTGCAAGGAGATCCAACCAGTCCATTCTAAAGGAGATCAGTCCTGGGTGTTCTTTGGAAGTTCAGTTCAGTTCAGTTGCTCAGTCGTGTCCAACTCTTTGTGACCCTATGAATTGCAGCACGCCAGGCCTCCCTGTCCATCACCAACTCCCGGAGTTCATTCAGACTTACGTCTATCAAGTCGGTGATGCCATCCAGCCATCTCATCCTCTGTCGTCCCCTTTTCCTCTTGCCCCCAATCCCTC
>SJYX01007537.1:374455-396412 GCA_006410675.1 Oreotragus oreotragus
CCAATCTTGATTCCAGCTTGTGCTTCTTCCAGCCCAGCATTTCTCATGATGTACTCTGCATATAAATTAAATAAGCAGGGTGACAATATACAGCCTTGACGTACTCCTTTTCCTATTTGGAAACAGTCTGTTGTTCCATGTTCAGTTCTAACTGTTGCTTCCTGACCTGCATATAGGTTTTTCAAGAGGCAGGTCAGGTGGTCTGGTATTCCCATCTCTTTCAGAATTTTCCACAGTTTATTGTGATCCACACAGTCAAAGGCTTTGGCATAGTCAAGGACTGATGCTAAAGCTGAAACTCCAGTACTTTGGCTACCTCATGCAAAGAGTTGATTCACTGGAAAAGACTCTGATGCTGGGAGGGATTGGGAGCAGGAGGAGAAGGGGATGACATAGGATGAGATGGCTGGATGGCATCACCGACTCGATGGACAAGAGTTCGGGTGAACTCCGGGAGTTGGTGATGGACAGGGAGGCCTGGTGTGCTGCAGTTCATGGGGTCACAAGGAGTTGGACATGACTCAGTGACTGAACTGAAACCAAATATTAACAGATATGGGAAGTTTAAAAGAAATCCTCTAATATAAAGGATATTATTAAAAGAAACTGGAAAAACACGACCTGAAGACACAAAGGCTTTTCAAGGGGAAAAAAAAAAAAGAGAGAGAGAGATACAACAAGAAGAAATAAGACAATATATTCATATGACAGTATACCAGTATACTACAAAAGAAATTGCAGAGAATTAAAAATAGCTCTGAGAATTAAGAAGATAACAGGAAAAAGAAAACTTTAATAGAAGATTTTGAAGATAAAGTTCCAGAAAGTAGAGCAAAAACACAGAGATGAAATGCAGATAAATAAATATAAAAGATTAGAAAATCAAACAAGGAGAGCCAATTCCTTTTAGAATGAAGAGAGTTCTAGAAAAGGAGGTAAGACTTTTTTTTAATGGGAAGAAAATTATCAACATCATCAATGAAATAATTCAAAAAGATTCCCACTGTTTTCTGGTTGAAACCACCCACCAAGTACCTATTTCATAGACTTTCACAAAATAGACTCTCACAAAGGATCATGAAATTTCAGAATAGCCACATTAAGGCTATATTGTACAGCACAGAGAATACAGTCAATATTTTAATAATAACTATTAGTGCAGTATAGTCTTTAAAAATTCTGAATCACTATACAATATACCTCTAAGTTCTATAATGTTGTTCAGCAACATACATCAGAAAAAAAGCTTTGGGGTTAAGAAGTGGCAAGTTACGTAAAAGGATAAAGAATTAGAATGGCATAGCATCTCACTTCTTAAGACAGTCATGGTTGGTTGAATCCACAGAAGTAAAACCTGTGAATACAAAATCAGGCCCTTTGTAATATATATTCATTACATTACACCATTTTATATAAGGAACTCGAACATATACAGATTTGGTACCTGCAGGGGCTTCTAGAAACCAGTCCCCTGAAGATACCAAGGGTTGACTGTACTAGAAATCCAAAGACAACGGGGCAATGCCATCAACCATTTGAGGGAAAATAATTTCCTACTTAGAATTCTAAGAATTCTACTTAAAATTTCTAGCCAAAACATCTTTCAAGGTCTAAAAAGTATTTCTTCCTAAGGACCTTTTTAGGAAGCTACTGGAGGAAACTCCATGGAAAAAAGGCAGTAATCCAAGACAAGGCATTCTAGAAAACAGGAATCCAGTAACAAGGGCAAAAGAGAATCTCTACAATGAGGATAGAAGGAGAGTGGAGGTCAACAATTCCATAGAGGGCCTGCTGCTGCTGCTGCTAAGTCGCTTCATTCGCGTCCGACTCTGTGCGACCCCATAGACGGCAGCCCACCAGGCTCCGCCGTCCCTGGGATTCTCCAGGCAAGAACACTGGAGTGGGTTGCCATTTCCTTCTCCAATGCATCAAAGTGAAAAGTGAAAGTGAAGTCACTGAGTTGTGCCCAACTCTCAGCAACCCCATGGACTGCAGCCTACCAGGCTCCTCTGTCCATGGGATTTTCCAGGCAAGAGTACTGGAGTGGGGTGCCATTGCCTTCTGTGCCATAGAGGGCCTAGTGATCAGCTTATCCATATCAGAGCATGGCAGCAGGCTCTAGGAGAGACTTTTTCAAGCACATGAAATAGATTAAAATATCTAATATACATGAACTATTGAGAGATTTACTAAGAGTGTTTGTGTATAAATTAATGGGTGAAAAAACCCTAAGCACAGGAAAAGAAAACAAACACAATTAACTAGAGAAAAAAGTATGCAGGAACAGAATAATGATCCTGTTAACAGGGCTCAGTCTTTGACAGTTTTATACATTCTTGATGTATAAACTGAGTTATATAAACTGCTGCTGCTGCAGCTGCTGCTAAGTAGCTTCAGTCGTCTAACAAAAATTACAATTGACTATATTTGCAAAGTGAAGAGACACTAGATATATATTTGATGCATTGAAGATAAGGAAACTGACAAGACAGTAGATATATATTTGATGCACTGAAGATGAAGGTAGTGAGCTATTGGAAAGCAAGCTGAGGACTTTCATCTCCCAAAATGTTAAGTCAAAGGATAGTATCAATAGATAATGCCTAAAGTCGAAAAGTCAAGAAGTAGCAATATGAGTATATACTTAAAGATGTATTAATATATACATACATAAGTATATATATCCTTCTAGACTTTCTTTTGTGCATATATATAAATTTTAAAATGCCCAACCACTTCAATTGTTTTAAAGTTCCTTCTAAAAAGATATCCTGAAAATTACTGTCTTTCATTTTCCCCAGGACCATTTCTAAGATCAGAGTACAGGGAGGGTGAAGGGATTTTTACTTGTTTCCTATTTTACATATTTTAAGAAAAAATAGACTTAAAAGGAGTAGAAAGAAAATCAAAATGTCCTCAAAAGACTAATGTTCTCGTCTCCTAACAAGAGGTAAATACTCTCTTTTCTATCAGGTTAGCAGTATGAAAACCATGAGCATCACAATCTTGTTTTGGCTGCTCTCCACGTTATTAATATCAGATGAAAGCCAGACTTCTAAAACAGTAAGTTTTTACAATCAAAGCAGTGAAAATATTTTCAATGGTACACTTTGGGTAAATTTAAACAGTAAAATATTGAAGGCAATATAAGCAAAAAAAAAAATCAAACTATCAAAATGAACTCTTTAGTTAGTAGGGTATACTCAAAACATGTGATCTTTCAGCCAGATTTTAAGTGGACAAAAGCAGTCTTCATTTTATAAAAAACTAAGTTCTTTAAAAGCAAGAAATACATAAAATTTCACTATAAGATCAGAGATTAGTTAAGATATAAAAACACTTTAAAATGTAGAAAACTTTTTTAAAAAACACGTAATTATGAGGGAAATTGTCGTTACATCATTATTATTATTATTATTACTATCAGGGGACATTTCAACTACTAAAACAGTTGAAACAAGAACTATTTCTTTGGATATATATCCACATAGGCGACGCACTTCTTGTCGGCCGACTTTAACACATGGCTCAATTTCTATTACAAGATATTTTCCTTTAAAACACCAAAGTTTGAGCTGTTAACCCTATAGAGTTATATACCGAATGTTGTTTTTTAATTATTTAATAATCCTAGATGTTGGTAGCTCTACTGATTTTTAAAAATTACATATTTTTACATTATTCTCTCATCATAAACATCAATCTTGCATACTAAAATACTAAGGAAATTAATGGATTTACCATTATTTCCACATATATAAATGGTAATATATCACTATTCTTTCAATAATAATTATTTACTAACTGTTGGAAGATACTTGTATGACATCAGAATTTCCTTAATCTTCAACACTCCATCCCAGTTTTAAAAAGGTGTATTTGCTTTACCTTTTTACATATTTTAACATCAAAAGATTAGATAGTAAACTTTTTTCCTAAAAGAATTTCCTTCCAATGTCTAATTGCCTAGATATGAAAATTTGGGAAATTTTGTCAATATTTTTCCTTATTAATGCATTTCTAATTTTCTCTTTTTTAGGAAGTCAAATATAATTTGACTGCAAAGAATTATTCTTTGATTCCAGCAAATATCAGTAAAAATGTTACTATACTTGACTTCAGTTATAATCAAATTACTTTAAATATTACAGACACAAGAGTTCTACAGACATATTTTTTACTCAGTGAGCTCTATTTGATTGAGAACAAAGTCACTATCCTACTTAATAATAGTTTCAGTAACCTGTCCAATCTAGAAATTTTAAATATCTGTAGAAATTCCATTCACACAATTCAACAGGGTGCCTTTACAGGATTACATAAACTGAAAAAGTTATATCTCTGCCAAAACAAAATAGTTCAACTGAATCCTGATACATTTTTGCCTCTTAAAAACCTGATACTATTGAATTTGCATGGCAATTTGATAAGCTATTTTGATGTACCACAACTGTTTCATCTGGAATTCATAATTTTGTATGGAAATCCATGGAACTGCTCCTGTAGTCTACTGAATCTGCAAAACTGGTTGAAGACATCGAATGTGACACTAGGTAAGCATTTATAATTTAGTCAAAACCAAAATGATTGATTTTTGCTTGTTCTACCCTAGAAGTGTCTCTCATTTCATGTCTTAAAGCAAAGGAAACTATTCCTGTTTAAAGGAAACTAGTCCTGTTTAATGGAAACAGGAGAAACACTGAAAAGCAATTGCTGAATACAAGCTCTCCCTGTGCCTCTCCAGAAAAAAAGAAATGAGAAGAAGCTTTAATGTTCTACATATGTAAGATGAAACTGTCACTCTGTATACTGTTTGCAGTTTCAACACATAAGACTAATTTTCTTTTACTATTTTTTTAAATTTATTTTTAATTGGAAGATAATTGCTTTACAATATTGTGTTGGCTTCTGCCATACAACAAGGTGAATCATCCACAAATACACATATGTCCCCTCCCTCCTGAACCTCCCCCTACCCCCCATTCCATCCCTGTCTCTTATACACATCTAGATGTGTATAAGAGACAGGAATCNAGGTTGTTTCCATGTCCTAACTACTGTAATTTTTAAAAGTACTTCTTTTCTAAGGATATCCTGTTAGAGAGTAGGTGGAAGTAGGTACCCTATTTTCTAAACTATATACCATGTCCCAGATGCTCACCACAATCTAAATCATAACATCTTTACTTTACTAACACAGACAAACTGAACAATACACAAAACTGCATTTAAACTGTATTTATAAAATAACTTAATAAACAGAAATAGGCATCTTTCTTCATTTTGTTGTTAGACAAATATAATTAGCTTCTCTCTTATACCTTTAATGACAGATAGACATGTCAAAAAAGTTCTGGATAAAAAACTATAAGATGTTGTTAACCATAATAATTTATTAACCATAATAATCTTATTTTCCATAATAAGTCTTATTTTTTCTATTTTACTAGAAAATGAGAGCATCACCATGTGTAGCTATCCAGATATCCTGAAGTGCTACAGTATCAAAACAGTACCTTACAAGGCTGAATGCTACTCAAAATTTCCTTCATTTATAACTGAAGACCTTCACATTTCTTTTCAGTCCATTAGCAATTCAACATTTAATAACTCTTTGAACAACTTGACAAGAAATTCAGGTAATTTGTTTTGAATATTAATATTGCTGAGGATAGCATACTAAATAAACTGAGATAGTTCTCATTTTTCTACATTTTAAATTTCTTGAAATAGTGTAAAAGAACAATTCCTCCACTTAAGAAACGATTAACAAAATATTGGGTTTCTTAAGTAGGCTCAGTTATCAGTCAAATGCCATTATACAAATTATTTAACTTCTCTGAGCCTTGGTATTAACTAGTTAAGTCACAATACTTAACAGGTATAAATCAATAATGTTTCTGAATGAATGGATAAACAATGCAAAGATAGGTAGTTATTTTGAAAAAAGGTATTTTGGTACCATAATATGAACTATCTTTATTTACTGCAGTTTTAGTAACTTTTGCTTAGAGAAGATTATGGATATTTATTTTTAATACCAATATTGGGGAGTTACTAGGACATGTAATTATGATTATTTTATTTTTGTCAATTTAACAAAATTCCTCTCCCACCCTTTCTTTCTCGTTATTCCATTTAAGAACATGAATCTCATGGGAAAAGCTGGGCTTTTCTTGTCGGTGTTGTCGTCACTGTAGTGATGACTTCACTACTCATTTCGATTGCTATCAAATGTCCAGTATGGTATAATTTTCTGCTTAGTTACAATCATCATCGTCTGGAAGAGCATGAAGCAGAAACCTATGAAGATAATTTCACTGGAAATCCAAGTTCTCCTTCACAGATACCAGACACAAACTCTGAAGAAACTACAGTAATATTTGAACAACTACATTCATTTGTGGTAGATGATGATGGGTTTATTGAAGACAAATATATAGATACTCATGAATTACGTGAAGAAAATTAATTTCTTTCAATATCTGATTTTTTTTTAAATGTTACCAGCTCACTCACATTTTAGGCATGGAAATTTTGATCAATGATATACTGAACTATGGGCCAGGAGACCATCATATTAATTGCAACACATAAATATCATAAAATTACACTCTTTTCATTGGCTTTGTGCAAGTAGGTCCAAATACAGTAACTGCCATTCCTTGATACCTAACAGTTAAAATACTAGCATTACTATTCTCAGCAGTATATATGAGACCCAAAATAACAGTAGGAAAAAAATCTAATTATTCTTTAATTAAAGGGAACAGATTCTCATATTAGCCAGATATTTGATGTAACACCTATTAAAATTTTACTGATTGGAATCAGTAAAAAAATAAAAATTTTGAAATTTTATCATGAGTTGAAGAACAGAGATAGTTTAAAGTGACAAAACAGTAATATTGATTTTATGCCCATAGAATGAATTCATGAAATTGGAAAATACTTTTTAAATCTTTTTAAATGCTTCCTGAATTGGTACATCAAATTTCTGAAAATTTAGCAGCAATTTAAAGCACAGGCACAACATCAGCCACAATCTCTCAATTTCAGTTATGAAAAAAGACTGTCATCAAAATAAATGATTGTCGCAATTGAATAATATAGCTACTTCCAAAGTGGAAATTATCTTATGCATCTTGTTCTAAAAAATACCTATTCTGCTCCTTTGGGGGACATTTTTATTCAAATGATTCTGTTCTGGAGCTGAGGAATCTTCAGTTAGCCTATGGTTAGTTCTTTGGGATGCTGTAGGCAGAGCAATGTTTCCAAACTTGTTTTCTAGAACATTAACTTCCAGAGAGACAGTCAGAGACAGTCAGACCATTTAAGGTACATGGTCAAAGTGAAAGTCGCTCAGTTGTGTCCAACTCTTTGCAACCCATGGACTATGCTGTCCAAGGAATTCTCCAGGCCAGAATACTGGACTGGGTAGCCTTTCCTTCTTTAGGGGATCGTCCCAACCCAGGGATCGATCCCAGGAGGTCTCTCACATTGCAGGTGGAAACTACTATAGAATTATGAGAAAATACTGGGCTTAAACAAAGTCAAACAAGCTTCTTTACTATAGGACCTATAGTAAAGAAGGACTTAGCTATTTAAGACTTTACTAAGCTAACCTGCTTTCTGCTCTTCAAGAGCATAATATTAAGAATTTGCCAAATTTCTTGACAACAAAACCTTTTCTTCGATGCATGGCTACTAACAGATCATAGCACAATAATGGTCCAAAGAACACTGGCTCTGAAACTATTACAAGAAAAGTTTAAAGTGAATTATTTGCTAATTCTTTATCATCAATTGGCTATAATCATAATTTTAACAAGTTAATGTAAATAGTGGCACTAAAAACTGTAAAAAAAAAATCCATCATTTTTACTTTTCATATGTGGAGTAATTTAGTATACAGTATTTATCTATATATATTAGAAAAAATTTTCTAAAACACAAATATATTTATGGATTAAATAATATAGTGTTTTAGATTTTCTTCAGTATATAAGGAAGAGAACAGCATCCAGTGGTATAGATGGAGCAGCGTTGGATAAAAGTTGATGGAGATGTGTGCTTAGGAGTATAATATGTTATTTTATTTTTGTGTATGTTCAAATTTTTCTATAATGTAAAGTTTCTAAAATGTGTATAACTGATAGTTCCTTAGAAAAAAGAGACTAAAAATAATGTAGATATACATTATTTTCTAACAATAGT
Organism: Oreotragus oreotragus; assembly: GCA_006410675.1. Taxonomy (NCBI): domain Eukaryota; kingdom Metazoa; phylum Chordata; class Mammalia; order Artiodactyla; family Bovidae; genus Oreotragus; species Oreotragus oreotragus. The sequence goes on from SJYX01007537.1 coordinate 382,673, forward strand.
CATTTTTAAGGTTATATAAACAGTAAATTCAGTTCAAGTGTGTACTAAGGAAAATAAAAATTGTTTAGGATGATATATTCTGTGAAATAAAATAACTGAATCATTTGTAATGCATATTTGCTTGTATTTATAGGAACATGTTTTCAATAAAGTATATAAATGCTTTATGTGTAGTATTTCCTAATAGATAACATAAATTATAGAAATGTTACAATTTTAAATCTCAATTATAAGAGTGAGATAACTATATAAACATAAGGCATCTTTTTCTACATAACCTATCATTTTACCAAATATCATTTCCTAATTTCAGAGGCAAATGTTCATATTTTATAAATACAGTAAATATGAAATAGAACTATGAAAAATATCAAAGACTACATCAAATCTCTTATATTCAAAAGACTCATAATTAAATATTGGGTATTCAATAAATAACTGATTAAACAAAGAAAAATAAATGGGTTTAAAATTATAATTATGTATATTTTTAAGGGATAACTGATTTTTGCTAATACCAAACTAAAAAAGTATAGACATTAAAAATGGAAGAAAATCATTAGTTCAAGTAGGTGTGTGAAAATGAATTAAAGCCAGATACCACAGTAACATGTTGACTCTATATACTATAACCACTTTATTGGAAGTAGGTGTTCCATAATAAAACATATGGTCTCATGCCACAGTAAATGGTGGTACTAAAAGAGAAGAGAAAGAAAACATAGGTTTTTTTATACCTGTTTTCTCAAAGTATGGCATTTCCTGCTCCCTTCAAATGTATAGGATAACATAAGGTAAATTCTTGTTATTAAGATGTTGGCCATCTGATTGAACACATGAAATAAATCCATCTTCCTGGTACATATAAAAATAAACTTTATAAAAATAATTTGTCTTTAATTTAAAATTCCTCTTAAAGGGTCAGGGGACCCTATCTCACTCAGCTTAGTTACAATAGATATTAAGTTTCGAAACTGCTAACATTTTCAGGACCATATTTTAAGAACATTTTTCTTAATCAATGAACCAAACAGACATAGAAACCTACATCATCATTAAATTTATAATCTGTGAGTTATCTTTTTGGATAAAATATCTATAAAACACATACATATAACATTTACAAATCTGACCGGTGCATTACATGGCTTTGTAGATAAATGCAAAAATAAATGAGGACTAAATATTCTAATGCTCTCTTGGAGTTGAAGCTTAAAATGGAAGAAAATCATTAGTTCAAGTAGGTGTGTGAAAATGAATTAAAGCCAGATACCACAGTAACATGTTGACTCTATATACTATAACCACTTTATTGGAAGTAGGTGTTCCATAATAAAACATATGGTCTCATGCCACAGTAAATGGTGGTACTAAAAGAGAAGAGAAAGAAAACATAGGTTTTTTTATACCTGTTTTCTCAAAGTATGGCATTTCCTGCTCCCTTCAAATGTATAGGATAACATAAGGTAAATTCTTGTTATTAAGATGTTGGCCATCTGATTGAACACATGAAATAAATCCATCTTCCTGGTACATATAAAAATAAACTTTATAAAAATAATTTGTCTTTAATTTAAAATTCCTCTTAAAGGGTCAGGGGACCCTATCTCACTCAGCTTAGTTACAATAGATATTAAGTTTTGAAACTGCTAACATTTTCAGGACCATATTTTAAGAACATTTTTCTTAATCAATGAACCAAACAGACATAGAAACCTACATCATCATTAAATTTATAATCTGTGAGTTATCTTTTTGGATAAAATATCTATAAAACACATACATATAACATTTACAAATCTGACCGGTGCATTACATGGCTTTGTAGATAAATGCAAAAATAAATGAGGACTAAATATTCTAATGCTCTCTTGGAGTTGAAGCTTCAATACTTTGGCCACCTGATGTGAAGAACTGACTCACTGAAAAAGACCCTGATGCTGGGAAAGATTGAAGGCAGGAGGGGAAGGAGACAACAGAGGATAAGATGGTTGGATGGCATCACCGACTTGATGGACATGAGTGTGAGCAAGCTCCGGGAGATGGTGATAGACAGGGAGGCCTGGTGTGCTGAGTCCATGGGGTTGCAAAGAGTCGGACATGACTGAGTGACTAAACTGAACTGAAATGTTCTAAACTATATAAGGTGTTCAATGGGTTATAGTTTATTATATCTTATTTTTTAGACACCTAAGAAAGTATTTTATATGTAGTAAATGATGAATATTTGTTAACTGGTCTAAAACCAGAGCAACAAAAAGGAAGTTTTCAAGTATGTGTCTGGTTACCACGAATATGGGATTTTCTTTGTAAAAGGGAAGCGATTCCCAGTATATTTGTAATTTAAGATAGGACTTTATAGGAGCATCAAATGTTAGACAGGGAAAGAGATTTGTTTTTAATGAAAAGAAAATTACCTTCCTTTACCTTTCAAATAATTCATCCTTATATTTTAACATCTTATTTTTCATAAAGTATTTACTGTACATGTGGAGGTAATATGACAGTATTTTTGATGTTCTAGAATTTTGGTTATTTGGGTTAATTATTATCCTTGCTCTCAAGGAAATTAATGTTGTTAAGTTTATGGAACAAAATGTGTACAGTGTTTGCACAAAACAGCTCATCTTCTGTTTGCGCTGCTGTAGACAATAATTAAAGTAAAAAAGTCAATAAAGAATAATTACGTTAACTACTGATAATGTCTGAATATTTGTGTCCCTCCAAGATTCATATGTTGAACCAAAGGTAATGGTGTAAAGGTTGGGAAGTGATTAGGTCATGAGGGTAGAGTACTCATGAATGGGATTAGTAAGTGCCCCTTATAAGAGATCCCAAAGATCTTCCTAGCTCTGTCTACCATGTGATGACATCACAAGAAGGTATGAACCAGAAAGAGGGCCTTCACCATAACAGACTATACTGCTGCCTTGATCTTGGACATCCCAGCCTTAAGAACCCTGAGCAATACATTCCTGTTGTTTATAAGTTACCAAGTCTACGATACTTTGTTACAGTGGCCCAAATGGACTAAGGTCCTTATATCACTTCCACTTATCTTTGTAGGCATTACTGTCACTGCCACATTTACCTTATCATCAAAGTTACTTGGGAGCTTCCCGGGTGGCTCAGTAGTAAAGAATCTGCCTGCCAATGCAGGAGACCTGGGTTCAACCCGATTTGCGAAGATCCCACATGCCACAGAGCAAATAAGCCCATGCACCACAACTACTGAGCCTGTGCTCCAGAACCCAAAGCAACAATTACTGAGCCCAAGTGCCACGACCACTGAAGCCTGCATGCCATAGAGCCTGTGTTCCCCAATAAGAGAAGCCACCACATGAGAAGCAACTCGACAGCGGCCCCATGTGCTGCAACTGGACAAAAGTTCACACAGCAACAAAGACTCAGCCAAAAATAAATAAAGTTATTGAAAACAAGATTTAAAAACAAAAGTTACCTGGTGTTTGGTCTTTAACCAGGTTATATATATAAAGATGTACATACAACCTACATCTATAAAGTAGATTACTAATATAACAATTATCAATTAGTAAGTGAATAATAAAATAACTAGCCCATGGAATAATAAAGTGCATTTTATTACACTGGGGCTTAAATCTCATAATTTGAATTAGTTAAGAAGTTCACGTTAAAACTGCAAATGGTAGAGATGTTCTTATCCACCTTAGATTTAAACTCAGAGAGGTAGAAATTTTATCTAAATGAAGACAACAGATACATTAACAAAGCAGTCTGTACTGCAAATATTCAACTTTTTTAAATTAGAAAATGCAACAGGGAAAAACAATGAACAAAACTATCAAGAAATAAATGGGTCAGAAGTTAAACTACCTATACAGGTCACTTATAAATCTGTTTGATTTCTAAATGGATTGTACTCACGCTTGTCTTTCAGTGAATATAATATCCATACTTTGTGTTTCTCGATCATTTTGAGCTTTAAGCTGGAAAAAGAGTTAACTGAAAAGTTAATGATAAAAAATACCATTAAGCCAAACTATCTCTTTAAAGCTCATTCTGATTATGAATCAATTAGAGATTACAAAAATAATCCTAATGCCACAGGCAAAGTTTTAAAAAATGCATATGCTTTACTTAACAAACCACTACCAACACCAAATACAAAGAAACACTCTTTTTCACAGGCATTATCTCACACTAAAAATATTCATTGTTTACTGACCTGTTAAGTAATCTAATGTAAACTTTACTTATGTAAACAGAATTTCAAGATATCTGAAATATATGTCAAATCTAGACCCAATGCAAGTTTTCTTAAATCATTCAGGATTTTACCTGAGTACTCCTATTTTACTCAACCTGCACATAGTCTAGACTTTGGACCTAAAGCGTCTGTCTACAATGCAGGAGACCCGGGTTCAAGCCCTGGGTTGGGAAGATTCCCTGGAGAAGGAAATGGCAATCCACTCCAGTACTATTGCCTGGAAAATCCCATGGACAGAGGAGCCTGGTAGGCTACAGTTTATGGGGTGGCAAACAGTTGGACAAGACTGAGAGACTTCACTTTCACTCTCTTTCTCATAACTAAAAGAACACAAAGTTTTCACTTTTTATATCTGGCATTAAAAATACAGTTTTTAAATTGAGAATTGTCCTGTGTTTTAAAGTTAAGAAGTTAAGAACTTCACTACATTATTATTGCTTTTGTGCTTATTCGCTCAGTTGTGTCCAACTCTGTGATCCCATGGACTGTAGCTCACCAGGCTACTCTGTCCATGGGGACTCGCCAGGGAAGAATACTGGAGTGGATTGCCATGCCCTCCTCCAGGGGATCTTCCCAACCCAGGGATCAAACCCAGGTCTCCCACATCGCCGGCGGGTTCTTTACCAGCTGAGCTACCAGGGAAGCCCCAAAATTTAGCAGAGTCATTTTACAAATCCTATGCTTTTATAGTCTTTGTATAAATAAATAATAAACTATATAAATTTTACTTATTTTCTTCCAAATATTTATAATCAATTAAGCTGCTGCTGCTGCTGNGCAACTCGACAGCGGCCCCATGTGCTGCAACTGGACAAAAGTTCACACAGCAACAAAGACTCAGCCAAAAATAAATAAAGTTATTGAAAAAAAGATTTAAAAACAAAAGTTACCTGGTGTTTGGTCTTTAACCAGGTTATATATATAAAGATGTACATACAACCTACATCTATAAAGTAGATTACTAATATAACAATTATCAATTAGTAAGTGAATAATAAAATAACTAGCCCATGGAATAATAAAGTGCATTTTATTACACTGGGGCTTAAATCTCATAATTTGAATTAGTTAAGAAGTTCACGTTAAAACTGCAAATGGTAGAGATGTTCTTATCCACCTTAGATTTAAACTCAGAGAGGTAGAAATTTTATCTAAATGAAGACAACAGATACATTAACAAAGCAGTCTGTACTGCAAATATTCAACTTTTTTAAATTAGAAAATGCAACAGGGAAAAACAATGAACAAAACTATCAAGAAATAAATGGGTCAGAAGTTAAACTACCTATACAGGTCACTTATAAATCTGTTTGATTTCTAAATGGATTGTACTCACGCTTGTCTTTCAGTGAATATAATATCCATACTTTGTGTTTCTCGATCATTTTGAGCTTTAAGCTGGAAAAAGAGTTAACTGAAAAGTTAATGATAAAAAATACCATTAAGCCAAACTATCTCTTTAAAGCTCATTCTGATTATGAATCAATTAGAGATTACAAAAATAATCCTAATGCCACAGGCAAAGTTTTAAAAAATGCATATGCTTTACTTAACAAACCACTACCAACACCAAATACAAAGAAACACTCTTTTTCACAGGCATTATCTCACACTAAAAATATTCATTGTTTACTGACCTGTTAAGTAATCTAATGTAAACTTTACTTATGTAAACAGAATTTCAAGATATCTGAAATATATGTCAAATCTAGACCCAATGCAAGTTTTCTTAAATCATTCAGGATTTTACCTGAGTACTCCTATTTTACTCAACCTGCACATAGTCTAGACTTTGGACCTAAAGCGTCTGTCTACAATGCAGGAGACCCGGGTTCAAGCCCTGGGTTGGGAAGATTCCCTGGAGAAGGAAATGGCAATCCACTCCAGTACTATTGCCTGGAAAATCCCATGGACAGAGGAGCCTGGTAGGCTACAGTTTATGGGGTGGCAAACAGTTGGACAAGACTGAGAGACTTCACTTTCACTCTCTTTCTCATAATTAAAAGAACACAGAGTTTTCACTTTTTATATCTGGCATTAAAAATACAGTTTTTAAATTGAGAATTCTCCTGTGTTTTAAAGTTAAGAAGTTAAGAACTTCACTACATTATTATTGCTTTTGTGCTTATTCGCTCAGTTGTGTCCAACTCTGTGATCCCATGGACTGTAGCTCACCAGGCTACTCTGTCCATGGGGACTCGCCAGGGAAGAATACTGGAGTGGATTGCCATGCCCTCCTCCAGGGGATCTTCCCAACCCAGGGATCAAACCCAGGTCTCCCACATCGCCGGCGGGTTCTTTACCAGCTGAGCTACCAGGGAAGCCCCAAAATTTAGCAGAGTCATTTTACAAATCCTATGCTTTTATAGTCTTTGTATAAATAAATAATAAACTATATAAATTTTACTTATTTTCTTCCAAATATTTATAATCAATTAAGCTGCTGCTGCTGCTGTTAAGTCGCGTCGGTAGTGTTCAACTCTGTGTGACCCCGTAGACGGCAGCCCACCAGGCTCCCCCGTCCCTGGGATTCTCCAGGCAAGAACACTGGAGTGGGTTGCCATTTCCTTCTCCAATGCATCAAAGTGAAAAGTGAATGCGAAGTTGCTTAGTCGTGTCCGACTCTTCACGACCCCATGGACTGCAGGCTACCAGGCTCCTCCACCCATGGGATTTTCCAGGCACGAGTACTGGAGTGGGTTGCTATTGCCTTCTTCGATCAATTAAGCTAGCTGTTATCATTTTATTACTTTCTACCAAAGACTCGTTAAGAACACTGAATACAGTTTCTCATTTACTAATCAAAAGTACTGTTATGTCTGGCATCATATGGCAATTATTCATTTTCTCCTTTTCTAATACAACTCTTCACTGAATACTCAGCTCCATGTGCACAAATATTAAACCAGAAGTATTGCAAACTAATTTATATACAAGGATATATGGATGGGACTCCCTACCTAATACTGAATGAGAGACCAGTTCTAACACAGCCCTGTAGAAAGACACTATAAAGCATCCACTTGAGAGAGTCAACCAACAGGAAGAAATTAAAAGAGCAACTAAGGGAACTCAAATATAACAGTAGTCTTTAGGATCAGAGTAATACCTATCTTCATGATACATAAGGTTTTATCAAGTTACTTCCAGATATAAATGCTTTATTTTAGGGGCTATATAGATCAACTGCTTATAAATTTTCTTACCATGTTGTAATCATTCATTACTTCTTCCATTTCAGTATTGGTATTAAGTTTATCTGCCAACTAAAAACAAAAGTACAAAAAAATATTCTATTAGTCTTCATAAATCCTCTCTACAATCCATAATATAGGTATTCAATCTTACAACTAAGTAGTTATTTAAGTATTACTACTTCCAAGACAAAACAAATATTGAGCCACTTAAATAAGCACATTCTATGCATTAGGGCAATCAACAAATTACATTTTCAGGAAGGAAAAGTAAGCAGTAAAGAACTATTCTTCCTGCAGATAGTACCTCAAACAGCTTTGCCTTCTCTGAAGAGATGTCTAACCTTATAAAGAAGGATGTTGAGAAGACAAAATTTTGGGGAAGATCTTTCTCCTTTTTTTCTCCAGGGAAAAGAAATGTTAATGGATTTACAAATTTACACCACTGAAAATGTAAAATGATTTAATCTTTTAAAAATTATTTAAAAATTAAACTGAAAAAAAATCTACAGGGCAAGGCACAAACAGAACACTTCAAACAGACAAAAAGCCAGGCAAAAAAAAGTTAGGCAGTGACAGCAACAGCAAATGTATCTACCTATTTACCTTGTGCCAAACCTTGTTCTGAGCCTATTATATGTATTGTTTCATTTAATTACCACAAGTACACTATGAAGTAGGTATTATTATCATCCACATTTTGCAGATATAAATTTAGCAAGTTGTCAAAGCAGAATTTGAACAGGAAGGCTATTAAATGCAAACTATCTGGATGTAATTGACTCTAAGAGACTAAACTTTCCTAATGTAATATATATTACTATATATAACATTTTCACCTGTGATATGGATAACAAGTGCTCTTGTTATTGTTATTGTTCAGTTGTGTCTGACTCTTTGCAATGCCATGGACTGCAGAATACCAGGATTCCCTGGCATTTACCATCTCCCATAGTTTGCTCCAACTCAGGTATATTGAGTCGGTGATGCCATGCAACCATCTCATCCTGTCGCCCCTTTCTTCTCCTGCTTTCAATCTATCCCAGCATCAGGGTCTTTTCCAATGAGTCAGTCTTCGCACCAGGTGGCCTAAGTGTTAGAGCTTTAGCTTTAGCATCAGTCCTTCCAATGAATATTCAGAGTTCATTTCCTTTAGAATTGACTGTTTTCATCGCCTTGCAGTTCAAGGGACTCTCAAGAGTCTTCTCCAACATCACAGTTCAAATGTATCAGTTCTTCAGTGCTCCACCTTCTTTATGCTCCAACTCTCACATCCATACAAGACTACTGGAAAAACCACCGCTTTGACTACAAGGACCTTTGTCGGCAAGGTTACATCTCTGCTTTTTAATACACTGTCAAGGTTGGTCATAGCTTTTCTTCCAAGGAGCAGGTGTCTTTTAATTTCATGGCTGCAGTCACCATCTCCAGTGATTTGGGAGCCCAAAAAATAAAGTCTGTCACTATTTACATTGTTCCTCCATCTATTTGCCATGAAGTGATGGGGCCAGATGCCATGACCTTAGCTTTTTGGATAATAATGCTAATAAGACCTAATATTTACTGAAACCTTACTCTATGTTAGATAACCGGCTGCTGCTGCTAAGTCACTTCAGTTGTGTCCAACTCTGTGCGACCCCATAGACGGCAGCCCACCAGGCTCTCCCGTCCCTGGGATTCTCCAGGCAAGAACACTGGAGTGGGTTGCCATTTCCTTCTCCAGTGCATGAAAGTGAAAAGTGAAAGTGAAGACGCTCAGCCGTGTCCAACTCTTCACAACCCCACGGACTGCAGCCTACCAGGCTCCTCTGCCCATGGGATTTTCCAGGCAAGAGTACTGGAGTGGGGTGCCATTGCCTTCTCCAAGATAACTGGCTAAGTGCTTTCTGTGTATTAGAGAAAAACCTACAAACAGCATATTTTATACATTATTAATATTTTTATGTCAAGTAACTTGCATAATTTATTCTCATATAACTAAAAATCCCTTTTATCTTTTATATTTTNGTACTGGAGTGGGGTGCCATTGCCTTCTCCAAGATAACTGGCTAAGTGCTTTCTGTGTATTAGAGAAAAACCTACAAACAGCATATTTTATACATTATTAATATTTTTATGTCAAGTAACTTGCATAATTTATTCTCATATAACTAAAAATCCCTTTTATCTTTTATATTTTAAAAAAATTATTTTTCTCATATTTAGAAGATCATTTACTAAAAATGTTACACAGAACAATATGGATTATAGTGTGAAAATATACTATTAATATAATCAGAAATTCTGTTTAAGAGTACAATATAACAATATCAAGTAGGTATATTATAATGTACCTAATCATTATGGTGGCATATTTCTTACTTTGTATATCACTATTCTTAAATTGGAGAAGTGAGATACAAGTTTACAGTAAGTTCAGAGACCACTGCTGCCTAAAGTACCCACAGAGTAGGAAGAAAGAAAATTCTGAAACATTAGAAACTTTCATGGGGTCAAGATTACTCCAAAGATTGAGTCAGTAATCAACACTGCAAACAAGATCATTTCTTCTGGAAATCCACACTAGGAAGCTTCTTCTGGAAGTCCACATTAGGAAGCAAAACTGTGATTATATTAGATGCCCTATTGTGACAGAAGACAAACACTGTATTTTGAATGAAATGGAAGGATTAAGGCAAGTTTGGTACTAAGTAACTAAATTTTTTAAATGTCATGATGACAGCACTCTGTAGAAAGATAAAAGCATTTTTAAAGCAGTGCCATTGCTAGTATTCAATACATTTTATCTACTCTAAAAAATATTATTTTTAAATTGTTAGGGAAAAAAAGTATGCATGTTTTGTATGTTTAAGTGTTTTTCTTTTAAAGGCTGGAAGAATACCTATTAACCCGTAAAGCCAAAATATTTCTTGGGAGGGAAAGTAGAGAGAAAGCAAATATATACTTTAATCTCTACACTTGGTATGGTTTCAATCTTTCTCACTATGTATGTATTCATGCATTATTTGGTATTTAACATTAAAATGTTACAGCATTTTCTAAAGTAGTAAAAAGCAATGAAAACATCCAAAATTTCTCTCAGAAAAGACCAAATACCATGTTGTAGTCTGCTAGTTGTCCTTGAAACTCTTTTATTTCAACAGCTAAAGTCTCAGCTCTGTAAATATAAAATACATTCATAAATACATAAATAGGCAGATGAACATTATGAGTATTATATTTAACTACAAATTTAGTACTAAAATTATGAAACATATTACATCAAATGGTACTCATAATAAAAATATATCTTGCATACTTTAACCTTAAAATTACTCACCTCTTTTCATATGACAAATACACTGAATTCTCTTGATTGTACATTTCTATTTCTTTCTGAAGTTTATTGATTTCTGTTGTAAGTTCACTTATTTTACTTCTAATGGAAAGAAATAAAGAAATTAGTAATGCTTCCAATCCAGAAAATAGTCTCTCTAGTTAAACAAAATAAACTTTTCATAAATGTTTAACAACAATATAAGTGATTTTGTGAAATTTCACTAAAAAAAGAAAAACAATTTAAGCAGTTTATTTGATTAAGGTGGTATACTCCAACTGAGAAATTGATAAAAGTTCTCTATTCATTAAAAATGATGAAACAGTATTAGAATGGAAACCTGGACAAATTGGTACAATCTATAAACAGAAGTAAGTATCTAACTGTCACTCTCACAGTTCTTGCTACTCTCTAGAATATGGTTTTTCAAGAGCAGCACTATGGACATTTTAGGTCTTTGAATAATACTTAAAACAATACTTTCTGTGCACTGTTAAGATGCTTAACTGTCTCTCTGGTATGGATGCCAATGACACATCACCCAAATCCAGTTATGACAACAAAAAATGAGTCTAAAAATTGCCAAATATTCCTTGAAGGGGCAACATCACTGCCAGTTGAGAACCATTGTTCTTCACTCAATTAACATAAGTAGGTAATTGTAATTATTAGTACAGAAGCACAAATCTTGGAGAAGAAAGGCAATGTAATTGTGAGAAATAGCTCTATCACCTTTCCTTCTTTTGATTAAAAAGTGACTAGATATCAAAACTGATGGCCTCACTCTCATTCTTACTGATGTCAGCTTTTTTTTTTTTTAGAATTTAACTGTCTCTAGATTTTATTTTTTTATTTTATAATGACATTTAATCCACTGGCATTTTATTTATTTTAACCATTTATCATTTATTTATCATTTTTTTTACTTTACAATATTGTAGTGGTTTTGCCATACATCAACATGAATCTGCCACAGGTGTACACATGTTCCCCATCCTGAACCCCCCTCCCACCTCCCTCCCTGTACCATCCCTCTGGGTCATCCCAGTGCACCAGTCCCAAGCATCCTGTATCCTGCATCAAACCTGGACTGGCGATTCATTTCTTATATGATATTAACATGTTTCAATGCCATTCTCCCAAATCATCCCACCCTCTCCCTCTCCCACAGAGTCCAAAAGACTGTTCTATACATCTGTGTCTCTTTTGCTCTCTCGCATACAGGGTTATTGTTACCATCTTTCTAAATTCCATATGTATCTGTTAGTATACTGTATTGGTGTTTTTCTTTCTGGCTTACTTCACTCTGTATAATAGGCTCCAGTTTCATCCACCTCATTAGAATTGATTCAAATGTATTCTTTTTAATGGCTGATGTCAGCTTTAAGGAGATGGGAGAAAACCTTCCCTTCTCTTACTAACTTTTAGGAGTTTGAGGATCAAAAGGATTCAAGTAACTGAACAGCAAATAATTAAGAAGGACTAAAAGAAAGAAAACAGAGATTTCAGGATACACTAGAAGGATGCATTAAATAGAATGCAAGTAAGAGGGAAAGAAGACACAGAGGATGAACCAACCAGAAAATAAAGTAAAATGGAAAAATGGAGATAGGCTAGTAGGGCATCTGAGCAGAGAAAAAAGTAGGTAGAGAAAGAGAAAAGAGTTGTTAATCTAGAGCTGCATACTTAAGAGATATATAACAAACTTATGAATTAAATAAAATTAGTTCACAGTTATAGCAACTGACTAAATATATACTTATGTAAAACTCTGCAGTAATTATTATAAATAAGTATATATATTTTATGGAGAAGGAAATGGCAACCCACTCCACTATTCTCGCCAGGAGAATCCCATGGACAGAGGAGCCTGGTGGGCTACATACAGTCCAAGGGGTTGCAGAGTCAGATACGACTAAAGCAATTTAGCAGGCATGCATATACATTTTATACATACACATATCTATGAATAATGTATTTCATAAAATATTCTTCTCATTAGATGAAAAACAGTGAACTGGAAATATATAGCTCACATACATTCTAATACATAAAATTTAAAATCTCAGCCTAACTATACCACCACCATTTGTGATGACATCTATTTAGAGCCAAATTAACCATAAATTATGTCAGAATACAAAATAATCTTAAGAATTAACAGATCTCTAATTATCTCAGTAAGTACTATAGTTACGACTTCATGATCATTCATAGAAAAAAAAAAAGTATATAACATACCGAAGAAGTCCAAGATAGTAAGATTTGTCTAAAATTTGCCTCTGGGGACCTAAAAAAAATTTTTAGTTATTAGTGTTCAGTTTGAAAATGCCACCACATTACCAAATCCAAGCACAATCAGAATTACACTCAACAATTCTCTAACAGCTCTTACAAATGTCCCAGTAAGTCTAAAAATCGGAAAGAAGCAATGAAATAGAAAAGAGAACTAATATCTTAGCATCATGACATAATGGAAGCCTGAATTAAGATCACAAAGATGGGACTAGACGTTAGGCTGTTAAGAGAGTGGATTAAAAAAAAAAAAAAAATTGGACTCTACTGGTTAGGGTGACTGAATAGAAACGGGGACTAATGGGGTCTAGAACAGGACTAACCAAGAGAACGTTCTGAAACAATGGAAATATTCTATAGCAGCACTGTCCAATAAGTAGCTACATGGGAATAGTGACCACTTGAAACATGGCTGGTGGTATGTGAAAAGAAGAGAAGCAAAAAGCAAAAGAGAAAAGGAAAGATATACCCATTTGAATGCAGAGTTCCAAAGAATAGTAAAGAGAGATAAGAAAGCCTTCCTCAGGGATCAATGCAAAGAAATAGAGGAAAACAAAAGAGTGGGAAAGACTAGAGATCTCTTCAAGAAAATGAGAGATACCAAGGGAACATTTCATGCAAAGATGGGCTCAATAAGGGACAGAAACGGTATGGACCTAACAGAAGCAGAAGATATTAAGAAGAGG
>SJYX01007537.1:399639-468470 GCA_006410675.1 Oreotragus oreotragus
GGTTTTAGAAAAGGCAGAGGAACCAGAAATCAAATTACCGACATCCTCTGGATTATGGAAAAAGCAAAAGAGTTCCAGAAAAACCTCTATTTATGCTTTGCTGACTATGCCAAAGCCTTTGACAGTGTGGATCACAATAAACTGTGGAAAATTCTTCAAGTGATGGGAATACGAGACCACCTGACCTGCCTCTTGAGAAATCTGTATACAGGTCAGGAAGCAATAGTTAGAAAGGGACATGCATGGAACAACAGACTGGTTCCAAATCAGGAAAAGGAGTATGTCAAGGCTGTATATTGTCACCCTGATTATTTAACTTCTATGCAGAGTACATCATGAGAAATGCTGGGCTGGAGGAAGCACAAGCTGGAATCAAGATTGCCAGGAGAAATATCAATAACCTCAGATATGCAGATGACACCACCCTTATGGCAGAAAGTGAAGAACTAAAGAGCCTCTTGATGAAAGTGAAAGAAGAGAGTGAAAAAGTTAGCTTAAAACTCAACATCAGAAAACTAAGATCATGGCATCTGGTCCCATCACTTCAGGGCAAATAGATGGGGGCTGACTTTATTTTGGGGGGCTCCAAAATCACTGTGGATGGTGATTTCAGTCACGAAATTAAAAGATGCTTACTCCTTGGAAGGAAAGTTATGACCAACCTAGACAACATATTAAAAAGCAGAGACATTACTTTGTCAACAAAGGTCCATCTAGTGAAAGCTATGATTTTTCCAGTAGTCTTGTATGGATGTGAGAGTTGGACTATAAAGAAAGATGAGCGCCGAAGAATTGATGCTTTTGAACTGTGGTGTTGGAGGAGACTCTTGAGAGTCCCTTGGACTACAGAGAGATCCAACCAGTCCATCCTAAAGAAGATCAGTCCTGGGTGTTCATTGGAGGGACTGATATTGAAGCTGAAACTCCAATATTTTGGCCACCTGATGCAGAGAGCTGACTCATTTGAAAAGACTCTGATGCTGGGAAAGATTGAGGGCAGGAAGAGAAGGGGATGACAGAGGATGAGATGCTTGGATGGCATCACTGACACAATGGACATGGGTTTGGGTGAACTCCGGGAGTTGGTGATGGACAGGGAGGCCTGGCATGCTGTGGTTCATGGGTCGCAAAGAGTCGGAGACAACTAAGCAACTGAACTGGTAAAATACTTTTATTTTAACTAATTTTAATTAATTTAAATAATCACAAATATTTGTATTTGTAAAAATACAAATAATTTATATTACAAACACAAATAGCTATTGGCTATCACAATGGACAATGTAGGTTTAGACTATAAATTTCTCAATGTAGGCAAGAGATTATGCTTTTATATAATTTTTCAGACACTTTTTAGGAACACAATTTTACATTTCAGTAGGACTAAGAAAGCATCCATAGGTTAAATGTCCCAAACCTTGAGAGAGGTGAAGTGCCCTGCATGGCATGAGAGAAAAGCCTAGGAAGTAATGACTGAAATCCATGCGGAGAAGAGGGAGAGAATGTCTCACTAGAATGGGAAACAAGGCACTGGAACAGGTGCAAAAGTCACAGCAGATAGGGGTACATGCTGGTAATAGAACTTTTCACATAAGGTTTTGAACTATATTTGTGAAAATGACTATTTTCTTAAATAATACTTAAATTATTAAATAATACTTAAATTCAGTAGGACTAAGAAAGCATCCATAGGTTAAATGTCCCAAACCTTGAGAGAGGTGAAGTGCCCTGCATGGCATGAGAGAAAAGCCTAGGAAGTAATGACTGAAATCCATGCGGAGAAGAGGGAGAGAATGTCTCACTAGAATGGGAAACAAGGCACTGGAACAGGTGCAAAAGTCACAGCAGATAGGGGTACATGCTGGTAATAGAACTTTTCACATAAGGTTTTGAACTATATTTGTGAAAATGACTATTTTCTTAAATAATACTTAAATTATTAAATAATACTTAATATTTAAGTATTAAATATTAAATAATACTGATTATTTAAATAATACTGGTTCTTATTAAATAAGAATCTTAATCTTAAATAATTAAATAATATTTAATTATTAAATAATTGATAATACTGGTTCTGTTTTAAAGGAGAAATTAATACAGTAATAAAATTTGATGAGTTATCCTAGAATTGCACCCTTAAGATTTCTGCCCTTAAGGTTTTTAAATAAGAAATAGTAAACACATAAATGATTCTGTGAATACAGTTTTAAAGACTAAACAACTACAAAATTTTGAGTCATTTTCCTCCACAGCATTGATAATTATTAAGCAAGCATTTCTAAACAACTGATTTTTTTTCATCCTTTGGCCACCCTGCATGGCACATGGGATCTTATTCAACCAGGGATCAAATCTGTGGCTCCTGCATCAGAAGTGCAGAGTCTTAACTACTGAACCACCAGGGAAGTCCCATAACCAACTGGTTTTCAATATTTAGTGAAATAAGTTGTATCATAAGTAAGAAAATTAAGCTTGCTGAAAGGTAGGATATATTATATTATAGAAGTCGGTATATCATCTTATAATTAATTTTGTACTAGTATGTTCATCCCTGATAAGTCATTTGCACATATACAGAAAATTTAAAAACTCAATATGAAACAGCTCCCTATGTTTTGATTTATATATATATATATATTATAGACCAACTTTTTGAATCAAAACATATAGTGCTATTATTATTATGCATTTCTAAACACATAGAGACATAAGGAGAGATGTAGTATACATATATATGTTAGCCTCACTTCCTTACTTAAGCATTATAATGGAATAATAATTACTACCAAAAGTAACACTTCTGGTCTC
This sequence comes from Oreotragus oreotragus, assembly GCA_006410675.1. NCBI lineage: Eukaryota > Metazoa > Chordata > Mammalia > Artiodactyla > Bovidae > Oreotragus > Oreotragus oreotragus. The sequence continues at coordinate 402,451 of SJYX01007537.1, forward strand.
ACTTCTCATAAATATACAAATACCTACCATTGTCATTTGCTATGGAAACCAAAAAAAACTAAGAATATTTCTATATAGTACTAGAAATCTAATTTTCATTTCTGAGTTTTCCTTCAAATTATTTCAAATTTCTTCAAAGAAATTATAGCAAAGTTCACCAACATGGACCTACTTACTCTATAGCATAGAAAACTATACTCAATATTTTATAATAACCAAAAGGGAAAATAATTTGAAAAGAAATATATACATGTATATGTATATATAACTGAATCACTGTTCTGTACACCTGAAACTAACATAATACTGTAAATCAACTATACTTCAATTTTAAAAAGTTATAGCAAAGTTCACCAGAAAAATGATTAAAATAGCTCATACATGTATATAACTCCCTAGTTCATAATGAATTCTCACATTCATTCTTTTATTTAACCCTTAAAATTTTTGAATCAAGGAGTAAGAACTGAGTAAAATAGCCTCTTTCACTGTATAATTCTGATTTAACAATACACTGTAATAGCTCCCAGGTGGCGCTAGTGATAAAGAACCCGTCTGCCAACATGTGATGTAAGAAATGAGGGTTCTATCTCTAACATCTAGGGTTAGGAAGATCCCTTGGAGAACGGAAGGGCAAACCACTCCAATATTCCTGCCTGGAAAATCCCATGGACAGAAGAACCTGGCGGGCTACAGTCCATGTGGTTGCAGAGTCAGACATGACTGAAGTGATGTAGCACTAATACACTGTAATACTTCTTATATAAAATATGCTCATCTTAAAATAGATACCTTTTATACCAGTTTTCATTCCACTCAAACCTTGCTGTGTTACAGGACGATCAGCAACTTTGATTTGAGAAGACAGAACTCCTCCTGTCCCTATGGGACCACCACGAGAGCCTGGTCTTGCTGTTCCAGGTGGCATCTAAATGACAAGATTCAGTTTCAATAAAATAGAGAAAGACTGTGCCTTTAATAACACTATAAAAAGAATATTAAAAATAAAACTAAGATTCTATGTAATATGTAAAATTTTCCTTACATTTTAAAATGTTTGAAATAGTAAATAAAATTAATATCTAAAATTAATGACAAGTAATATTTTTCTTTAAAATGTAAAATTCTATGTGTTAGACATATTTATACCACTTCCAATCTGTAAAGAAACAAAATGTCCAACTATCTGTCCTTATTTAAAACAGGATTAATGGCGAAGCTGAAGCTCCAATATTTTGGTCATCTGATGTGAGAGACCAACTAATTGAAAAGTGTCTGATGCTGGGTAAGAGTGAGGGCAGAGGGAGAAGAGTACATCAGAAGATGAGGTGGCTGAATGGCATCACCAATCAATGGACATGAACCTGAGCAAACTTTGGGAGATGGTGAGTTTATACTTGTCTACATTTTTCGCTAATACATTTAAATTTCATTTTTTAATATAAAATTTTGAAAATACCTAGGATTCTGTATCAGGGAAGAATTTGGTTTATTAAAACAAATGGTTTACCAATTATTCAGCAGTACTGAATACTCCATGCTTTCCTATTATTTGAAATGCAACCTTCATCACTAATTAAATTCTTACTTGCCTAATTCCATTTCTGGCCTATTCCATTTCACTTGGTTTTGGCACCAATACGCTATGCCCCTAAATTGTTATAGCTTTAAAATAAATTTCAATATTAGTATGAGTACGCATTATCTTTTAACATTAGTCTTTTAAACATTCTCCCACATTGACATAGTCGTATCCAGCTCTATACAATCCCATGGACTATACAGTCTATGGAATTCTCCAGGCCAGAATACTGGAGTGGGTAGTCTTTCCCTTCTCCAGGGGATCTTCGCAACCCAGGGGTTGAACCCGGGTCTCCCATATTGCAGTNGTCGTATCCAACTCTATACAATCCCATGGACTATACAGTCTATGGAATTCTCCAGGCCAGAATACTGGAGTGGGTAGTCTTTCCCTTCTCCAGGGGATCTTCGCAACCCAGGGGTTGAACCCGGGTCTCCCATATTGCAGGTGAGTTCTTTACCAGCTGATCCACCAGAGAATCCCAAGAATACTGGAGGAGGTAGCCTATCCCTCCTCCAGCAGATCTTCCCAACCCAGGAATTGAACCAGGGTCTTCTGCATTGCACACAGATTCTTTACCACTGAGCTACTAGGGAAGCTCTTTATACTTCTAGATGTTTAAAACACACACACACACATAATAGTATGCTTATAGCATAAAGAAAAACAAAGAAGAATATTTATTATAGACAGGCTTTTCAAATTCTACCAGGATATACACATAATAATTCAACAATTTGTTTTAAACTTACACCAGTTGCCACTCGAATATTTCCTGATGGGGGTCGTATTCCAGAAGGAGGCCTTCCTGTCAATCCAATCCCACCTCGAGAAACAGGGCGAACTGCTGAAGGTTTGTGATTACTGGCCATTATTTGCTCAATTTAACCACTGCTTGGAAACAAGAATAATTTAATTCTCCTTTGATACCTCCTATAGCAAGACAGGAGTGAACCACATACCCTTTCAAACATTTAATCCACTGTGACTTTTCTTGCAAATTGCTATTGTAGGTACCGTTATGTACAAGGTTAAGCCTGCTTTAATTTTGTTCAGGTTTGACATAACTGTTCCCCTCAGAACCATGGAATCATTTATTATAACATGCCCTCCTCATTTCCCTACTATCTTATCAAAATGCAAGTCCCTCTACTTACCTTTCTCTCCTGGGCTTTCATTCATACTTTAGTTAAGTTTTCTCTCTCCTTGCAAAACCAGTATCTTTCTTTTCTGACTATTTTTATCTGTGCTTTCTGGTCTATAGTAAATTCTCTTATATTCTCAACCCTGGTATAAATACCTCCTTGTACTCATCAACTTAACAGGATCCCGTCTTCAGAAAAAAACTTTTGATAGTAAAGGCTGTCTTAGCTTCTTGTCCAAGGCAAAGAATGAATATATATGGCACTCTCCTTGCTCCACAATGTAATCGGCAAACGTTATTCTTCAAAGTTTAAAAAAAGTAATAAACAGGATTGTCTTCCATTGAGGACCAAATAATGCAACTACATTGCGTTGGATCTTTCCTGGTTGCTTTTATATAGGAGCCACCTAATCTCTCCCCCATATTTACTAAAGTCTTGTGTATCTTGTTCAGTCTCTCCATTCTAGTACCACCAACAACCTGGATGATTTCCATATGGATACTGGATTCAATATATAACATTCTAGCTTCACAGTTCCATGACCCAAATCTCAGCAACCATTTCAATTCTAATTCCTGGTCATGGCCAGAGCTGGAGCTTATCATCATTTGGAATTGCTTCATCTCAAATATCTTAATGAAATACTTTATTCTCTGGCCTTAATTTCCTCTCCTTCTACCTTTTTCTCACCTTTATTCTCACAAAAGACTCTGATGCTGGTAAAGATTGAGAGCAGGAAGAGAAGGGGATGAGAGGATTAGATGGTTGGATGGCATCACCGACTCAATGGACATGGGTTTGGGTAGACTCCAGCAGTTGGTAATGGACAGGGAAGCCTGGCGTGCTGTGGTTCATGGGGTCACAAAGAGTCGGACATGACTGAGCGACTGAACTGAACACCTCCCCTTAAACTATTGCCTTTATTCATTCTCTCCTAGTTTATCAGCCCCCTCCTGTACTCAGCAGAATAAAATATCATTTAAAATTGACTATTTAAAATAGCATTTAAAAATTATGGTCATAATCTATTGGCACCTTATAAAAACAGCTTAGAGGGTTATGACCAATATGGGTTAAATATGAAATAGAACAGAAGATATAAGAAGTTTCGCTGCACATAGGAAGGGTACTGTTTCATTAAATTTTTCAGTTTTATTTGTGTAAATTTACACAAATGTGTATACAGGTCTATAATGTAACATATATGTCCTATTATGGGTAATGTTCAAAAGAGTTTTAAAGATTCTGAACTAGAGAGGGAATATGGAGAAAAAGAGTACCCAACACTCTGGCCTGAGGAATGTACATATATACAGGTTGCATAGAAGAGGGAAAGCTTGTATAAGAGCAGAAAACAAAGACTCAGAAAGCTAACAGAAAGCCAGGAGTGTGTGTCAGAGATGCCAAGAGAAGGCAAGAATGGTCAGCCATGGATATTTTCTTCTGGGAATTCAAGTAAGATGAACACTGAAATGTCCATTGAAATCCCCATTGAAGAAGCCATTAGTGACCATGATGGTCATTTAAGAATTTCTTTCCTTCCCAACATTAAATTACGGTTTCATGAGCACCATCAACTAATTTGCATCCTTGAACACTCCTTCAACCCATTTCACAAATCAGAAACTATTCTCTACATTCAATCTGGACTGCTGAACACTGCTGATGGAAAACTCACAGCTGTATAGACTGGAGAACTACAAAGTCATAGTCACCAAGTTTAGATGGATCTTCATATCTCTGAAATTATTTTATCCTTGATAAGCTATTCTGTCCTTGATGATTCCAATTCTTAACAACTTTTCAACTGCTGCCTCTCTCAGTAGATGACTCAATTTCATAATTAAGAAAATTAAGATGTGAAATCCATCATATTTGGAGCAAAGCAACTTACCTATATCAATGCTGCTTTCCACTCTCAAGAGCTATGGCTTCTCTCATTCAAGATCATTTTCTATTCTGATTTATCCTCTTAATCCCACACCTCTGGGACATTAGCTTCCCTCTCCTTGCCAAACTCTTTCTCCCTAACCCCTGCCCCAAGCTCCTTTGAGCATTATCCAGCTCCTGAGAAGGGGACAACAGAGGAAGAGATGGTTGGATGGCATCACCGACTCGATGAGCAAGCTTGAGCAAGCTCCAAGAGGTGGTGATGGACAGGGAAACCTGGCGTGCTGCAGTCCATGGGATTGCAAAAGTCAGACACGACTGAGCAACTGAACTGATTGACTGTGTCTTTAAACTTTTTCCTTTCTTTGAGTCTGGTGTCATGTTCCATTCTTTCCTAACCCTAACAACTAATTTCTTGATTCTGAAACCACCTTTAATTCTGTCCTACATATTCTTTTTCTATGGAGGCAAATTCTAAAATATGGCAACCATCTCCATGATACTCCCCTCTTCTGCTTCTCCTTTCAGTCTCCTATATCTTATTCTACTTGCCCCTATTGTAGCATTTCTCAAGATATGAACCAGTCTATTTTTCTTTTTCCTCTCTACCCGCTCATTGATCCACCTCATCTATACTCAGGGCTTGAGCAATTAATAAATAAATTGATGACTCACAATACTGAATCTCCAGTCCTGACTCCTCACACTCCCTCTGAGGTGTTTATATCCAAACAATTACTTGCCATTTTCACTTCAATATAGTATCAACATTTCAAAATAAATGAAAACGTAAACTCACTGTCATCTCTCCCAAATTTACTCTTCCTCCTGGTGTACCTCCTAATCACACAAGCCAAAAATTTAGTCCTTGATTTCTCCCTCTCCTTCATTTCCCACGGCTAATCACATAATCCTACTTTTATTTCTAAATGTTTAAAATATAACTTCCTCTCTATTGCTATTGTACTGTTCAGAGCCTCATGAACTCAAGTGGATTATTACATTGGCCTCCTGACTTGCCCCTTGTGTAACACACATCTTGCCTGTTCTCCCAAGGAATCCATCAACCACCAGTTCATAACCACCCTAACCTTCTTCTGTTTGAATTTACAGGGCTGTCTGGACTGCTACTATGCATCTGTACACATATCTATCCCAGGACCTATCAGAGCAATCTGCTTAAATACTTTTCCACCTTGAAGGCAAGAGATGGATCTTATTCATCTTTATATCTCCAGCATTAATCTCAGTGCCAGGCAAAACCTTTGTTTTCTTTTGTACCTTCTGAATTTCCTCCCACATGAAGGCATTGCCAGCTACAAACATTTACTAAATTATGAAAAAGAAAACAAATCACTTCTTGAACCAAAATAGCTTCTCAGTTTCTATAGCCCCTGCCCAGTACTTCTTCTCTGGGTTTCCTTGGCATTATTCATGACCAGTTCTGGAATTGTTTCCCTCCTCTCCGTAATATTTTGTTTTCGTATAACTCTAACTTGGCTGATGACTCATAAATCAGTATCTCCAGTTCTGTCCTTAAAACTGGACACCACTTCTGAGTTTTCAACTACTGGGGGGAAGGTGTATTTCTATTCAGATATACCATTATTACTTAATATTTAATATGTTCACAGCAGACTTAGAATCTTCCCATTCCAATTAGCGCCGTGATTCTATTTTCTGGCCATTCTGAACTCTTTGGACAAAGTAACAGAATTATTACTATTATTTCAAATGGAAAAATAAGTTTTATAAAACAACTTTTTCAAAGGCAGACAAGGTCTATAGTCCAAACAGTTTCTCCCAGGGACTTCCCTGGCAGTCCAGTGCTTAACTCTCTGTGCTTCCACTGGGGGCACCAGTTCCATCCCTGGTGTTGGAACTAAGGCAGTGCCAAGGGGAAAAAAAACGGTTTCCTCTCAGAGAAAGTTCAGGCAATAAACCTTCCTTTATTCAGCAAAAATAGTTGGGGTTATTCTAGCTTTCCTGAAAACTTTAAGAAAATGCACAATACATAGAATTCCACCTGATTTTCTTTGCCACTGCTTTATTACAGCGGGGAAAAAAATTTAGTTAACATTTGATCAGCTCCACGGGATAAAATACAAGGGAGGAGCACTAGTAACATACATGCCACTAACTTCGGGGTTAGTCTTTCAAATATTCGCATAATCTAAGGGGTTATTCACACAACCAGAGACGTAACAGAAAGACTAGCGAAACTAGCGGAGCTCCGATACCAGCCGTACACCCTCAGGGCGTGTTTTCTTACTGTAGTATGGCAAGAGCTCCAGCTTGCAGTCTTTGTGATGATTTCAGATACTGAAATACCTGGCTCCAGGGAGGCCTGGCGTGCTGCAATTCATGGGGTCGCAAGGAGTCGGACACGACTGAGCGACTGAACTGAACTGAACTAAATTATTATCACAATCATTATCCTCCCCAAACCAACCATTTTAATATATTTGAAGAAGCGTAAAGTTGCTAAGTNCCTGGCGTGCTGCAATTCATGGGGTCGCAAGGAGTCGGACACGACTGAGCGACTGAACTGAACTGAACTAAATTATTATCACAATCATTATCCTCCCCAAACCAACCATTTTAATATATTTGAAGAAGCGTAAAGTTGCTAAGTCCCTTCTGCTATGACCGACAGACAGACAGCTATTATTATTACTTCGAGTAAAACTCAGCCCACAGTTAATTTTCTGAGGCGCTCGGGTCGTTTTCCCTCTGGTCCCCTGGCAAGTCTGCTTAGGGGACTGTGTGAGAAAACCTCTTCTCATGTTCTGCAGGACTAAAAATGGGCCTTCCTTAGCCCGGCGTCGGGCTGGAGGAGAACTCCTAAGAGCCGGGTTTATTTTCTTTGAAGTGCATCAGCATTGCCCAAGCTAAGATAACCAGTAAGGGAGGCACAGACGAAGTTGGGACCGGGGATTTCTCACCTCAGCCGGCGCTGAGGGGTGCGAAAGGAGCGCGGTCGCACCGCCCAGGGGCACTCGAACTTCTTGCGAGCCCTCCACCACCGCGTAGCCCACCGGTCGGGCCCGCGAACCTGCTCCCTAACTGGAAAGGCCGCGCTCACCAGAGTGCAGCTTTCCTAGGCCCTCAAAGCCTAATCACTGGTAGCCGCGAGCCTTTTCGTCTCCCGGCAACAGGGGGCGGGGTGCCTCCATCTGATTGGCCAGTCCTCGGCCTCAGCTCAGCGAAGCGATAGTGAAATGTTCTCGCGATATTTGACGACTAACTTTGGTTTCCTCGGTACCTCTGAGCTTTTCTGGAAGAGACAGAAAACGGCGTTTTGGAACTGATTTTCTTTATAATCAGAATAGTCTCTCTGATTGTGTACCTGAGGTGAACTCACTCCAGCGAGTTTTATTATATCGCTGTGTACGTCATTTGTACTACGTCAAACTTTTAAATGAGAATTATTTCAAGTTATTCCGTGGCAGGCAGCGTTCGTGGTACAGTCTTTTTACGTCTAATTAGCGGTAGTTTCCTTTTCATTAGAAGGAAGGAACACAACACATAAGATACAGCATTAAATCTCGATGCGATTCTGGAAACATATGTTCTCACTTCATTGAAGCCTTTATACCTTTAGGCTTCCTTTCAGAGAGATTCTGTGAAGAGGACTGAATTTACAGCGAATTGGCTTAAAATAATTATTATTATTTTTTAATTAAAAAGACTCAGTTCAGTTCGGTTCAGTCGCTCAGTCGTGTCCGACTCTGCTACCCCGTGAATCACAGCTCGCCAGGCCTCCCTGTTCATCACTATCTCCCGGAGTTCACTCAAACTCATGTCCATAGAGTCGGTGATACCAACCAGCCATCTCATCCTCCTCCTTTTTCCAGTTTTCCTATAGTCAGCTTAAATGTGATGGGAGCTCTAATTTTATATATATGTGTGTGTGTACATATATATATATATATATAACTTAATTTTCACATTGTTTCCATCTTGCATACATTCTTTATGTCCAGGTTTCCTGTTGTATGCCTGCCTTCAAGTAGGTTAAAATCAGTGCAATACAAAATGAAATAATGTTCTGTGACTGAGATCTCAAAGTTTGTAAAACATTTTTGTGTAATTACTCCACTTGAGATCAATATACTTGTAGTGGTCATTTGTTGTCTTTAGGGTCACTGTAGTGAAAGGAAGTCGGAGAAGACAATAGCACCCCACTCCAGTACTCTTGCCTGGAAAATCCCATGGACGGAGGAGCCTGGTAGGTTGCAGTCCATGGGGTCGTAAAGAGTCGGACACGACTGGGCGACTTCACCTTCACTTTTCACTTTCATGCATCGGAGAAGGAAATGGCAACCCACTCCAGTGTTCTTGCCTGGAGACTCCCAGGGACGGGGGAGCCTGGTGGGCTGCCGTCGGACAGAGTCGGACACGACTGAAGCGGCTTAGCAGCAGTAAACGGAAGTAGAATTTGCCATCCCAAAGTATGCCACATTGGTAAAAGGCTTATTTTGAGTGGAAGGCAATTGAAAGATGTAGATACAAGAAAAGCTCTCCATTCCTCTATTAGCGTAAAAGCAGAACATAAATTTTCAAGGTCGCCCCTCCTTGCCTCTTAAACAGGAAGGACAAAAGTTAATCATTGGAGACCTTTATCAGCCTACAGACTGCACCAGAGGAATCTACTCAAAAAAATTAAGTAATTAGCCTTTACCGATAGTTTCCCACCTAATTGCCTTCCCATAATGCTGCTTCTAAAGACGTAGTCCTTTTATCACTTGTGTAGAAACTTATTGTTCCTTTGTTAAGATGCTGTATAAGCCCAAACTAGTCACCGAGCTAGTCATCTCTGAATTTCTCTTTGTATATATAATACATGTAATAACAACAACAAAAAACGTTTTTCTCTTCTTAATCTTTTCCTACAGAGCCCCAGCAGAAACGCCGTCAACTTCGAACGTCCAACCATTTCATATGGTCTCATAGAGAAGCTACTGACATGCCTTTTCCAAGTCCGTGTTTTCAGATATAAGGGAGACCCAACGTTTGCCATTTGTATAGAGCTGTGACAGTTCGAGAGAAAATCTTAAAAACAAAACTTTCTCTAAAGTACCAAGAACCCGGTTTAGTTTTTACAGAATTTAAGGCAAGTGATTGTTTACAATTTAGTACCAAGCTCTCTCGTCTTAGATTAAAAACAAACAAACAAACCTCAGGAGACTACGCAGAGTTTGGGGAAATAGGAGTAAGACTGCTCGCAAGACAACACGTGAAGCGAACTCAATTAGCCATGCGGACCAAGACTTAAAACTCAAATCAGCCGGGCGGACCAAGATTTAAAATACCCGGATTTGGCGCTCCTGCGACTCACGCCCCGCTGACGCATAGCATTGTGGGATTTGTAGTTCGGGACACATCCGGTATCAAAATAAAAAGCTCAGCCAGGGCTCGGAGAGGACTCGGGCTCGGCAAGGAACCAGATTTGGGCGCCCAGACGGAGAGGCCGGCGGTGATATCTCTTCCTCAGCTGGCGGTTCAAGCGACCGTCGTCTCCGCGTCGGCCTCAGCAGTCAGGACGCACACACTCTGCGTCATGGCGGGCTGAGGCCGATGATGAATTCCGGTGTGCATGTCAGGGTTGCTGTGTCACTCGGCCCGCTCGGCGCGCCCCTTCCCTGCCGTCCTTCCGCACCGGCCCGTGGGTTCTTCCGGGCCCGGCATCCCTCACCTGCAGGCGCTCTCCAGCCGCCCGCCCGGCCTCGCCGACTGACGGATCTCGCGCTGTGCCCCGGCCCCGGGCGCCGGACCCACCAGGGCCATGGCGAGCGGCTCCTGCAGGTACCGGCTGAGCTGCTCGCTCTCGGGCCACGAGCTGGACGTGAGGGGCCTGGTATGCTGCCTCTATCCACCGGGGGCTTTTGTGTCCGTGTCCCGAGATCGCACCACCCGCCTCTGGGTCCCAGACAGGTGAGCGCCCCGAGTCCCGTTAGCCCCCAGGTGTGCTGCAAGCTTCCTGCGGAGTCCAGGAAGAGAGTGCCCCTTCCCTGCCCTCTTCCCTCTCTTCCTGGCCTTCTTTGCGATTCGCGCTCCCTCCCAGTTCTGAGATAACTGGCACTCTGGGTACGCCGTGTAAGAAACTTGTGAGATTTATGTGGAAAGAGTGCTGGTTAGGGGAACAGAGACCTACTTTGTTGTCCTAACTTGACCACTAAAAAAGTGAGTGACCTTGGACGAACCTTTTATTTTTTTGTGGCTTCAGTTTGTGAACGATGATTTTCCCGTATTTTCGATTTGAAAAATTTTTGATGCCAGGTGCACCCTCATTAATGTAGTGTGAAAGCATCTGGCATATCACATGAAGTAAATCCTCTTCTTTACTAAGAATTTCCTCTGTAGTCTTCCCTCAAATTTGAGAAGTAAGGTTCTCAAAAATTGCATTGCAGAAAGTTGCCTTGGCTCCTCTCCACGTTATTCAACTCAGAGTTAGGTGATGGACTTGAGGGGAGGAAACTCCTCAACTGTTTTATGGATGTGGGGAGAGCGTGTTTTCTTGAGAGAAAGCCCATTGCCTTCAAAAGATTTTCAAGAGATTAATCAAGTTCAAGGGTTTAGCCCCGATTTAGCTGGTTATAAAAGGAAATGCTTCAACAGTAAGTGGACCGTGAACTTCCAGATGTTCAAGCTGGATTCAGAAAAGGCAGAGGAACCAGAGATCAAATAGCCAACATCCGCTGGATCATGGAAAAAGCAAGAGAGTTCCAGAAAAAAAATCTACTTCTGTTTTACTGACTATGCCAAAGCCTTTGACTATGTGGATCACAACAAACTGTGGAAAATTCTTCAAGAGATGGGAATAACAGCCCACCTGACCTGCCTCCTGAAAAATCTGTATGCAGGTCAGGAAGCAACAGAACTGGACATGGAACAGCAGACTGGTTCCAAGGAGGAAAAGAGTGCCACAAGGCTGTATTTTGTCACTGCTTATTTAACTTATATGCAGAGAACATCATGAGAAACCCTGGGCTGGAAGTTGCAGAAGCTGGAATCAAGATTGCCAGGAGGAAGTATCAATAATCTCTGATACTCAGATGACACCACCACACTTATGGCAGAAAGCAAAGAAGAACTGAAGAGCCTCCTGATGAAAGTGAAAGAGAAGAGTGAAAAAGTTCGCTTAAAGCTCAAGATTCAGAAAGCTAAGATAACGGCATCTGGTCCCATCACTTCATGGCAAATTGATGGGGAAACAATGGAAACAGCGAGAGACTTTATTTTGGGGGGGGGCTCCAAGACCACTGCAGATGGTGACTGCAGCCATGAAATTAAAAGACGATTATTCCTTGAAAGGAAAGTTATGACCAACCTAGACAGCATATTAAAAAGCAGAGACATTACTTTGCCAACAAAGGTCCATCTAGTCAAAACTGTGGTTTTTCCAATAGTCATGTATACATGTGAGAGTACTGGACTATAAAGAAAACTGAGCCCTGAAGAATTGATGCTTTTGAGCTGTGGTGTTGGAGAAGAATCTTGAAAGTCCCTTGGACTGCAAGGAGATCCAACCAGTCCATCCTAAAAGAAATCAGTCCTGAATATTCACTGGAAGGACTGATGTTAAAGCTGAAATACCAATACTTTGGCCACCTTATGCAAAGAACTGACTCATTTGAAAAGACCCTGATACTGGGAAGGATGGAAGATGTGAGGGGAAGTGTACAACAGAGGATGAGATGGTTGGGTGGCATCACCCACTGAATGGACATGAATTTGGGTAGGCTTCAGGAGTTGGTGGTGGACAAGGAAGCCTGGTGTGCTGTGGTCCATGGGGTCGCAAAGAGTCAAACACAACGGAGTAAACTGAATTGAACAGGAAATTTAAGACCTAGAAGGCAGATTTCTTTTTAGAAAGGGAAAAATTGAGGTGAGTTAGTTATGTAGTAATGAAACCATACATTTTCATCCATAAATTCAGATGATCAATATTTATTGAGAGCCTCCTTTTTGTTTGTGATCCTGAAGAAGAATAAAAAGATAGACAAGTTTCCTATGTTTGTGGATCTTAGCTACAGTCTGGGAGGGAAGATGGATGAAGAAAACACCAAGTAAATAATTACATTTTGGCATGTGTACTGTGAAGAAAGCAAAGAAAACAAATACAGAGTTTAGTGGAGAGAGATGCTGAAGAAGGAGGCCTCTCTGAGAAAGGTGTTTTGGGTTTTTATTTCTTCCTAAAAGGCACTGAGCTGGAAGTAGTTAAGGGAATGAGGAACAGAAGTGAGTCAGTTGGAAGAGTACTGTAGGCAGTAGGAAGAGCAGACACAGCTCTGGACTGAATAGGAGAAAAGTCCCTGTGTGCAGGAGGGAATGCGGGGAAGGCAATGGCACCCCACCCCAGTACTCTTGCCTGGAATATCCAATGGACGCAGTAGCCTGGTGGGCTGCAGTCCATGTGGTCGCTAACAGTCAGACAGACTGAGTGACTTCACTTTCACTTTTCTCTTTCATGCATTGGAGAAGGAAATGGCAACCCACTCCAGTGTTCTTGCCTGGAGAATCCCAGGGACGGGGGAGCCTGGTGGGCTGCCATCTATGGGGTCACACAGAGTCGGACATGACTGAAGTGACTTAGCAGCAGCAGCAGCAGGAGGGAATGAGCTATGGCGTGCAGGCAGATCTTAGAGGCTGGCAGAAGCCAGGACGTGCACGGAAGAGGGCTGAGGAAAGGAGTTAGTACGTAGAAGCCCCTGAAGAGTTTCAGCAGGGAGCAACGTGATTGATTTACCTATGGAGAAGTTTCTGCTAGCTTCATGTGGAGAATGAATTGCAAAGGGATAAATGTGGAAAGAGATCTGTTTTGAGTCTTTCGCAGTTGTGCAGGCAAGAAAAATTAGGGGTTTATAGAGCAAACTATATTGAGCTGGATCAGGTCTTTAACTTTTCGAGATTTATGATATTCCAAACTGCTTGGTGACACTGATAACGTAACTTCTTGTGTATTTGAGTACAAATTACTGACTAAACTGCATTTAACGTTGGATTCAGTAGAAGCACATGCCCAGTAGGTTATGAATGCGCAATAAGGAGTCGTTAAAGAATTCTTGTTGTAATAGTTGAAATCTGTTGGATAGCTGAATCCTTAAACTTTCACATGTTTTATAGAACTGTGCTAGATTACCAAGAGCTTAAATCACTGGATCACAAAAACATGAGGAACTTTGAGCTGAAATGATCTTTTTAATAACTAGTTTTTCTCACTCAATTCATGTTGTCTTTTGGTTTTGTTTTGCAGAATTCATGTGGTTTTCGACTAACACTGGTTATTTCCAGGCACAGGGCGCAGTAGTGGGATTGGTGTGATAAGGTGGTTTTCCTCTCAGTTCCAACTGCTATAGTAGAGCATCTCATAGTCACTCTTTAGGCAGCCGGACTAGTGTCTCAGCCATACCTTAGGTAACATGAAAAGTGTCCTCAAGGCTGACATCCTGACAGTTTTTATTTATTTCATGGTATATTAATGAAATTAGTGAAGTGCAGTAAAATGTTTGGAGCCAACGAGTACACGTTTTCGTTTTCTTGTGTCCATTGTTGATAGGGTTCTGGATTAGGGTGGATAATGTAGGGATGGATTGGTAATGAAGGGGAAATTTAGTTTCAAGGAGGGCAAAATAGTTCTGCTGCTGCTGCTAAGTCACTTAAGTCGTGTCCGACTCTGTGCGACCCCATAGACGGCAGCCCACCAGGCTCCCCCATCCCTGGGATTCTCCAGGCAAGAACACTGGAGTGGGTTGCCATTTCCTTCTCCAATGCATGAAAGTAAAAAGTGAAAGTGAAGTTGCTCAGTCATGTCTGACTCTTAGAGACCCCATGGACTGCAGCCTACCAGGCTCCTCCGTCCATGGGATTTTCCGGGCAAGAGTACTGGAGTGGGGTGCCATTGCCTTCTCCAACAATGACCCCTAAATACCTATGAATCCCAGCCCCAAGTGATCAGAGCCACCAAAGAGGCCATGATCTTACTTTTTTTTTCTTGGGGGCACTACCTACTCCAGGAAAGACCCAGATAGGTCAGAATGGGCTGGGACAGGTACTCAGGGAAGGAGCCGAGGTTTGCATCTATCAGGTTCCTTGGCTCACTGCACCCCTGTGATTGAGGAGTCCCCATGAGCTGACCCTCCTGGATTCCCGCTCACTCAGAATCATAGACGAGCTGCTGGACCCGACACAGCCATGCCTGAGAGGAATCAGCAAACGCAGTAGGCTGAGAAGTTGAGGGCGAAGGCAGCGCAGGTCCCTGAGACCACTAACCACTAACAGCCCGTAGCTCCAGGTCAGCACCTTCAGGCGGCCCAGCCTATGAAAGGAGGGGAAACCTGGCAAGCGCATTGCTTGCTCCCCTGTCCCGTGTCCCTGGCTGTCTCATCCTTGATGCCCTGGGCAACCTAACAGGTGCTTGTGAGGCTGCCTGCATGTGACCATGGGGTAGATGCTGAGATGGAAGGTGGAGAATAATTGGGTGAAGGTTGGCATCTAGGGGACTTGTTGTTGGGAGGCTCCTTGGATTGCTGCTGTCCAGGGTCCTGATGCATCTCAGCAAACCTCTGTGGAGGGAGTCACACGCCTTTATCAGAATCACAGGGGTGTGTTGAAAGCAATCCAGATACCAGAGCCCCACTTACGGCCTATTGCATATCTGGAAGGTGTGCTAGGAACCTAATTTTTAACGTGCTTCCAAGGATTGGGAACTACTGCTTTGGGGTGCGGTTGATTCTTTGACTGTTGGTTGATGGAAACAACCAACATTCCTGTTAGGAGACAGCCTTTTGTGATATATTTTTAAACTGATGTATTATTGACATACAGCAGTGAAATAGTTTCAGGTGTATAACATAATGATTCTATATTTATACATTGTGAAATGAGCACTATAATAAATCTACCTAAAATCTATCACCATAGTTACCATAATTTTTTTGTGTGTGTGATGAGAACACTTAAGATCTCACTTTGTGACCTTCAGATACGTATGCAATGCAGTATTATTAAGTACAGTCATCATGCTGTATACTATATTCCCATGACTTACTTATTTTATAGCTTAAACTTGGTAACTTTTGACCTTCTTCACTCATTTTGGCCATCCTCTCCTCCCTGTCTCTAGCAACTACCAGTCTCTTCTCTGCATCCATGAGCTTGGTTTATGTTGATAAGAACACTTAAGATCTCACTTTGTGACTTTCAGATATGCAATACAGTATTATTAAGTACAGTCATCATGCTGTACACTACATTCCCATGACTTACTTATTTTGTAACTTAAACTTTGTAACTTTTGACCTTCTTCACTCATTTTGGCCATCCCCTCCTCCCTGTCTCTAGCAACTACCAGTCTCTTCTCTGTATCCATGAGCTTGGTTTATGGGGATTTTTATTTTTGGGAAACCTATGCAAGGTTTATGCTTTTGCAAAATGGATTTGACTGTGGCTTATATTTTATGAATAATAAAGCTGATTTTGTGTCTTTGATCTGCTGTGACATAGTACTTTCAAACTTCATGAAAAAATTTTAAAATTTATTTATTTTTTAATTGAAGGATAATTGCTTTATAGACTTTTGTGGGTTTCTGCCATACATCAATAAGAATCAGCCATGGAAACTAGTACAGCCACTATGGAGAACAGTGTGGAGATTCCTTAAGAAATTGCAAATAGAACTGCCTTATGACCCAGCAATCCCACTGCTGGGCATACACACCGAGGAAACCAGAATAGAAAGAGACACATGTACCCCAATGTTCATTGCAACACTGTTTATAATAGCCAGGACATGGAAACAACCTAGATGTCCATCAGCGGATGAATGGATAAGAAAGCTGTGGTATATATACACAATGGAGTATTACTCAGCCATTAAAAAGAATGCATTTGAATCAGTTCTAATAAGATGGATGAAACTGGGACCGATTATACAGAGTGAAGTAAGCCAGAAAGAAAAACACCAATACAGTATACTAACACACATATATGGAATTTAGAAAGATGGTAATGAGGACCCTGTATGCAAGACAGCAAAAGAGATACAGATGTGTCGAGTGGACTTTTGGACTCTGAGGGAGAGGGAGAGGGAGAGGGAGAGGGAGAGGGAGAGGGTGGGATGATTTGGGAGAATAGCATTGAAATATGTATACTATCATGTAAGAAACGAATCGCCAGTCTACGTTCGATGCAGGATGCAGGGTGCTTGGGGCTGGTGTATGGGGATGATCCGGAGGGATGATGTGGGGTGGGAGGTGGGAGAGGGGTTCATGTTTGAGAGTTCGTGTACACCTGTGGCAGATTCATGTCAATATATGCCAAAACCAATAGAGTACTGTAAAGTAAAATAAAGTAAAATGGAAGCTCTAAAAAAAAAAAAAAAGAATCAGCCATGGGTACACCCTCAAATTTTATTCTTTAGAAAACTGCCTCTTATTATTCATCCCATGGTTATTTTTATGGTCTCTGGCCTGGAAGACAGTCAGGGTTAGGATAACAAACACTGAGCTGCAGGTACTAATTTAACCCTTATCGCAGCTTCCATTTTATAGATGGAAAAGCCAAGTCTGAGAGAGGTGGTATAACCTTCTTGTGGTGCACAGTTATGGCAGACCTGAGGCTGGTCCTTCACTGTTATTGATTGCCAGGTCTGTGTGTGTTTCTGTGACACTCACATGTCACATACAAGGCAGAAGTGGGGGGAAGCAATTTCTTCTGGGTGTCAGAAAATCTAGATTCTTGTCCTGCTTTTTCCACTTGTTAGCTGTGTGACTGTACTTTTTTTTTTTTTTAAAGTAAACATCAAATATTTACTTTAGGACTTCCCTGCTGGCACAGTGGATGGGAATCCGCCTGTTCAGTCTGCAGGAACTTGGATTTGATCTCTGTACGAGAAGATGCCACATGCTACGGACCCGCTAAACCCATGCGCCACGACTACTGAGGCTGTGTGCTGCAATGACAAACCCAAGTGCTAGAGAAAAGCCCTCGAGCAGCAACAAAGACCCAGCACAGCCGGGAAAAAAAAGTATACAGTCACAAAAGTAATGAACTATCATAAAAGTTCAAACAGTATAATAACAAAGAATGAAAAGTTCTCTTCTTTCCAATCCCATTCCTCAGAATTAACAACATAATTTTCTGGGTTCCTTCTAGGCACCTTGGGCAAATTATCTAGCGTCCCTGAACCTCAGTGTCCTCATTAGTAAAATGCAGTTAACAGTAACATTCATGCTGGCTGCACAAGGGTATTGTGAGGAGGAACTGAAAGGAGGTGAATCTGGAAAGTGCTGATGGACAGTTGTGTGATTCCTGCAGACCTTCCAGACACAGTCAGGCTTGGGTGGATCAGTTCTGTGTCCCTCTCTGGATTCTCAGGGCTGCCAGTCTCCCCTCTGTGTCCAGCCTAGAGGGGCTATGCTTCTGCTCCTTGATTCAGGCTTGTTGATCACTAACCTGTCTGCCATGATCCCAGATATCAAGCTTCTGACCAGTATGCCTGCCATGAAGATGGACTGACTCAACTGCAGCAAAGTCTTGCGTGTACACACAAGGTCCCACTGTGAGAAGGAAGAACCGGAGTCAAGGAGAGCCAGGCTGGCCCCACCACAGTCCACTCCATCCTTCCTGGTGGGCTGAGTATGTTGGATTGGGACCGGCACATAAGGAGAGCCTGCCTCCCTGAGTCACACGGTCTTTCTTGCCATCTTCTCCTGGTGACAAAGATTCAAGTGATTTCAAAACACGTAAGAGATATTTTTGGGAATGACTGAGTAGCCTGCTCCCCTTTTTCAGAGCACTGATCGCTTACCCTCTTTCAGGGCTCTTTAACCTGTCCCTCCTTGGGTGCAGCTGAAGAAAACTGACAGCATTAAAAATCTGGTTCTTTTTCTTACAGATTTGGAAAAGGGACTCAGAGAAGCAAGGTTTGTAAGGACACCCAAAGCTGGGATGAGAGGGCCAAATGTGGAACAACGTGAAAGTGGGGTTGAGAAATCATGCGACAGAGAGAGAGTGGGAGAAAAAGAAGCTGCTGCGGAAGAGAGGGAGGGGGAGGAGGGGGAGCGGGAGGAGGGGGAGCAGAGGGAGGGGGAGGAGGGGAGGAGGGGAGAGGAGGAGAGCTGAGGGGAAGAAGGGTGAGGCACCTAGTCAGAGAGATCAGGGTGAGAGCACAGTGCCAGAGAGGTAGGGGTGGAGAGTCCAGGTGCCCCGGTTCCTCTCATGTGACTGGGCTCAAGTTCTTGACCTAGGGTTCTGTGAAATACCCTTGCATCCTTCCCTTAATTTCCCATAAGCAAGTCTGAGAGGGTGTGGTTATTTGCAATCTTGTGTAAGCAGCACTTGAATACCTTAACTAATAGTTTAACTTTTGTTGCTCTTTTTAATGACTATTAGAGAAAAGATTCCCATTTTAAAAGTACTTCATTTCGAGGCGGAGTAAAATGTCTCTAGAGCCTGCAGAAAAATCATACTGCTCGAAGATGCCTTTAAAGTTAAGTAAAAATGACAAATGAGCGTGGCATTTCATTTACAAGTAAGAGCTAATTTTTGTATACTTTTGAGTGAATTTTAAAACTCATTTCTTTTGTTAACAGAAAAAAGGAAAAGGAAAAGGGACTGGGATGACCAGGATATTTAGGGAATGCTCCCTAGGTTGTATTAATATATATCCAAATGAATTCATCCTTCAGGTATAATTGCTTGATAATCTTGATTTGATTGGAAAGATGTCCTTATTTGTGAATTTAATGATTACTGTGGGACTATTAATACCCTGTGCACACACCACATGATATACAGTTTGGGAGGCTGGCACTTGAACACTTTCTCCAAAGAGCAATGGACTTTCAGACAGAGTAAGAGAAATATCACTCTCTGTCACTTACATGCAGAATCTAAAAAAAAAAAAGGAACAAATACATTTGAACAAATGAACAAAAAAATGATACAAATGAACTCCTTTACGAAACGGAAAGAGACTTACAGACTGAGAGAAGGAGCTTATGGATACCAGGGGGAAAGAGGGGAGGGCAAGGATAATTAGGAAGTTTGCGATAGACGTGTGCACACTGATATATTTAAAATGGGTAATCAACAAGGACCTACTGTATAGCACAGAAACTCTGCTCAATATTATGCGACAACCTAAAGGGGGAAAGAATTTAAAGAAGAACAGATACAGGATATATGTATAACGGAATAACTTCGCTGTACAACTGAGACTAACACAGCATTGTTAAATAGCTACACAGGCACGCTCAGTCGCTTCAGGCGTGTCTGACCCTTTGCGGCCCTGTGGACTGTAGACCGCCAGGCTCCTCTGTCCATGGGATTTCCCAGGCAAGAATACTGGAGTGGGTTACTGTGTCCTCCTCCAGGGGACTTTCCTGACCCAGGGAACAAACCTGCATCTCCTGCATTTCAGGAGGATTCTTTACCCACTGAGCCGTCTGAGAATCCCTAAATAAACTGGAAAATTCTGAGAGAGAAGGGAGTCCCAGACCACCTGACCTGCCTCTTGAGAAACCTGTATGACGGTCAGGAAGCAACAGTTAGAACTGGACATGGAACAACAGACTGGTTCCAAATAGGAAAAGGAGTACGTCAAGGCTGTATACTGTCACCCTGCTTATTTAACTTCTATGCAGAGTACATCATGAGAAACGCTGGGCTGGAGGAAGCACAAACTGGAATCAAGACTGCCAGGAGAAATCTCAATAACCTCAGATATGCAGATGACACCACCCTTATGGCAGAAAGTGAAGAGGAAAAAGCCTCTTGATGAAACTGAAAGAGGACAGTGAAAAAGTTGGCTTAAAGCTCAACATTCAGAAAACTAAGAGCATGGCATCCGGTCCCATCACTTCATGACAAATAGATGGGGAAACAGTGGAAACAGTAGCTGACTATTTTTTTGGGCTCCAAAATCATTGTAGATGGTGATTGCAGCCATGAAATTAAAAGATACTTATTTCTTGGAAGAAAAGTTATGAACAACCTGGATAGAGTATTAAAAAGCACAGACATTACTTTGCCAACAAAGGTCCATCTAGTCAAGGCTATGGTTTTTCCAGTAGTCATGTATGGATGTGAGAGTTGGACTATACCGAAGAATTGATGCTTATGAACTGTGGTGTTGGAGAAGACTCTCGAGAGTCCCTTGGACTGCAAGGAGATCCAACCAGTCCATCCTAAAGGAGGTCAACCCTGGGATTTCTTTGGAAGGACTGATGTTGAAGCTGAAACTCCAATACTTTGGCCACTTGATGTGAAGAGCTGACTCATCTGAAAAAACCGTGATGCTGGGAAAGATTGAGGACAGGAGGAGAAGGGGACGACAGAGGATGAGATGGTTGGATGGCATCACTGACTCATTGGACATAGGTTTGGGTGAACTCCAGGAGTTGGTGATGGACAGGGAGGCCTGGTGTGCTGTGATTCATGGGGTCGCAAAGAGTCGGACACGACTGAGCGACTGAACTGGAATATAAAATGAAAAGTGAAAAAAAGCAATCAAGTTTTTTGCTGTTTTATTCAAATAACTACTCTTCTGTAATTCTATGTGTTATCTGATATAACTTTTATTTAAAAAAGATTTTAGGGCTTTGTCAAACTGGGACTTCATTTTAATAGTCCTTATTGGAAGCTTGTGAATAGAATGCAACCGTGGAGATGGAGATGCGTTGTCGGGAGGAATTAGGAACGAGCTAGACTGGAACTGAGGAATGGGAGGATGAGAAGCAAGAGGGTGTAGGAAAGAGGAGTGAAGTCAGAGAAGGGCTGGTGGAGGGGAGGATTAGGAGTGTGGGTTTAGTAGACGCAGACTATTGTATACAGGATGGATAAACAACAAGGTCTTGCTGGATAACATGGGGAGCTATATTCAATATCCTGTGATAAACCGTAACAGAAAAGAATATAAAAAAGAATATATATACATATGTGTAACTGGATCACTTTGTTATACAGCAGAAATGAACACAAGTGCACTATGAACTACATTGTAAGTCAACTGTGAGTGATAGTTGCTCAGCTGTGTCCGACTCCTGGGGATCCCATGGACTGTACCCCGCCAGGCTCCTCTGTCCATGGAACCCTCCAGGCAAGAATACTGGAGTGGGTTGCCATCTCCTTCTCCAGGGAAATCAACTGTACTTCAATAAAATTTAAAAAATAGATGTATCAATTTTAGAGAAAATGGAAAAATAAGGATTTGTCAAATAACAAAAGAAATCAGAGGAGTGAGAAGAGAACAAAATTTGTATGCAGCCTAGTGATGAAATCTGGGTGTAGTTCAGAATAGAAACTGATAAATGAATACGGAATACGTAGTCGGAAAGAATTTCTCTGCCTCTGCTTTGCCCTAAGGCACTTGTCTTCT
This sequence comes from Oreotragus oreotragus, assembly GCA_006410675.1. Lineage (NCBI taxonomy): Eukaryota > Metazoa > Chordata > Mammalia > Artiodactyla > Bovidae > Oreotragus > Oreotragus oreotragus. The sequence continues at coordinate 424,451 of SJYX01007537.1, forward strand.
GTAAAAGCAACAGTGCAAGGGGTTATATCACCTTAGGGTGAGTGCAGACTTTTACTATATACGTTCTCTTCATGTGCACCCAAGACTCTTGAGGATCATATACCTCTGTGTGCTCCTGGGCCTCATATACACACACACACACATATAGATATATTTGAGTAAACTCTGGGAGTTGGTGCTGGACAGGGAGGCCTGGCGTGCTGTGATTTATGGGGTCACAAAGAGTTGGACATGACTGAGCGACTGAACTGAACTGAACTGATACAGTGCTTATTTATCTATACATATAAGCTGAAGCTTATTTACATTGCACCTCACAGTATATTTGTGTTCATTTCTGCTGTATAGCAAAGCGATCCAGTTACACACACATATATATTCTTTTTCATATTCTTTTCTATTATGGTTTATCACAGGATATTGAATATAGTTCCCTGTGCTATACAACAGGACCTTGTTGTTTATTCGTCCCTAAGGAACCAAAGTGTAGGCATGGGTAGTGGTGGATTTGAGGGAGACTCAGAGAATTGCTGCCTAGGACAGCTCTGCACTGCTAACTTGATAAAGCCTGTGATAAATGAAAGATGCTGTGAGACTGACCTCAGGGGAGAGAAAAAGAGAACACGAATGGCCATGGGACCAGGAAGCAGAGCCATGAAATGGTAACTGCTGTTCAGCTGCAGAACAGAAGTGAACGGGGGACTCCGGCCAGCCATTCGTAGTAACTCAGGCCCTCTCTGCCTTATAGGCATTGGATCTGGGGTGGGCATCTGACCCAGGTCAGAAAATGTCTTTCCTAGAATTTTTCAAAGTTGAAGCAGAGAGGCCTTCCCTGCTGGTTCAGTGATAAAGAATCTGCCTGCCAATGCGGGAGACACGACTTTGATCCCGGGTCCTGGAAGATCCCGCATGCCTTGGAACAACTAAACCTGTGTGCCAATACTATTGAGCCTGTGGTCTAGAGTCTGGGAGCTGCAATTACTACTGAGCTTGCATGCTGCAGCTACTAAAGCCCTGGCTCCGTAGGACCTGGGCTCAGCAACAGGAGAAGCCGCCGCAGTGAGAAGCCTTTGCACCACAACTGGAGAGGAGCCCTTGCCTGCTACAACTAGAGAAAAGTCCACACAGCAATGAAGACCCAACACAGTCAAAGATAAATAAATAAAATTATTCAAAAAATTTTTTAAAAGGTGAAGCAGAGAGACAGTTATTAGAAGTGAGCCCAGAATGGGCAGTGGCCATGTTAAATGAAGCATCTGTGTCATAGTTGCATGCCCATGATGCAGAGAAGAGATGAGAGACAACAAAGGTCCTCACACGTGGCCCTGGTCCCCCTGGCCCCTAGAGCCAGCTCTGCCTTTGTTTGTCTTGTGGTTGGGTTATGGGAACCTTTATACCTTCTTCTCATGCTCAGATTAGTTTGAGTTGAATTGCAGCCACTAGTAAACAGGAGTCTTGACTCATACAGTTCAGATAGAAGCTGCCAGTTATTTAGTTCAGTTCAGCCACTCAGTTGTGTCTGACTCTTTGCAACCCCATGGACTGCAGCATGCCAGGCCATCACCAACTCCCAGAGTTTACTCAGACTCATGTCCATTGAGCCGGTGATGCCATCCAACCATCTCATCCTCTGTTGTCCCCTCCTCCTCCCGCCTTCAATCTTTCCCAGCATGAGGGACTTTTCAAATGAGTCAGTTCTTTGCATCAAGTAGCCAAAGTATTGGAGTTTCAGCTTCAGCATCAGTCCTTCCAATGAATATTCAGGACTGATTTCCTTTAGGATGGACTGATTGGATCTCCTTGCAATCCAAGGGACTCTCAAGAGTCTTCTCCAACACCACAGTTCAAAAGCATCAGTTCTTCAGCACTCAGCTTTCTTTATAGTCCAACTCTCACATCCATGCATGATTACTGGAAAAACCATAGCTTTGACTAGACGGTCCTTTGTTGGGAAAGTAATGTCTGTGCTTTTTAATATGCTGTCTAGGTTGGTCATAACTTTTCTTTCAAGGAGCATACTCAGGATACTTTAATTCAGAGGAAATAGGAGGGGACTTCCCTGGTGGTCCAGTGGTTAAGGATCCACTTTGCAGCGCAGGGGACGCACATTTGATCCCTGGTCGGGAAGCTAAGACTCCACTTTCTCGGAGCAACTCAGCCAGCGTGCCACAAATATTGAGGCCTGCTTGGCACAGCTAGAAAGTCCGTGTGCTGCAAAGAAAGATCTCGTGTAGGCAACTAAGACCTGACTTGGCTAAATAAATAAATAAATAATAATTTTTTTTTAAAAAAGGAGAAAAGCTCAGGTAGGTTTTTTTTCTTTTTTTAATTATTATAACCCAAAGCTAGCATCTTATTTCTTACTACACTAATTTTTTTTTTTTTGCTTTGCATTCAGAGGGATGAAGTGTCCCTTTGGGATACAGGGCCCTTTGGGAGTTCTTTCCAAGGGGCAAGCTGGGACTTGTCTTCCTCAGGTGACCTGTGCTGCTGTGCCTACTAGATACAGCCACGTGGCCTGGGTGGAGCATCTTCATTGAGACTAATCTTCTTGCTTAAGCCACCCTTGGTAACTTGTGAGCTATTTCATTTGCCTCACGACTCAAAAGGTCCAGCTTCACACTAGGCTATAGGTGTAAGCTGCCTAATGTAATGAAGTGTTTTCTGGTGCAGCCTTTGGCATTATTGACCCAAGGAAGAGTTATCCTGATTGTGTTCATTAAAATATTGTGGACATTGGTCCCACACACAGTACCTGTTGGAAGAGCACTGGATTATTCTTGGCCTCGCCCCACAACTCAGGAAAGTTGTAGGCATCTGGCTTTGTCAGTCACCGAAGCTGATGAGAAGATGACTACTAAGTCTCCATTCAGAAGGAAAGCTAAGGTGCTCACTCACCCAGATTCTTTGCTCCAGATGGCAAGGAATCCAAAGAAATTTGAGCTTCTGATCACACTGCCTGCTGTTTTGAACAGAAGAACAACAGCAAGGTTGATATTAATAGTTCCTGGAGTATTGTCGAACTTGGAAAGCAGGGTGCAGAGTTTTAAGAAGGGAAACGCAAAAGCAGAATTGGAGGGATTGATAGCATACAAGTTAAGGTGGGCGGAGGAGGATGTCTCAGAATTTGGGTGGAGGCTGGAGAATAAGGAAGGCGTTCCCCCTCAGCCACGCCAGGAGGAGATGTCTTATGACGCTCAGAGGGAGGAGGACTAGTCATCCTTACTTACCTGCTTCTGTGTCTTGGGTCTGGCTAGTGGGAAGTATGGCTTCACTCCTCCCACTTTCAGACTGATGCCGCATCAGGCAGGTCTGGAGATTGTGTTCACCCACAGCCCCGTTTCAAGTCATCTTTTCTGCACAGCCCTGATTACCAGGCAATGGGCCACAGAATCCCACTATTTTGCCCCTTGGTGTGATGGTTAGATTAAACGTGGACACCTGAGCCAATTGCAGGATTGTGACGGGGGCTACTCATCAATGTGTTGGGTTGAGCCAATCAGAACCTTTTCTAAGAATTTGAATTAAGATTTACGGAAATGTTCTGGCTGGAGCATTCGTGTGACTGTTTGCGACCCCATGGGCTGTAGGCCCCCAGGCTCCTTTGTCCACATGCATTCTCCAGGCAAGAATACTGGCGTTGCCATGTTGCCGTGCCCTTCTCCAGGGGATCTTCCCAATCCAGGGATCGAACCTGCGCCTGTTACGTCTCCTGCATTGGCAGCAGATTCTTTACCACTAATGTTACCTGGGAAGCCCCTTCGGCTGTGGTGGGCCCTAAATCTGAGAGGTAATGGGTCAGAGCTGGGATCAGCAGTCGTCTTTCGAGATGAGCACACAGACGAAATGGGTTGAGCAGGAGAGTCATAGAGTGAATGTATAACGATGCCTCTGGTGCTCCAGTCCCTGGCTCCAGTTGCCATGAAGCCTGGACAGGCTTTGTTTCCTGCCCTTGGATTTCCTGAAATCTCTTTCCTCATGAGCTGACTGGAGAGAGCTTCTCTTTCTTGCAACCAAAAGACCATTGACTAGAACAGATGTTAAAAGCACGATCCATGAGACAGCTACAGGGTGCAGAATTCCACCGGATGAACCATTTAGCAGGCCAGGGAGACTCTACAATTGGCTGTGTGTGTGCTTCGGGGGAGGGGTGTTAAACCACTAGAGATGAAAGGACCCTCCCCCTCCCCATAACCCTGTTCTCTTTCCCATCTTAGTTCCTTGGCGGCTCTCCATCTCCTGGCCCCAGCTGCCGAGAGCTATTTCTAGATGAAGTCAGGAAATTGTTTTTGTCTCTAGGACGCTGAGCCCAGAATCCCCTGCTCAAGAATATTCTCATTGCCCTCCGCTCCCTGCTTGCCTCCTTTCTCTACCTCTCTGTACCACTCCCACACCTTCCGACTCTCAGGGAAACCAAAGTGGACTATTGAACTCCAGCAGCAGTATCTCTCTCTCTGGGGGAGGTTGGAGGGGCAGGGAACAGCTTTCTGCAAGGCGTTGCATAGCCTTCTCTACCAGGAAGACCTCAATTCCAACCTCTGTCCTCTGTCCTGCATTTTGGGCAGAACGCTTCATAGCTCCAGGGTCTTTGGACAAATTCAGGTCAGGTTCGCACAGTCTGTGCGTGTGTGTCTCTGCGTGTGTGTGGGTATGTGTGGGGATGGTAAGATGGGGATACAGGTGTTGGGAGGAGGAGCTGGGGGCCCAGGGCTCCTCACCTCAGTGACGATGGTGGAAGGGAAGGTGCTGTTGTCATAGATCCAGCCGTGGGGGCAGGGCTCTGTGGCCCCTGTGCCGTTGGTCTCTGTGCCATTGGGAAAGGGGGGTCCCCGCTGGGGGGAGGTGAAGAGGAGGCAGGACTCGGGCTGCCCCTGCCCATCCCGGGGCAGCCAGGCCTCCAGGTCCCCGTCCTCGCTGAGGTTGGTGTCGGCAGGTGGGCGGCAGTGGTGGGTGGGGATGGCAGCAGTGAAGTTCTGCAGGCTGTTGTGCAAAAACGTCAGGAGCAGGGGCAGAGTCAACAGAATCACCTGCATCTTCTGGAAGCGGCCGACGCCCCCCACCTGCAGCAGGAGGTCATTGAAGGCCATGGGGTAGGACCTCGCAGGGGCCCAGGAGCGGAGGCCTCTTGCTCCCACAAACTTTCCAGGTTTTTGTTGCAGGGGGGAGGAGACAGGCTGTTGTTTGTCTTCTCAGTTCATCAGTTCCTGGTTCTGCTGTGGCCTTAAGTCACCCGAACTAAAAACTAGTGTTTATAACTTTTTTAGAGGTACCAAGTTAAACTGTGACTTGAAAATAAGGCGATGAATTATTAAGACTCACTGGGTCAATGATTTGTTCCAGGGGTCCTTAAGGGCAGCTAAAGTTAGATTGGCTGCATGGCCCCAAAAAAGAGAGGGAACCGTCATCAGAGGTAATGTCAGTGGTGCCTCTTTTCTCACCGTAATACAATCCACTCCCAATTTTTCTCCTTCCCTCCTTCCCCTAACAGCTAAAACCAAGGAAATGTCCACCACAGTCTATCCCATTATCTGTTTAACCGTCCTCAAGCCAGGGGCAAAAAAGCTTCATTGAGACAGTATATACAATAAGATGCATCAACTTGGGAACCTCATTTTGACAAGTTTTAACAAATTTACACAGTCATATTGTTTTTCTTCAGTCACTCAGTTTTGTTTGACTCTTTGTGACCCCATGAACTGCAGCATACCAGGCTTCCCTGTCCTTTGCAACCCCCTGGAGTTTGCTCAAACTCATGATCATTGAGTCGATGATGCTACCGAACCATCTCATCCTCTGTTGTCCCCTTCTCCTCCTGCCTTCAATCTTTCCCAGCATCAGGGTCTTTTCCAATGAGTCGCCTCTTCACATCAGGTGCCCTAATTATTGGAGCTTCAGCTTCAGCATCAGTCCTTCCAATGAATCTTTGCAGTTGATTTCCTTTAGGATTGACTGGTACGATCTCCTTCAACTCTCAAGAGTCTTCTCCAACACCACAGTTCAAAAGCTTCAATTCTTTGGTGCTCAGCCTTCTTGATGATCCACCTCTCACATCCATACATGACTACTGGAAAAACCATAGCTTTGACTATACGGATCTTTTCTTCTTTTTTCTTCTGATGCTGAAACTGGACAAAAACATTACAATAAAAGAAAACTGGGGACTTCCCTGGTGGCACAGTGGGTGGGAGTCTGCCTGCCAATTCAGGGGACAAAGGTTTGATCCGTGGTCCAGGGTGTTTCTATGTGCCTCAGAGCAATTGTGCCCTTATGCCACACAAAGGTTTGATCCGTGGTCCAGGGTGTTTCTATGTGCCTCAGAGCAATTGTGCCCTTATGCCACCTCAATAAGAAGCCTAGGTACCACAACAAAGAGTAGCCCCCACTGGCTGCAACTAGAGAAAGCCCGCATGCAGCAATGGAGACCCAGCACCACCAAAAAAATAAAATAACAAAAAAAGAAAACTGGAGACTGATATCCCTTAAGATAAATGCAAAATACTTACTATAGTTTTATCAAATTTAAGTCAGCAATACATAAACAGGATAATGTATCTTGACGAAGTAGGGTTTATCCCAGGAATGCAAAACTGATTTAGCATTAAAAAACTCAATTAATATAATTCATCATATGAGTAGACTAAAAAAAGAAAAAATTATATGATCATCTCAATAGACACAGAAAGGTCTTTTGACACAACAACATCCATGACATTAATACAACTTCTCAGCAAACCTGGAATAAAAGGGAATTTCTTCAAATTGATGAAGGACATCTAGGGGGAAATTGCAGCCAACATCATATTTAATTGTGAAAGACTAAATGCTTTCCTCCTAAGTTCAGAAAGGAAGCAAGAATATTTACTCTCACCACTTTTAGTCAACATTGTACTGAAGGTTATAAGCAGTGTAATAATTCTGTATAATGGCAACAAACAATTGCAGTTGAAATGAAATATCAGTAATAATTGCAACAGGGAACTGTGCTCAATGCAATGTGGCAGCCTGCATGGGAGGGGAGTTTGGGGAAGAATGGATACATGTATTCGTATGCCTGAGTCCTTTTCCTATCCATCTGAAACTATCACAACACTGTTAGTGGGCTATACTCCAATGTAAAGTAGAAAGTTAAAAACTAATTCCAGAAAGTATGAAATGTTTAGGTATAAAATTGATAAAATATGCCCAAGATCTATACAGTTAGAAGTGAGAAACATTGTTTAGAGACATTAATGAAGATCTTAAAAAATGGAGAACTATATCATGGATTGGAACACTCAATACTGTGAAGATAGGGGTGAGGTGGGAGGGAAACTCAAGAGGCAAGTGTATATATAAACTTAAGACTGATTCACATTGTTGTATGGCAGAAACCGACACAATATTGTAAAGCAATTATCCTCCAATTAAAAATAAATGTAAAAAAATAAATAGAAAAGATACTGAATAAATAAGCCATATAATAACAATTCAGCAGCAAATGTTGTAACCCATAAAACTATTGTTAAGATGACAATTATTCCCCAAATGATCTACAGATTCAATGTAATATAAATAAAAATTTTTGTAGTTTTCTGGATAGAAATTTACAAGTTGATTTTAAAATTTATATGGAAATGCATAATATCTGGAGTAGCCAAAACAACTTTGAAAATGTTAAAGTTAAGAGATATACACTGAGTTGAAAACTAGCTATAAAGTTATAGTCATTAAGATAATGTAGTGAAAGTGAGTGTTAGTATTTTAGTCGTGTCTGACTCTTGTGACCCCATGGACTGAGGCCTGCCAGGCTCCTCTGTCCATGGAATTCTCCAGGCAAGAACACTGGGGTGAGTTGCCATTCCCTTCTCCAGGGGATCTTCCTGACTTCGGAATTGAAGCCAGGTCTCCTGTTCTGTAGGCAGACTCTTTACCATCTGAGGGTAACATTCATGTAAAGACACATAACAGAGCAATGGCATAGAACAGAGAGTCCAAAATAGAGCCACGTATATAACCAGCTGATCTTTGACCAAGTTATCTAGATAATTCAATGAGGAAAAAATTTATTTTTCAAAAAATAGTGCTGGAATAATAGGTTGCCGTATGCAAAAAATAATAAACCATAATTCTCTTTACAAAACTAACTCAGAATGGGTCATTGATCTCAATATGAGTTGAAATTATAAAAATTTCAAAAAGAAAACAAGAGAAAATGTTAGTGTCATGGGGTTTAGCAAAGATTTAAAAAATAAGACAAAAAGCATGTACTATAAAGGAAAAAATCATTAAAAAATTGGACTTTATCAAAATTAAAAAATTTTTGCTATTCAAAAATCACTGTTACAAAAATGAAGAGATAAACTATAAACTTGGAGAAAATATTTGCAAAACACATATCTGGCAAAAGATTTAAAAATTTATGTGGAAATACAAAGTGTCTAAGCTAGCCAAAACAGCTTTGAAAAATTTAAAAGGAGTGGATTCTTGTTTCTAGAATACATAAAAAAAAAAGCTTCCAACTCAGTCAGTTTTGAACATACACTAAAGAAGAGATTTTGATGGAAATAAGCACATAAAGATTTCTTAATATCATTATTCACTAGGGAAATACAAATTAAGATGACAATAAGATAACCACTACACCTTCCCTCCAATGGTTAAGATTCAAAATGTCAATCATACCAAGAGTTGGCAAAGATGTGGAGCAACTGGAACTCTCACATACCTGGTGAGAAAGTGAACCACTTTGGAAAACTGGCTATTTCCTAAAAAAATTAAGCATGTATCTTACGTACTACTCAGCCATTCAACTCCTTAATATGGGGTTGTTCAAAAAGTTCACTCTGGTTTTTCTGTAAGATGTTATGGAAAAACCAATACAAACTTGTTGGTCAACCCAATATTTGCTCAAGAGAAATAGAAGTCATGTCCACAGAAAAAGGGGCATGTAGGAAACTTTGGTGGTAATAAATATGCTTATCATCTTGATTTTAGTGATGGTTTCATGGGTGTATGCACTTGTCAAAATGATCAAATTTTGCACTCTAATTATGAGCAACTAATTGTTACATTTCAAAAAAGCTGTAAAGACATATTAAAGATGTCTTTGGCTGAAAATCACAGAAAAACCAGCTTATGATGGCTTAAAGAATCAGGAGGGTAAGGAGGACTTAAATTTAAATTCTTATCTTCACCAATTAGAGTAGATGTAGGTGGCTCCAGGACTGGTTAAATCACTGGCTCAGTGACACCATCAACTCTGTAGGTTAGCTCCATTTTCCCACTTTGTTACTTTTTTTTTTTTCTCTTTGGCTGTGCTGGGTCTTCATCGGTACACTTNTGCAAGGAGATCCAACCAGTCCATCCTAAAAGAAATCAGTCCTGAATATTCACTGGAAGGACTGATGTTAAAGCTGAAATACCAATACTTTGGCCACCTTATGCAAAGAACTGACTCATTTGAAAAGACCCTGATACTGGGAAGGATGGAAGATGTGAGGGGAAGTGTACAACAGAGGATGAGATGGTTGGGTGGCATCACCCACTGAATGGACATGAATTTGGGTAGGCTTCAGGAGTTGGTGGTGGACAAGGAAGCCTGGTGTGCTGTGGTCCATGGGGTCGCAAAGAGTCAAACACAACGGAGTAAACTGAATTGAACAGGAAATTTAAGACCTAGAAGGCAGATTTCTTTTTAGAAAGGGAAAAATTGAGGTGAGTTAGTTATGTAGTAATGAAACCATACATTTTCATCCATAAATTCAGATGATCAATATTTATTGAGAGCCTCCTTTTTGTTTGTGATCCTGAAGAAGAATAAAAAGATAGACAAGTTTCCTATGTTTGTGGATCTTAGCTACAGTCTGGGAGGGAAGATGGATGAAGAAAACACCAAGTAAATAATTACATTTTGGCATGTGTACTGTGAAGAAAGCAAAGAAAACAAATACAGAGTTTAGTGGAGAGAGATGCTGAAGAAGGAGGCCTCTCTGAGAAAGGTGTTTTGGGTTTTTATTTCTTCCTAAAAGGCACTGAGCTGGAAGTAGTTAAGGGAATGAGGAACAGAAGTGAGTCAGTTGGAAGAGTACTGTAGGCAGTAGGAAGAGCAGACACAGCTCTGGACTGAATAGGAGAAAAGTCCCTGTGTGCAGGAGGGAATGCGGGGAAGGCAATGGCACCCCACCCCAGTACTCTTGCCTGGAATATCCAATGGACGTCAGGCTCCTCCGCCCATGGGATTTTCCCGGCAAGATTACTGGAGTGGGGTGCCATTGCCTTCTCCATAGGATATAATACATTATTCTTAAAAATTCTTCTATCCTAACATGCTGGTAACTTTGGGGAGTGAAAAGAGGGAATGAAATTTGGGAGAAGCATAAAGGAATTTTAATACACAGTTATATTATTCTAGCTGTTACACTCGGGGAAGGCAACGGCACCCCACCCCAGTACTCTTGCCTGGAAAATCCAATGGACGGAGTAGCCTGGTGGGCTGCAGTCCATGGGGTCGCTAACAGTCAGACAGACTGAGTGACTTCACTTTCACTTTTCTCTTTCATGCATTGGAGAAGGAAATGGCAACCCACTCCAGTGTTCTTGCCTGGAGAATCCCAGCGATGGGGGAGCCTGGTGGGCTGCCGTCTATGGGGTCACACAAAGTCAGACACGACTGAAGTGACTTAGCAGCAGCAGCAGCAGCTGTTACACTGCATTGTGGGCATATATATGGTTTTTATATTTACATTCACCTTTATTTCTGGATGCAAGAGTATTTTAAAATAGGAAGTACTTTTAATAGAAAAGTTTGAGGTAATCATGAAAAATGCAAATTTTAAAAAACAAACTGATTTCTGCACTCAGAAGATAACAGATATGAAAGACAGACTTAAAACAAAGCAGCATAAAGTAATTAATGTTTCTGAAGAATGGAAAAATCAAAGATATATTAAAATTCCCCTGAAATAAAAAAACTGAATCCATTAATAGAAAAAATACACAGTGCTCATAGGAAAATGTCATACAGTAATAGCAACATGGAAATATATTCTGCTCAAGATTTTAAATTTAAAGAAAAAAAATTCCTTGGGTACCCATGCAGAAAGAAAAATCACCCTAAAACTGAAAGAAAATCAGGCTGGCATCAGACTGCTCTATACTCACATACATTTTAAATAGAAAATGGAACAATATCTGCAAAATTTAGAAACAAAAATCTGTGATAAAAATAAGATTAAATCCAATAATAATAATAAAAAAGATTAAATCCAGAGGAGGTACTATTCATATTTTAAACATGAGAAAACTCAGGATAGCACACATAAGACTGTCCTCAAAAACTGATTTACCAAAAACAAAAAATAAATAATTCATGTAATTAAGATATGAACTAAACAAATAATTTGGTAATAAAGAAGTTATATATAAGAAAGATATCCATCTGAATGCAGAATTCCAAAGAATAGCAAAGAGAGATTTAAAAAAAGCCTTCCTAAGCGATCAATGCAAAGAAACAGAGGAAAACAACAGAATGGGAAAGACTAGTGATCTCTTCAAGAAAATTAGAGATAACAAGGGAACATTTAATGTAAAGAGGGACACAATAAAACAGAAACAGTATGAATCTAACAGAAGCAGAAGACATTAAGAAGAGGTGGAAACACAGAAGAACTATACAAAAAAGGTCTTAATGATCCAGATAACCATGATGGCGTGATCACTCACCTAGAGCCAGACATCCTGGAATGAAAGTGAAGTGTGCCTTGGGAAGCATCACTACGAACAAAGCTAGTGGAGGTGATAGAATTCCAGCTGAGCTGTTTCAAATCCTAAAAGATGATNCTATACAAAAAAGGTCTTAATGATCCAGATAACCATGATGGCGTGATCACTCACCTAGAGCCAGACATCCTGGAATGAAAGTGAAGTGTGCCTTGGGAAGCATCACTACGAACAAAGCTAGTGGAGGTGATAGAATTCCAGCTGAGCTGTTTCAAATCCTAAAAGATGATGCTATGAAAGTGCTGCACTCAATATGCCAGCAAATTTGGAAAACTCAGCAGTGGCCGCAGGACTGGAAAAGGTCCATTTTCATTCCAATCCCAAAAAAAGGCAATGCCAAAGAATGCTCAAACTACCGCACAATTGCACTCATCTCACACGCTAGCAAAGTAATGCTCAAAATTCTCCAAGCCAGGCTTCAACAGTATGTGAACTGGGAACTTTTGGATGTTCAAGCTGGATTTAGAAAGGGCAGAGGAACCAGAGATCAAATTGCCAACATTCATCGGATCATCAAAAAAGCAAGAGAAATCTAGAAAAACATCTACTTATGCTTCCTTGACTATACTAAAACCTTTGTCTGTGTGGATCACAACAAACTATAGAAAATTCTTCAAGAGATGGGTACGAGAGCACCTTACCTGCCTCCTGAGAAATCTGCATGCAGGTCAAGAAACAACAGTTAGAACCAGACATAAAACAACAGACAGGGCTGTATATAGTCACTCAGCTTACTTATCATGTAAAATGTCAAGCTGGATGAAGCACAAGCTGGGATCAAGACTGTCGGCAGAAATATCAATATGGCAGAAAGTGAAGAAGAACTAAAGAGTCTCCTGATGAAGGTGAAAGAGGAGAGGGAAAAAGTTGGCTTAATGCTCAACATTCAGAAAACTAAGATCATGGCATCTGGTTCCATCACTTCATGGCAAATAGATGGGGAAACTCACTGGAGTGGGTTGCCATTTCCTTCTCCGATGCATGAAAGTAAAAAGTGAAAGTGAAGTTGCTCAGTCTTGTCCGACTCTTAGCGACCCCATGGACTGCAGCCTACCAGGCTCCTCTGTCAATGAGATTTTCCAGGCAAGAGTACTGGAGTGGGGTGCCATTGCCTTCTCCCAAAATAGTTCTAGTGTGGGCTAAATCAGATACCTCATCATTCACAAGGACCCTCTGAAAACCCAGAAAGCCTCCAGGCCTTCTGAAGGTGCTTCAGATTGGAGACTTTATTTTTTGGTTGTACATTGACCTGAACCAGTCAGCATGCCATTGTTGTAGATGGCTCCAAGCCTCTAGAAGCCCACCTCACAGTAAACTGGATTTCCCAAGTCTGTCACCAGTGATTGCTTTGCCTTTTGAAAACTGTCCATATTTGAAAGACTCCAACTTCAGATTCAGCCTCATTCATTAAATCTTCCCTGACCATGCCAAGGCTGGAGTAACTTCTCCCTCATGTATACTCAGTACTTGGGTCCTTAGTCAAGTGGAGTTTATTCAGAAATTAGAGCCATTACTTTCTGCCCTCCAACCCACTATTCCCTTTTCTTGGAGGCATGATTTTCATCTCTTCTTATGGCTTATTTTTAAATTTTTCTTCCATATTTGCATATAAAGTGCTGTACTGCTGTTTCTTTAAACCTTTTTTAGTTCTCTGTTTTAGTGTTTTCTGTTAGTTCTTATCAGGGAACATGAACATATAGCTCTCTTTTTTGCTTTCTGCCAATCCTCCTCAAATAGGCATCCTTTCTATGCCCCAGCCCTTATAGTTTAATTTAGACTAAATCAGTATTTCGTGACTGTACAGAGTCTGTCTACACCTGAGGTGTGGAATAAACTATGGTAGCTTTTCCTCAACAATTTTATGATTTCCTTTTGTTTTTGTTTAATTTTCTATGAATGTATCACTAATTGAACTTTATATTGTTTACTAATCATCTAAATCTCCTTTCAAGACCTCTAGACACATTAGCTATTTTACAGTTTCACTTTCTCACCTGATCGTCTGTCTCTGGTACACAACTAGTCCTGGGATCTTCCTTCACTGTCCTCTTAAGCCATTTTTGGACTCTTGTGTTGGATTTCTTCTATAAATTATCCTTAAACTTTCTTGGTTTTCTTCCTTGACAGCTTATTAGAATACATCCTCCAGGAGCTTCCTGAAATACAGTGCAGTGATAGTGTATTAAGACCTACATTTGTAAAATGATTTTAGCCTGCCTAGCTACTTGAGTAATAATTTAAAATTTGTAGCATTGTAATTTCCAAATAATTTTTCTTCAGAATTTAGAAGCCATTGTTCCATTGTATTCATTGTGTTACAGTAAGTCTGAAGTCATTGTGATTCTTGACCTATCATTTTTTTCTCTCTGTAAGGCAGTCTACATTCATTCATTTTTCAGGTTCATTAAATGTGGCCTCTTTGAATGTGAAAACTCATATCCATATGTTCTGGAACGTTTTCTTAAATTCTTTGGTTTCATCGTCTCCATTTTCTCTGTTTTCTTTTGTGGAACTTTTTATTCATATATTGAACTTGTTTCTAAATTGCTTTTTTATTTCTCTCTGTGTATCTCTTTTTCTCTCTCTTTCTGCTATACTTTCTCAGAAATTGCCTTGACTTTTTGTGAAATTATGTTTTTGTTTCATGGTTGCAATATCTTATATCTCTAAGGATGCTAATGCTGATTTTTTTTTTTTTTTAAGTTATTTTCTCCCTAAGTGATCTGTTTCCTCTAAATTGGTTATTCCCCCTCCCTGTTTTTTTTGGTCACTATACTACCCCAAATGTCTAGTAATTCTTATTCTGTGCTTAGTATTAGGGGGTGTGTGTGTTCAGCTGTGTTCAGCTGTGAGCCCTCCAGGCTCTTGTCCATGGGATTCTCCAGGGAAGAATACTGGAATGCATTGTCATTTCCTTTTCCAGGGGATCTTCCTGACCCAGGTCTTCTGCATCACAGGTGGATTTTTTACCCATGCACCACCCATACTCCAAGGCTCAACTGTGCCTGTGTCACCGCCCTCTCCTTCCAGCCAAAGACTTTTCTGAAGAAAAAACTTCAGACTTTTGCTGGGTACAAGGGGCAGTTTTGGTTTTTTTTTCTTGATGCTGTATGCAATTTTTTTCCCCACTGATTCAAGAACTACTTAATGATTACCGCGTAGAACACTGTGCTGCAAACTTAGAAAGATGAAAAGAAAAACCAAGTCTGGATTCTGCCATTAAGAGCTTCACAGAACACTACACACAAACATTGATACTAGAGAGTGCTAAGGGGCATGTTTAGGTAGACTTTTCACTTTGCTGCATTGGAGAAGGAAATGGCAACTCACTCCAGTATCCTTGCCTGGAGAATCCCAGGGACAGAGGAGCCTAGTGGGCTGCCTGGGGTCGTACAGAGTCAGACACGACTGAAGTGACTTAGCAGCAGCAGCAGCAGCAGCAGTACTTTATATAATAAAGACTTTAAAAGATGTCTTATCTTTTACATTTCTTTGGACTTATTGATAAAATGATTTCTGAAACCACATTTTAAAAAAACTGCACCAAAATAGACAAGTTAAAAATAGCTCCTATTACATGTATATACCTATGGCCAATTCATGTTGATGTATGGCAGAAACATCACAATATCATCATAAGGTAATTATCCTCTAATTTAAAATAAAATTTTTTTAAAAAAGAGTTGGAGAAAAAAAAATAGCTACTACCAAACACCTTCCTTTGAAGATTTTTTGAAATGATTCCACTTCTGACTCTGAAGGCTTTCAACTAGCTTACCTAATTCTAGTTCCTACCTTTTTTTGTCCCCATTTCCTAGAGATACGTAGTGGTGCTCATTCTTGAGCCTTTGGGGGTTCATTGGTAAATTGGGCCTCTTACTTTCCCTGTTCCTGCTTAGAACTCATTTTATTCACATATCCTAAGGCTGTTACTACATTTCTGTCAGTTTTCAGTATTCAGTGTTATAATGGTTCCTTTTTTTTTTTTCTTATTCTCTCTGACCTTGTGGGTTTAATGCCTTTCTTAAAATAAACATAGGTAGAAACAAAAATGCATTATACAAAACAATATGTATTGTTGTAATGCTGCTTGGAAAAGGAGTGAATATTGACGAGTGTGTGTGCGATATTTATCTAGGACTCTTCCCTCTTTATGTGTACACTTGTGTTATCTCCTTTAGCTGGACCACAAACTCCTTTATTTAGCTTGAGTCAGAAATATAATTCTTGAATTCCCCTCAGCAGCTAATTTATTGCCTTCCACGTGGTGTGTATATATATATATATATCTATATATGTCTATATAGATCTATATATCTATATAGATATATATATCTATATGTCTATATAGATATGTCTATATAGATATAGATATATCTATTGTTTGTCTTGTTATGTAAGGCAGTAATGCCAAGTGAATGATATGTATAACAATTTGGTAATTATTCTAATCCCCAGGCAGTTATTAATATCCTGTGTCCCTAGAGCAGTCATTATATGTCCCTGTGTTAGTCCCTTTAGTTCACATATTGAGTGTGATTGATAGTCTAGCTACTTACATACACACACTGTACTAATTAATGGATACTAAGTTAATGTTTCATAGTATGAAAAGGTCCTCAGTGCTTTTAGGCTTATAGATAGTAAATTCCGTTATCCCAGTTGCATGAACGTTTCACTTCACTACAGATTTCTTAGGGTAACAACGGCTGATAGTAGAAATAAAGTAAGGGGACCAGTGTATGTCTTATTAACTGTCATGTCTTTCCAGTCCTAACAGGGGCTTTACAGAAATGCACTGTATGAGTGGCCACTCCAATTTTGTCTCTTGTGTATGCATCATACCTTCAAGTGACGTGTACCCTCATGGACTAATCGCCACTGGAGGAAATGACCACAATATTTGCATTTTTTCACTTGAGAGTCCAGCACCACTTTATGTACTAAAAGGTCACAAAAATACTGGTGAGTGTAACACTTTGGCATTTTTCTGTTTGAATGAGTGTCATCTTTTGAAGATAAAATTCTTATATCTGCTTTCCCTGGTTTTATTATTATCATTATTATTTTTACCTATCACTGACTTGATACAGAAAACCTTTTGAATCATCATTGTTCTATAAATTCTCTATAATAGACTTACTGTCATCAGTAAGGGCTGGCACATCTATATATGTAAAAAGCAAAGATTTCATTTATAAAAGGAAGAGATTATAGTTTTATAAGCTTTGTAATTTTGGTTTTTCAACCAAAATTTTGCAAGGACTTCATTTACTCAGGAAAACTGAGAGCACTTCATTTATCTTTGGACTGTTATTTCTGTATTTATGCAGTAAATCAAGTCCCAGAAGGAATGTATGTAGGGGGTCTGGTATTATTTGAGAGTATTTAATACTTTTGAATAATGTTTTCTGTGATTTGTATATATTTCTGATTCTGTTATATTCCTGGACTTGTGTTTGCTTAACAGCTCTTTGTTATAAAATGATACAGTTAATCAATGCAGTATGTGTACTTTTTGTTGTTGCTATTGTTGTTTCTGGAATAGTTTGGGATATCTGTAAGCAAATAGTATGGCCCATAAGCATTCTACACTTAATACTTTTAAGGAGTTTGCAAAATGGTTTGTGTGTAGGTGTGGGAAATCTTCAATACAGAGTGATACAGATTTTTTTAAACTTTTTAAAGGACATCTTCAAATGTGTATAAAAGTAGAGACAACGTATTTTAAGAGAAATACTATAATGCTCTCTTGAAGCCATGTATTTGCATAGCTTTAAGGATTATCAGCACATGGCCTATTTGGTTTCATCTTCTGCCCCTTCCACAACATGATTTTAAAGGAAATTTACAATATACTATTTCATTTGTAAATAGTTCAGTGTGTAGCACTATAATAGGGTTTGGCCAGCTTTGTCTGTACAGGGCAAGATAGTAAATATTTTAGGATTTACAGGCCATGCAGTCACTTTCTTAACTGCTCACCTGTGCTGTTGCGTGGAGAAGCAGCCATTGACAGTAAATAAATGAGTGAACACATCTGTGTTTCAGTAAACTTTTATTTATGGATACTGAAATACGAATGTCATATAATTTTCATATGTCAAGAAGTGCCTTTTTTCCCTCTCACTGACTTAAAAATATAAAAACTATTCTTAGTTTGTGCACCGTACAAAAACAGGCAGCCCACGGGCCGTAGCTTGTTGACCCCTCAGAAAAAACAATTTGCTCTAATTTTGCCTTTATTTCTGGATTTGATACCTAGCATGTTTTGTTAAGAACCTACCACATCAACTGTTTGGTTACCCTGTGGCACACTTACCCAGAAAAGACAGGGTGCCTTCTGCCCTCCCCCACCTCTTTTGATGGTTTCAGAATGAGTTGATTCCCTAACATCTTGTTTTCTTTTTTGATTCTCAAACTGTCCCAGTTGAAGGCTTCTTTAAACAATTGGTTCCTATGGCTTCTTCTTTTTTTTTTTTAATTTATTTTTTAATTGAAGGATAATTGTTTAAAAGAATTTGTTGTTTTCTATCAAACCTCAATATGAATCAGCTATAGGTATACATATATCCCCTCGCTTTTGAACCTCCCATCTCTCTTCCCATCCCACCCCTCTAGGTTGATACAGAGCCTCTGTTTGAGCTTCCTGAGCCATACAGCAAATTACCATTGCCTATGTATTTTACATATGGTAATGTAACTTTCCATGTTACTCTTTGCATACATCTCACCCTCTCCTCCCCTCTCCCCATGTCGACAAGTCTGTTCTCTCTGTCTGTTTCTCCACTGTTGCCCTGTAAGCAAATTCTTCAGTACCATTTTTCTAGATTCCATATATGTGTGTCAGAATACAATGTTTATCTTTCTGACTCACTTCACTCTATATAATAGGTTCTAGGTTCATCCACTGCATTAGAACCGACTCAAATGCATTCCTTTTTACGGCTGAGTAATATTCCATTGTGTATATGTACCCCAACTTCTTTATCCATTCATCTGTTGATGGACATCTAGGTTCCTTCCATGTTCTAGCTGTTGTAAATAGTGCTGCAATGAACAATGGGATACATGTGTCTTTTTCAGGGTATATGCCTAGGAGTGGGATTACTGGGTCATATGGTGGTTTTATTCCTAGTTTTTAAAGGAATCTTCATACTATCTTCCATAGTGGCTGTATCAGTTTACATTCCCACCAGCAGTGCAAGAACGTTCCCTTTTCTCTATTCCCCTATGGCTTCTTGATAAGCCCTTACTTTTGGTACTATAGAATGTTCTAGACCTGAAGTCAATAGTTTTGCCAAGAACCTTATGTTTTTCTTTTAGTCGGAAATAGTATTTAGAAACCTCAATTTGAGTTGTGGTCCAGGATTTTTTGTTTTAATTAATTTTGTTTTGTAATTATATAAAACATATAGTTTACAAAGAAAAATCTGTTTAACATGGTGAGTTCAGAGAAGTCTGTGTTGCTTTCTCACACCATCCTTTTCTTATAAGTAACTTTTTGTATTACTCTATTTTCATGTGATATTTTAATTTATTTTTTGATTGGAGGAGAATTGCTTTACAGTGTTGTGTCAGTTTCTACCATACAGCAATGTGAATCTGTCATAATTTTATATATCTATATATCCCCTCCCTGTAAGCGACTATTTTTTTTTAATAGCTCTATTCTTTCTGGGAAAAAAAAGGCATATCTATGTTACCCCTTTCTTAAATAGAAGGTAACATACTGTATTTAGTTTTCTACCCTGGCTATTTTTATTTGATAATACTGTCCTG
Organism: Oreotragus oreotragus; assembly: GCA_006410675.1. Lineage (NCBI taxonomy): Eukaryota > Metazoa > Chordata > Mammalia > Artiodactyla > Bovidae > Oreotragus > Oreotragus oreotragus. Next base: position 443,990 of record SJYX01007537.1, read on the forward strand.
GAATACTTCATTGCTGTATATAGAAATCTTTGTTCATTTTTACAGTGGCATTATATTTCATTTTGTAGTTATGCTAAAGCTATTTTAGCTTATTCAACTCATCTATTGATGGATATCTAAGTTTCCAATCTTTTGCTCATACAATTATCTTTTGGTTGGGTTTTTGTGTGTGTGTGAGTGTGATTTAGGTATGATATCTAGTTCTGGATCAAAGGGTAAATGCATATGTAATTTTATTAATTATTGCCAAACCCCCTCATTTGGTGTCATAACCTTTATTGCATTTCCAGGAGCAATATTTGAGTCCCTTCTTCCCTTACCAGTCAAATATGTTGTCAGATTTTTAGATTGTTGCCAAAATGATAAGTGAAAAATGATGTTTTAGTATGGGGTAATTTGCATCTCTCATTATGGAGGGGCACATTTTTTAAAATATGGAAGGCTCATTGGCATTTTGTCCCCCTGAGAGCTATATTCTTGCCCATATAATATAGGGTTATTGACTATTTAAAAGACCTTTATAAACTAGTTATTAACCCTTTGATAGAGATTACAAATATTTTTTCATATCATTATCTTTCTTTGCTTTATATATGTTCTTGTTTTCCTGTTTTTGTAATGCAAAGGTTTATTTTATGTAATCATATGTATCTTGATTTTGTAAAGCTGTTCCTCATAGAAACCTGTGCAGTAAAAATATTGCTTCATATTTTAAGGGTATTTTTTCTGCTTGGTTTACTTCTACTTTATCATAGGTTATCTTTTATTATTTTGTTAAGTTGATTGATGATTTAGGGCCAGTGTCATTTCTTTCTTTTTAACTTTTTCTTTTTTAATTTGAAAAATACCACATCAGTGAGTTGGAAGATGAAGAAATTAATGATTGACATCCTTATGTCATGTTGTTTTCTTGTCAGCTTTCTAGCCCAAATTTTATGTTCTAAATGGTAGAGTGGTACTGTTTTTTACTCAACATATGTATAACACTTTCCAGTTACATTCAGTTCAGTTCAGTCACCTAGTCATGTCCGACTCTTTGCGACCCCATGAATCGCAGCACGCCAGGCTTCCCTGTCCATCACCAACTCCCGAAGTCCACCCAAACTCATGTGCATCGAGTCAGTGATGCCATCCAGCCATCTCATCCTCTGTCGTCCCCTTCTCCTCCTGCCCCCAATCCTTCCCAGCATCAGGGTCTTTTCCAACGAATCAACTCTTTGCACAAGGTGGCCAAAGTATTGGAGTTTCAGCTTCAGCATCATTCCTTCCAAAGAAATCCCAGGGCTAATCTCCTTCAGAATGGACTGGTTGGATCTCCTTGCAGTCCAAGGGACTCTCAAGAGTCTTCTCCAACACCACAGTCCAAAAGCATCAATTCTTCGGCGCTCAGCTTTCTTCGCAGTCCAACTCTCACATCCATACATGACCACTGGAAAAACCATAGCCTTGACTAGACGGACCTTAGTCAGCAAAGTAATGTCTCTGCTTTTTAATATGCTATGGAGGTTGGTCATCAATTTTCTTCCAAGGACATGAGTTCACTGGAAAAGTTGAGCCTTTAGGTTCTTTTCCCTGAGCTATTTTCCCAGTTGAAAGCGTTTATTTTCATGGCAACAACCTTAATTTTCTTTGTTTTGAGCATACTTTAAATCCATTTGGAAGTTTTGGCACTATACAGGACGGATGGCCTTGTTTCTGAGTTGTACCTGTTATGTAGCTGGATGTCACTTGTTATTTGGTGCTGAAAGGACTTCTAGGGTTTATATTTTTCATCTGGGCTTGAGAAGCAATTGGCTCTTCCGGTTCTGCAAATCCCTAGGTTTGGACTCTTCATTCCTGCTTGGGAGCCAACCCGTTCTTGATCTCATTCCTTTCTTTTACTCCCTAGCCAGAGGTGTCCAAGAGTAAATGACACCTAACGCAGGAGTCCCATTTTCCAGCCTCTGTCTTTAGATAACAAGTTTATCGTGTCCTGAGTAATGCCGGTGGCAGCTTTACCAAATGTTCCTTACTACGTAATGAGGATCATTGGTCTTCTCTTCTGTGTTAGCAATCTCCTTATCACCTGTCTGTTAAACTAGTCCTGTATATTTCAGGTACTTACTTAGTGGTGCCTCACTTTTGCTGCTAATTCTGACTCAGTGAAGTAGGCTAGAGGACGCTGTGGTAACAGACAGCTCCAGTGTCACAGTGGCTTGCATTCAGCTTGCTTTGCTTCGTGTAGCTCCAGTGCAGCAGGAATCCAGATGACAGGCTCCAGTGCGGCATGTGCTTTCACAGATGCGGGAGCACTGGGGAGGAGCATGGCCTAATTGAGCTCCTGTTCTTAAAGCTTCCACCTGGAAGTAATGTGATTTCTGCTCAATTTTTCAGTGCCAGAACAAGTCATGTAACATGCCTAAAGCCAAAGGAACTGAAGAAGTTCAGTCTTATAATTTGCTTAGAAGGTAAAGAGCAGAAAATATTTTATGAATATCACTAATGGCTACCATGCACATTAAAATCTTTACATGTTCCATGTGCTTCCTGGAAACCTCCCTCTTGGTACCTTTTAGCCACCTGTTGCATTCATACTCCCTGGGTTAATGTCATCTCCAGACTTCCCTATTTCCTAGATCCCTTGTTTTCATCATTCTTAGCTTACTCTTTAGTATAATACAGCTGTTGCAGCTTACTCTTTAGTATAATACAGTTGTTGCAGCTTATATTTGACTTAATTTGGCTAGATGTAGAATCCTGTGTTAAATCCATTTAACTTCAGAATTTTGAAGGCATTGCTCTATTGCCTTTTAGTGTATGGTGTTATTTAGAAGTTTGATGCCATTTCCCCTGTCTTTTCTATGGGACACTTCTGGTCCCTTCCCAAACTTTTGGGATCTTCTCTATTTCTAATGTTATGAAATATCACAGTGCATCTTTATCTCTGTTTCTTAAAGTGCCTTTCACTGGACACTTTTGTAGGTTCATTCAGTCTGGATATCTTGACCTTCACTTTGAGGGAATCTTTCTTATACTGTTTCTTTGTTTTCTGCCCCAGTTTCTCCTCTTTGCCCAGTTAGTTCTTTTTGGAATCTCTGTTACTTAGATGTTTGACATTCTAAAATTATTTTCTAACTTTCTTAACTATCCTTTCCTATATTCTATATCTTTGCCTTTTAAGTCCAATTCTCAGACTCCCCCACACCCCCTCCTGGTTTTTTAGTTTGGTTCTTCTATTTTTAGCATTTATTTTTCTTGGTCTCTCATTAGTTCTTTTTTTATATAATACATGTTTGCAAATAATATCAGATTGAAGATTTTTCTTCCACTTTCAGAAATTGGATTTGTTTCTTATGGATCTTTCAAGCCCCTTTCCCCCTTATTTTTCTGTTTCTTTGTTTTGGTTTTTCTTTTTCCATGTGGATGGAGCTTGGTGATTGGTGGTCTTTGTTAGAGGTTGAGCTGATGGCCTGACATTTTAGATGGAAATCCTCTCAAATGTCTGCATCTGGAGTTCTTTAACATTATTCAGTCCTCTAAGAATGCTCCTGCCTCTTGCCTAGGTGAATGGAGATCGATATATGCCTGACTGCTGGTTTTGTGGGAGCGGGTATAGATACCACATTTTAGGACGGAGACTTTGTGCTTATTCCCCTGTGTTTCTTAGGGCTCCTTATTCCAGCCGTTTATTAAGCCTGGTGACCTGAGTCTAGAAACTCAGCTGCATTTCCTCCAGGGGATAAACCTCCAATCTCCTTCCTGCAGTGGGTGAGGATGTACTTTCCTGACACTGTAGAGGAGAGGTCTAGTGTTTCTCTGCATTGTGTGCAGACTTTGAATCACTGTTCTCATTTCTTAGGTTCTCTGCTTAGCCCCATCCTCTGTGGAACCTAGTGGATACTAAGTCTCATAGTTTTGTGGGGCCAGTTACTCTTCTTCTAATCTCTTTCTGTGTAACCTCTTCCTTTTTGCTAAGTCAGTTATATTATTTTGTCTTCTTTGTCCTTGTAAATTAAGACCATTGATAGTATTACTGTGGACATTCTGCCATTTAAAATCAGAACTCTTGACTTTTTTGTTTCCATGTTTTTAGATAATTTTTCATATTTATAATTTTTAGCTTGTACAGTTTTACATCAAGATAAAGCATTTAATTAGCCATCTCAGTACTGTTGAACACTTAGCTTGACTCCCTTTTTGTCATGTTGACTAGCGTGACCCTAAATAATTATATAATGTTCCAAAATCTTTTGCATTATTTTTCTGTATAGTTTCTTAGAACTGGACGGGATTGTGCAACCCACTTAATCCTGCTCCCTCCTTTTACAGATGAGGAATCTGATGTTAAATAATATCCCTGTGGTCAGACAGCTCCTAAATGGCATGGTTAGGACTTGGATCCAGGAATCCTGGCCCCAGAGTCTGTGCTTTTCTGTATTTCCATTGAGTTAAGCCTTAGCTAAATACCCTCACTTCATAAAGTGTATTTAAAATTATAGTGTTTTAGTAACTGGCAAGATTGAGCATTTTTCTCTATGAAAATATGTTAATTAACCTTTTTCTCCTTTAGTTTGTAGTCTTTCATCTGGCAAGTTTGGGACATTACTTAGTGGCTCGTGGGACACAACTGCTAAAGTCTGGCTGAATGACAAATGCATGATGACCTTACAGGTACAGTAGTTCTGTGCGAGTATTTGATAAAATAATTAAATATGATGATTCTGTGGCAACTTAACTTAATACCCATTTTCCTCACAGGGTCATACAGCTGCAGTTTGGGCAGTAAAGATATTACCTGAACAGGGCTTAATGTTAACTGGATCAGCAGACAAGACTATTAAACTGTGGAAAGCTGGAAGATGCGAGAGGACTTTTTCTGGTAAGATCACAGTAGACAGCTTTTGTAATCTCATTGCTTCATATCTGCACAGATGATTCTTTTTTTAATTTAGAAGTTTTAAAGTGATACTTGAAAAACATCAGTGTAACATCAGCCATTTAATTTGGGTGAGTATAAATTTTCTGACAGTTAATATGTCATATCTTTTTAAAAGCTATGCTGAGATCTGTCATAAGACAACCAGATATGGGCTAATAGACAGCTACTTCATAGCTAGAATATGGCTGTGTGCGTCTATGTGCGTTATTTATGTGATTTTTGGTACTCAGTTATGTTTTGGTTGTCATTTGAACAATTTAGCCTGAAACTTCCAAGCATAAGTCTTACTAAGTGTGGATCAGTTGAGTTACCTTCATATGTGAGGACAGCCTCAATCATGCTTTTATTAATATTGAAATACATTGTTTAATAATAAGAATTTTCAGGCTTTGTTTATGTTGTACTTTCAGTGGGTAGTCTTGTAAAACCTCACCTATTAAATAACTCCTAAAATGAGGAACTGGTTGTCTAATATGAGTACTGATGATTTATTTGTGTGGCACTTAAATTTTTGATGTGAAAGTTGATCAACATCCTGGATAATACTGCAAGAAGTCCCTTGTGTAGATAAAACTATCTGGAGGTAGAAAATGGACAATGAATTGCAACAGAACATCCCTCTGTTTCTGCTTCCATACATACACTATATGTGTCAAGTTTTATTAATCTGTTATAGGTAATCTAAATCACCAAATACTGAGCATGGGAAAGGTTTAGATGTCTGGTCTCCTTTATTAGATTACAAACTTCTGAAAATGTTTTGTCCTTTTAAAAAACATTGTAACGACATCTACAGCGCCTCAATTAATATTGAAAAAATTGAATATTACGTTTTTAAAAACATTTAATGTCCTTTGAGAGAAATAAATACATACATGTATATATAATCTAGTTATACAATAACACAAGTTTTAATTCAATAAATTCTTGCCCTTTTAAAAGAATCAAGTCCTTAATTTTTATTTTATCATTTTAATGCCTTCATTTATATAAATTAAGAAATATTTCCCTTGGTAAAGTAGCAGTGTTTGGCTTTATATGTTTTGGTTGAATCAAAAGAGTAAGAGAAGTTGTTATTTGAATCCAAAGTGGTAGGAAATAAGAGGCAGGAAACTTGAATTCTTGCTTTAACTCTGCCACTAATCGTGTGGTTTTAGATAAATTAATCTCTCTCAACCTATTTCACATTTGAATAAAGTTCATCCTATGATAGATTTTATTTCAAACTCTTAAATAATTGAAATCTTTTTTGTAATCCTGGTTTTTCTTTTCTTGGTGCTTTATAAATACTAATCTTAGTATTATGTAGTGAGAAATTGAGGGGCTATTTACTTTGTTATTCATCTGTTGTGTTTGAGTATTTGTATGTTATGAATACTAACTCTTGTTACTTGGAAAGAAAAGTTGAATTCTCAAGTAAAAATCATGGGGGAACTTCCCTGTCAGTCCAGTGGTTAAGACTTCATGCTTACACCGCAGCTGATCAGGTCTGATCCCTGGTTGGGAACTAGGCCCTGCATGCCACACAGCCAACAAATAAATAAAGGACTTTCTTTTAAAAAAAAAAAAAAAAATTCTGTGAATCAAAATCTCATTTCTGGAGGGTTTTAAGAAATAATGTAGAGAAGATATGATAAGACTGGTGATTAAAAAATACTGCTAAAACTACACTACCAATTTTGGCTACCAGGCTTTTCTAAGGGGAAAAAAATGTATTTCTCTAACTTGAAAGTCAGTTTTTAATATTCACTGGTATGTTTAATAGTGTTAGTAAATTAAAATACATAGAGCCATCAACCAAATGATCCATTTTTATTGATTTATATTTATATATATATTTTTTAATACAGGGCATGAAGACTGTGTAAGAGGCTTGGCAATTTTGAGTGAAACAGAATTTCTCTCCTGTGCAAATGATGCTAGTATTAGAAGGTGGCAAATCACTGGCGAGTGTCTTGAAGTATTTTATGGTCATACAAATTATATTTATAGCATATCTGTCTTTCCAAATTGTAAAGGTAAGATTGTCTTATACTACATATTTAAAATTCTGTGTTGAGTGTTGTTCTGTCCCATTTTGAGGTTGGGGACGTGGTGCAGAGTGCTAATGGTTTAAATCAGTGTCCAGTTTACTGACTGTAACTTGAATAATTTAGTAACTTTATTTCGTAAATATATTTTTCCTAAGGAGAAAACTGTATGATCATCTTTATATTCATTCAGACTTGATGGTTGTGTTGTAAGAAGTTCTTGGGCACCTGAAGAAAGATTTCATATAATTTACTGGTGTAAAATATAGTAAGAGGTGAATATACAAAAATGTAATTTTTTGAAGTTGTATATGGTACAAGTGACATATACATAAAATTTAGAACTATAATTTATAAGTACTGCAGGGTTTAAAAATCAGTATCCCTATTTAGAAAGATAGTATATATAAATGTACAGAATTTTATTCAGGCTAATTTTTCCTTTATTCATTAATTTTAGATTTTGTGACAACAGCAGAAGACAGATCTCTGAGAATCTGGAAACATGGGGAATGTGCTCAAACAATCCGACTTCCAGCTCAGTCTATATGGTGCTGCTGTGTGCTGGACAATGGTGACATTGTGGTTGGTGCGAGGTATTCATGTTCTAGTCAATCAATCAATAATATGTGTCTAGGCCTTAGGTAGCGTGCACAGAGATAAGCCATAGAATTTCAGGTGAACTGGGGAGATCACAGGCATATTTGTATTACTAAACAAAACAGTAGTAGGTATAACAGCTTTTGCATTAGTGAAACATGATATACTACATTAATATTGTACTACAGGTTGTACAGTTGAAACTTGAAATGAGAGAAATTACAAATTGGTGTGGGCACACCTTTTGGAGAAGAAATTTGAATTGGGTTTTGAAAGATAATGAATAAAAACAGCAAAGAAGGTTTCTATCAAAAATAGAAGTGCAAGTAAAGTGTGGCGTGGGACTGGAGTGATGTGTGTGGGAGCTGAAGGAAAATGGTGGAGGACCAGTTCTAGGGAGCAGTGGGTGATAGTGGTAAGATGGTAGGGTGGGGCTTAATCGTGAAGAACCTGGAATGCCCAGCATTTGTTAAATTCAGTGCTTGGGGTTAGAGGGTTATAGCTCTTGAATAAGAAGTGGTGAACAGAACTTAGGAATTATTAAATATGTAGGTTAGATTTAACTAGTAGTAACAATGGACAGGAAACCAAATTAAAAAGCAACTGTAGGAGTGGGATGTAAAGTTATGAAATATTATTACCCCCACAGCATTAATAGATAAAAGACAAAAAAAAAAGAGAGATAATGCAGAGGGAACATGATCAGAAAGAGGATAAAAGAAAAGAATAAAGTTTCAAAGTTTGAATGAGTAGAAGTCCACATTAATAAAAATGGAGAAGTGCAAGAACTGGCCTGGTGAGAAAGGTGATAACCTCCTGGGAATCTGTGCTGCTAAGTCACACTTGGCAGTTGGACTGGATCCCAGTGTAACAGCTGGGACTGCAGATCAAGATTAGCATCAGACTTCCCGAGACCAGGGATAGGGCATCTGAGAGAAGAAACAGAAGGGAAGGAGCAGTACTAAAGGCTGAGTTTGTGAAACACTGTGGATAGAGAAAGAAACGCCAGTAGCCGAAAACAGAAAACAGTCCAGATATTGAAATTCAAACTTGGAAAAAAGAGATTTTGGAGGCCAATTGTGATCAGTGTCAGTGAGTACATGAGGGGTTAAGGAATGAAAAGTTAGAAAAGCTTTTGGATTTGCTTTGAAAGATGTTAGTCGTGACTTTTTTGATATCACATTTTGATAGAAAAAGGTAGTAAGAGGAGACAAAGACGTTTTTGAAGAAATGGATAAAAGAAAGGCTCGCAGGCTACGCTGGCATTGAAGGCAAGAGGAAAAAGAGCGCGGCAGCCGTAAGAGAACGGGGTCTACTAAAGCACATGTGTTTTACTCCTTGGCTGGGTCAGGGCTGATATGTTGGTTTAGTTATTTTCACCCTAAACTTATTTAAAATTGAAGAAGAATAAATAAAGTGATAACATTTGCTGTTAGTAGAAGGTTAAGTAAGAAAGGAGTGAGATTAATACAGTTGAAAGTGGGTAACTGGCCTCCCTTACCACAAAATTTTGAAAAAAGAAATTATGGAAACCAAGTCATTTTCCCAAGAATAGAAATTGGGCCTGCCATCTAGTCCAGAGGTAAAGCTTTTTTTTTTTTTTTTTCCTTTTTGGGGGATAACATTGCTAATTAATGGAATAGCAAGGACAGGCTCCATGTGTTTCTAGTGAATGGTTATCGCGCATCTAGTGTGTTCTAAGCCTTATGTTGGGCATTTGAGCCCTTTGTAAGTGAAACAGTTCACCACTCTTCTGTAATCCGTAATACCTGTGTAATACTGACTTTGAAAGTGTGTGCTATATCTGTAGATTTTGGGGATGGTAAATATTTAATTTGGAATTGAAAATTGTCTTAAATATATATCTCTTTGTTCTTTTCCAGTAACTTTTTTCTTAAAAAGGTCTTTTTCCATCCTTCCTGTTGCTTTGGAAAGTAGAGAGTAGTGTGCTGAAATCAGCATAGTTCTATATTCAGCAATAAATGTGTAGTAACATTTTTCATATTCACTTATACAGATTATTTTTGCTTTGGATCTTTTAAGTGTGATAATGTTAATACATTGTGGCAATGACTTAAAATCAGTTTCTGTTTAATTACAGTGATGGTATTATTAGAGTGTTTACAGAATCAGAGGATCGGACAGCAAGTGCTGAGGAAATCAGGGCTTTTGAAAGAGAACTTTCTCAAGCAACCATTGATTCCAAAACTGGTGACTTAGGGGACATTAATGCTGAGCAACTTCCTGGGAGGGAACATCTGAATGAACCTGGTAAATATTTCAGTGTATCTAGTAGTAAAAAATGTTACCATGTTTGCCTTTTGGAATAATGAGTGACAGGAAAAAAAGATTGTTTTAAGTCATTCAGTATTATTTTCATTTCCAAGCACCAATTTCTGAGAATTTTTATTATGCATAATCACAATGAGAAACCATATTCTTTTTGCCTCCGCCTCATCATTTTAAAGACTTTGAGCTAAGTTCCCCATAAACAGGAATCTTTTTTTTTTTAATACTTAGTTCATATATATGGTCACTCATTTGATAACTTTTGGTTGACTTGATTCTCTGAGAGGCTGTATAGACTAAAAATGAGTTTAAATAATCCAGTGTCTGCTTAATGAGTTAGGCATCATTTGAGCTTAAAATCAGGACAGTGGTTGTCTGAAATGAAACTTTGTGTTGGATGGATCCATGATCCCTTGATCCAGGGATCCCTGGGGGTTCTGAGATCCTTTCAGGATATCCATATGGTCATAACTAGTTTTGTAATACAAAAATTTGACTTTTAACACTGTGTTAACATCTGCATTTATGGTATAAAAGCAGTGGTGGGTAAAATTGCTGGCTCCTTAGTACACAGATCAAGGCAGTGGCACCACACTGTTCAGGTGGTCATGGTGTTCTTCACTGGCATGCAGTTGTTGTTTTTAAGAAAAAATGCATCTGCTCTTAAGAATGTTCCTGAAAAAGCATTAAAAATTGCATTTTGGCCCTTTAGTACACGTCTTTAACGTTCTGGATGACAAGATGTAAAGTACACCTACAGTATACCAGAGCACCACATGCCTCTGGGATAAGTACTTCTGCAGTCATTGGAGTTGCAGGCTGAACTTTCCCTTTTTTCATGGTATGCCACTTCATTTCAAAGAACAGCGGTAGTTATTCAGACTTTGGTATTTGGCAGGCCTTTTTTGGAAAATGAATGGAATGAGCATGTCACTTTAAGGAAAACAATTGATAGTATTTGTTGCCAAAGATAAAATTCAAACTTCCAACTGAAAATTGAAATTTTGAAAGACTTGTAACATCAGTGGTAATATTAACAAATGCGACTTTTTAATATTGAATAATAAAATGTGTAGTCGTATGGAAGATCTGCATAGATCAGTGATTTAGTCAGTGTTTTCCAGATGACCAGTTTGTGGTCTAACAGAATCATAAATGAGGAAAAGAACTGTTCAGAGTTTGATGGACCAATGGATTTTAGTGTAATAAAGCATGACAAGTTCATTGATATGATTTTAGATTCTAAAGTTGTAACCTTTTAGGATCTGCCCTTGTAAAATATCCGCATTTTTCTAAAACGGCTGTTAGACCAGTCCTCTCTCTTTGCAACTGTATTATCCTTGTGACATGGGATTTTCTTGATATACTTCAACCAAACAACAAATTACAAAGGTTAAATGTAGGGGCAGGTATGATAATCTGGCTCTCTTCCAGTAAGAGAGATGGTAAAGAGATTTATGTAAAAGTACAACAACGCCAGTCTTCTTAGTAAATTTCTAAAGCTAATTTTTCATTAAACTATTACGTACTCAATATGTAATGGATCTATTGGGCTTCCCTGGTGGCTCAGTGGTAAAGAATCTGCCTGCCAATGCAGGAGACGCAGGTTCAGTCTCTGCGTCCAGAAGATCCCCTAGAGAAGGAAATGGCATCTACTCCAGTACTTTTGCCTGGGAAATCCTATGGACAGAGGCGCCTGGTGGGCTATTGTCCATGGGGTCGCAAAAGACTCAGACACGGCTTAGTGACTAAACAACAATAACAGAGATCACTTACTGTTTTCCATGAAGTAAATATATTTTTTATTCTTCTCATTTTTAATTTCAAATTCAGTAAATCAACTGATACAACCCACATAAAAAAATTTCTTTGGGTTTCTGAAACCAGAGTTTGAATACGTTCATATCATTTCATGTTTTTAATATTCTTATAGTTCTTTGCAAAACTGTAATCTTTTTGTCCATACATATATACACATTCAGTAAATGTTTACTAGGTACTTACTGTGTGCCTGGCATTGTTCTGAACTCTGCAGAATATAGATTCTTTTCTCACAAATTTATACTCTCCCGGAGGAGGCAGATAATTAAAGAGTAAGTAGATATACAGGTATGTCAGATAATGATAAATTCTATGGGAAAAGTAAAGCAGGAGTTGAGTTTTAATAAAAAACAAAACAAGAGTTATAAATTCAGTGGTGAGGAAATGTATAGTACTTAGGATAGCACTAGTCGCTATAACAGATAAATCCTAAAATCTCAGTGGCTTAACACAAGAGAAGGTTTATTTGTTGTACGTTTAGAGTTCAGTTGATGACAGGGTGTCCCGGAGTACGTACTCCTCTGAGTTATTCAGGTGCCCAAGCTGAAATCACCATCTTCAGCAGGTGCCTGCAGGGTCTCCTTGGTTATAGACATTCAGTCACTAGATAGTATAAGAGGGGAGGGTAGAAAATGATGGACTAGGTTTGGAACCAGCATAATCACACCCTGAAGGTGAAGCTGAAACTCCAATACTTTGACCACCTGACGCAAAGAACTGACCCATTGGAAAAGACCCTGATGCTGGGAAAGATTGAAGGCAGGAAGAGAAGGGGAGGACAGAGGATGAGATGGTTGGATGGCATCACTGACNAGCATATATCACACCCTGAAGGTGAAGCTGAAACTCCAATACTTTGACCACCTGACGCAAAGAACTGACCCATTGGAAAAGACCCTGATGCTGGGAAAGATTGAAGGCAGGAAGAGAAGGGGAGGACAGAGGATGAGATGGTTGGATGGCATCACTGACTCGATGGACATGAGTTTGAGTAGGCTTGAAGAGTTGGTGATGGGGGAGGAGGGGAGAGGAGGATTCAGAATTGGGAGCTCGTATATACCCGTGGCGGATTCATGTCAATGTATGGCAAAACCAATACAGTATTGTAAAATAAAAATAAAATTAAAAAAAATAATAATGTTGATATAAAAAAAAAAAAGTTGGTGATGGACAGGGAAGCCTGGCGTGCCGCAGTCCATGGGGTCGCAGAGTCCAACACAACTGAGCGACTAAACTGAACTGATATCACACCCACCCAGATTCCACTGACCATTACTCAGTATGTAATCTTGGGACTCCATTGGAATAGGAGCAGGAATTTCTAGAGGACAGCTAGGTGCCTCTGTCACTGAAGGCTTGTGAGAATGTGACTTTCAGGTTAAGTTCCTAAGGAGGCTTGGAAGCAAATCTTGCCAACATCTGTGTGGAGAATATGTATAATAAGCACAATAAACAGCCAGTGTAATAAGACTCTAGGGGGCTCCAGGGCCTATAATAGGAGGCCATTGAATCAGTCCAACTAAGAAATACTGGTGGCTTGTACCAATAGGTAGCATTGGAGATGGTGAGAAGAGTTAGTTGTTTTAGCCATATTTTAATGATAGAGCTGATGGAATTTGCTGTAGGATTAGAGTTGAGATAAAGGAATCACTCTTCTACTCTTTTTGGCCTGATCAGCTAGAAGAATGGACAATCATTTACTGAAATGAAGTATTGTCAGAAGACATTTATTAATAAAACTCATTTTATTTTTGATTAGCCAGCCGCTTTTTTAGTAGAATCACATCTTTTTAACAATCCTTTATTTAATAGAGTTTCTTTTTGGCCATTTTCTAGTAGAATTATGCTTTAAAATATTTTGTTTAACATTTTAGATATAAACTGTAACATTAAAAATTTTCAGTCTGAATGTTTGTAAATTTTACTCTGCCATTCTCTGACTCACACAATTTTTATTTTTAGGTACTAGAGAAGGACAGACTCGTCTAATCAGAGATGGAGAGAAAGTCGAAGCCTACCAGTGGAGTGTTAATGAAAGGAGGTGGATAAAAATTGGTGATGTTGTTGGCTCCTCTGGTGCTAGTCAGCAAACGTCTGGAAAAGTTCTGTATGAAGGGAAAGTATGTCAACTTATGCTTTCTAATTACCATTATCTTAAAGCATTTGACAAATTAATGGTTTTGTTTCCCTTTCCCCATGCTAATAAAATTTTTAAGTATCTTTGCATGCAGAGAGAACTCCTTTTGTGATGGATGCGTTGGCCATGATTTGCCTTTTGGCAGTTAGATGCATAAGCTGTTCCCAGCCATTTTGGGTTTGGCCTTCCTGTGCCACCTTTCATCTCGTGCTTCATGCCTAGCTATATTTAACTTGACAGGCCATGAAGGACCCTGCAGGGCTGTGCTTATAATGCCGGCATGTGTTTTATGAACATGTTTTTAACAGCTAAGACTTTTGGCCTTGAGATCAGCTAATTGCCAACCAATCTTTGGTTTTACAGTTAATGTGTTGTCATAATCCATCCCCTAAGTCTACTCCAGAGAACTACTATTCTTACAGCACATGCAGATGGTTGCTATTAATCATTATCTGTCTAGTAGAAGTTTTAACATTGTGCTTTGGAGAAAGTTTAACACTATCATTATTAAAATAACTCTGTGTTATATATGTCTTTAATATATATGAACAGACTATAATCATTTATCTCCTTATTATATTCCCATTTAAGGAATTTGATTATGTTTTCTCAATTGATGTCAATGAAGGTGGACCATCATATAAATTGCCATATAATATCACTGATGATCCCTGGTTAGCTGCATACAACTTCTTACAGAAGAATGATTTGAATCCTATGTTTTTGGATCAGGTGGCTAAGTTTATTATTGATAACACAAAAGGTCAAATGTTGGGACTCGGGAACACCAGTTTTTCAGATCCTTTTACAGGTAAGTTAGGGTTTGTATTAAGTCTTATATATTAATACTCCCATCAGTGTTGATTATCTTTTGTGTGTGTGTGTGTGTGTGTGTGTGTATTTAAACACCTATTATGATTAACTATTTAAATAAAAAAAAAAATAAGATCTACAGCAGATTTATATTTTTGAGCTTCAAATTGTATAGTAATTTTGTATTTATAGAAATAATTATAAATTGTTCTCTTTCAACAATACAGCCACACTGTAAACTAAATAAAATTAAGAAACTAATTCAGCCATTTGAAATGAAAAGACACTTGTAAGTTCCTTCATGTTACTGCTTCATGTTATTTTGGTGAAATTTCTTAAATAGAAATTCGGTTTTCACGTGGGGCTAAACTGGTTAGTTATGCATCAAGTCTAGAACTGAACTGTGGATAATTTTAGTTTATGTGTTATTTGTATTCATCATGTTCATTTTAAGTCACTTGTTTATTACATAGTAAACAGCGTGTTTAAAGTGTTATAAATGGGATTAGGTTTTCATGCCAGGAGTATTATAACCCCGGTAGTATTAGTCTTGAGTCCTCGAGCGGAGTTTAATTCTAGAAGTGTTAGCCTGAGTTCTAGGTCCCAGAAACTGAGGCTATGGTATGGGAGGAAATACAATTCTCCCTTTTGTCTTAAATATAGGGCCAGCCCTAAATACAATTTTGAAATTGACACTTTATTATTAAATGGGTTCCTTTCATTTCTGACTCCCATCTTTCATGTGTGGTGTTCTTCCTTTTTACAAGGATTGCACATTTTGTTCCTGTCTCAGATCTTTTTTTTTTTTTTCCTTCTTCCCTCACAGATGCTTCATGCTCCTAAATCATCTTCTTTCCTTCTAGTTCAAAATGCTATTGTTCATTCACATCATAGAGCTAATCTCAGCTGCATGTTGATTTAAACAGAGGTATCAGACTGAATCACTACAGAACTATAAATAATGGAACCCTCCCAGTTGGACTTGACAGAAAAAGGGAAAACAAAGCTTATATCTGTATATTTCTGGTTGGAATATCAGCCTACAGTACAAAAGAGTACTGTATTGTATAAGTTGTCTCGTGGGATAGATAGAGGACAGATGGTAAAGCAGCTGTCTGTATCTGGAAATGTAACAGTCTCCCCTGTTTTGCTCTTCTGAAACTCTTACCAGCATCCTCAGATATATCTTTGGTAGATGCCTCCAATTATTTCCTTAGAGATACTAACAAAACCTACTCACACACACCACACATTTGTAAAGAAATAAATGGGAAATCTGTTTCTTTTGTAGCACTCATCCCCTTTGTAATTTTCTTCTCCAGTAGGTTGTAAGCTTCAGTGGATACAAGCAATCTTGTTCCCTGCTGGATCTCCACACTGAATGTACTATTTGACACATGAATTAATGAACCTGGAGGTTCTCTAAAAGATTAACATTTGCTGCCTGTGGTTTTGATAGCAACAACAGCAGGAATTCTAGTGAATTTGTATAGGAACAGAAACTGATTGTATGGTATATTATTTAGGTCAGAGACCAACTGCAATTTATCTTTTTATGTTTGAATTCCTAGTCATTTTACTATTTAAGTGCAGAAACTAAGATATAATAAAAAGTATTAAAGTTAACAAAAACAAAACTTAGAGAATCGCTGAAATTTCAGTTTTTTACTAACCAACTGTAAGACTTCTGGTGATAACTCCTCTTATTCTGTCTTTTGTTTCCTTGCTCTTTTTCCTCCACACTTAGAGTCTTCTGATGTAAGCAGTGTGCTATTTATGAAAGTCAGAAATTTGACGTGCTTCAGATTTTCCTTTGTTTACATGCACAGGTGGTGGTCGGTACGTTCCAGGCTCTTCATCAGGATCTTCTAACACCCTTCCTGCAGCGGATCCTTTTACAGGTGGGAAGCAGTTTTGAGCAATATGTCTTTCTTCCCAAAATGTATAATATTTTGCATTCTGTAGCTTAACATTTTGAAGATATTATCCAATAACTGGTAATTCCTTTGTCTATATTTCCAATTTTTATGAATATCTTTTTTAACTTCTTTTTTTTCTTTTTCCTTGAGTACTTTTCTAGCTTTCCCTCCTGACTTTTAAAAACATATTATTAAAACTCATCATTTACTCTAGTGGTCCTTCCTAAAGGGAGAGCAGCGTCATTAAAAGCCTAGATTATAGAGTCAGACAGACCTTGGTTCAAAATCTGGCTGTTCCACTTAGGAGAAGGTGGCAAGTTACTTAACCTATCTGAGCCTATTTTTTTTATCTGTGAAATTAGATAATAGGGGAATCCACCACCCAAGACACAGCATGAGTGCTGTCACTGGCGAGATGCTACTGATCATGAGCAGAGAAGGAGCCGTGTGAGTCCTGGATGTTGGATGGAGCAGTGCAGTCAAGAAGTTTGGCCAGGCACATTTTGCCTTTAGCATGGAAGGAGACAGTCCACCCCGCTACCCAGGATTAGTCTTCCTAATCTAAGTTATTAACGGCCTTCTTGAAGCCCTGGAAGTGTTGGTGTAGCACTTCAAAGTGACTTTATTTACCAAAGGTATGCATGCCTCAGCATCAACACTACTGGAAAAAAATTGGACTTTAATGCAGCTGAAGAAATCTCTGTTTTCAGAATAGCATTTGATGTATTTTATGATGCTATTGTTGGATCTTCAGCCAGAGTTCCTGGACAATGTACCAAATTTGGGAAGAGATTCATAGCATTTATGGTATCTCTTGGTCCTGCAGACTTAGCACTGTGAGCTCTCAAAGTGATACCGTATGGTCCTGTCTAAACCGTAGAAGGGGCCGGCACGCAACCTTGGGTCATATCCAGAAGCTGTGAGCTGCTCTCAGTAGGCTGCCCTCCTGAGAATGCGCTGGTGGCCCAGGTGCACTAGCTCCCCTGTGCAGTGCACCAGTGTACTACAGAGACCAACTGTCCAGCTAAATGTTGTGACGGCATGATGGCTGTTAAGGAAGTCTTTGACCCTGAAAAGGCAGTAAAGATCTGAAGAGTAGATCAGCTGATCGCTTTCTCTGTCGGCATACTCAGGCACAGTGATGCCCTGAAACTTAGAACAACAGAGTTTCTGAGTCTCATTAGCACCTCTTTTTGGAACAGTAAGACTATCATACCAAGCTTCAAACAGTGCCAACAAAGTCAAGAGAACAACTGGGGCCATCGTAACCGGAGCATGTCTCACTGTTGCACAGTATCAATAACTCAGAAGATTCACTGATGATGGAGATGTGCAAGACAGCACACTAAATGTCCAGGACAATTCTGAAGTGATAGGTTAACTGAACCACAGTTATCAAAAGATAGATAACAACATTTCCATACTGAGATGTTATAAAAAATCCTGTAGTTATCCAAAGTGTTTAGCAAAATGCCTGGAATATATTAATAATATTTAAGCCCTCAATATATGTTAGCTCTTATTATTGTTGATGTTGTCCCTCCAGTTTTACCAATAGCCCTGGGGCCAGAAGATTTCTGCATCTTACTTACAACTTAAGGTCAATCTTAATTCTTCTTTTTTCCCCTTATTTATGGGATGCTTGTTTAAGTTAGTTATTGCAAGGTCCCACCCACAAAAATTCTGATACACTACATTATTGAGGAGGTTAAAAATACTTATAGTGTGACCCCTTAGCCAGGAATTCTGATTGAGTGCTCTTTTGTTCGTTTGTTTGTCTTTGACTGTGCTGGGTCTTCATTACTCTCCATCAGCTTTTTCTAACTGCAGGGCTCTGAGGGCTCCTCTCTAGTTGCTGTGCGCAGGCTTCTCCTTGCAGCGGCTTCTGTTGCTGCTCACGCTGGGCTCTAGGGTGTGTGGGGCTCCAGTGATTGTGGCACGTGAGCTCGTGGTTGCAGCAGCTCCCAGGCTCTAGAAGACAGACCCAGTGGTTGTGGCCCATGGGCTTAGTTGCTCCATGGCATCTTCCTGGACCAGGGATCAAGTAGATATCCCCTCCATTGCAGGACCACCAGGGAAGACCCTGATTAAGTGGCCTTGGATGTGGTTTGCTGTTTAGGTAGTTTTAAAAGCTCCCTCCCTATTGGTTTCTAAAATGAAGCTAATTTGGAGTACCACTAAGCATTTATGGGCAGGCCCTGGGAATCTGCATATTGATCCAGTGACTCTCATTCAAATTGGTCTGAAAACCACATTTGGCATACTATAGGACTACATTCTGCCTCATAATGGCTTGAGCAGATTATTCAGCCTGCCTTTTCTAAATTTTTATGAATAACAATGATACCTAATTAATATTTAAATGAATTCCTGCATATAAGATACTTAGCTTGCTAGCCAGCATATCCTGAAAACTCAGCAAATCCACTTACTCTGTGTTCTTCATTATTTTAATGAATCCCATTCACCTTTCTAGTTTTGTTTTCTTTTTCTGTATCTGTTGCACTGGTTATACCAACTCCTGAATGTTAAAATCAGAAGGGCTAGAATAATAAATAGCTCATCTTTCTTCTTCCCACAAAAGCTAATCCAGGACTCTGAACATCTCCAAATTCTGCTGATTCTCTATTCTTGTTCTTCCTGTTTCTTTCTTTCCATTGTCAGTAAAGCAGCTACAAGTATTCTCATCTGTGAGACTGGGCTCTTATCATTGTATCTCTGACTCTTACCTAGTTTCTTTTCCATTTGTCTGATATGCCAGCTAATCCTGTGTCTATATTTCAATAGAATAGTGTCCACATTTCATAATGGAAACTTGTGACTTTCTCTCCTGTCTAATAACCTTTCTAGTTCATTAAACTGCTATAATTATAGTATATAAGGCATGTAATTACTTGAGGATAACTTCCCTGGCTAATTTTATTGGAATCTAGCTACATGCCTGACACTATTGTAAGCATTTTGCTGTATTAAATTTGCTACCCATTTATTAAGCCCATTTATTAAGATGTCATTCTGAAAGTGTAACTAATAATGAGAATAAGTCATTCTGTGTAAAGAAGGAGCAGTTTGAACTTTAGTGTAATTTGCCATTACCCTTTGCTTACTGTGAGTATTATTCCATTTTAGGTGGTGGTCGGTATGTACCAGGCTCTGCAAGTATTGGAACTACCATGGCTGGAGTTGATCCATTTACAGGTGCACACTTTTCACTTCCTTTTCTTGTTTTTAGATTTTTAAAATTCATTAGAACTTTTATGTAATAAAAGTTTAAGAAAATTGGCATCTTTTTCTTGCTGGAAAACATTTTATACAATAAATAAGACCAAACTTTTGACCTGACTTTTTGAGTGTTCTCAGAATTGTCTCATTACTGCATGCTGGAATCATCTGGGTAGCTTAGAAAAAGTCCTTCAGCCACATCCTCAGTGATGCTCACTTGATCTAACGTTGCTCTGGGTTGAGGTCTTAGCTAGGATAGTTTTATAACTTTCTCATATGCAACCAGGATGGAAAAGTGCTATTCTGTGTTAAGGCTAGTTTCCTCACTATCCTTATCAAAGTCTTAGTTTGTTCCCATCTCTTCCCCTTCATTCTTACATAATGTGTTTAGAATGTTATTTACTATATTACACATTGAGAGGACTCAGAAAAGAATTTGCTTTTACCATTTAGGCCTGGAATATTTGGCTTTCCCTGGAACAAGTTTTTTTTTTATTCTTAGTATCTAGCATAGACCCCAACGCATCTTACTTGTTCATCATTGTTGAATATATGCAGGCATGCTTTTTCCCTCTGTATTGGCTGCCAGTAAAATCCAGAACTGAGTTTGTGGTTCACCTCTTGAAAGTTTGAGAGATCTCTTGGCATATATATTTCCCTATTTATTATTTTTTAAAATTTATTTTATTTAAGTATAGTTGATATACAGTGTTGTATAACTTCTTCTGTATAGCAAAGTGATCCAGTTATATATCAATTTATGTTCTTTTTCATATTTTCCATTATGCTTTATCCCTAGTAGAATTTATTGAGCATAACTCTTTTGTATTGAATACGATTCCCTGTGCTATTCATTCAGTAGGACCTCGCTGTTTATCCATTCTGTATCATTCTCTATCTGTTTATTATTTTATATGGGAAATATAGAGAATATATGTGATATGTTATTAAGCATAATAAAAAAATTCATAAACCCACCACTCTACTTGAGAAATAAGTTGGAATATGATTTTGTAAGCTATTTTTTCATTGCAAAAGTAACATTGGCTGGCAATATTGAAGTTTAACTTAGTGATTAATTAAGATTAAGGACTCTGGAGTGAGAATGCTTTGACTGAAGTCTCAGTTCCACTACTTTTTATGCGTTTTACCTTGAGCACATCATTTTGTTTCTGTGCCCATCTTTTTCTCATTTGCAAAATTATATCTACTTTCTAGAGTTAAGAGTTTAAAATTATAAAATATATATATAAATAATTTTCTATGGAATAAATGCTTAGTAATGTTAGTTGTACCTGTTACACTATAAAAGAGTCTTAAAGTTTACAATATTTCCTTCCATTTCTCAGAAATTAAAGTCTTTTATATGCTGAACCTTTATCTAAGCCGTTGTCATCTCTCACCTAGACTACTGAAACACTGGCCTCTGAATTGGTCTCACAGTGGTCCTCTGTTATACCCCTCCCATGATTCAAGCACTGTAATAGCTCCCCACTGACTATTTTGTCTTGCCTTGAGTCACATTCCTTTGCCCCTTTTCTGCCATACTGACCTGCTTCAGTGTCTTGAGCGTGGCATGCTGTTTTCTACCTCAAGAGTTCGGTACATGATGTTCTTCTTTGGAATATTTGCACTTTTTGCATTGCTACTAATTGTTGTTTGGCATTTCCCCTCCTTTTTCTTTTTTATTTAATTTTGCTATATAGTATTTCCTAAATGACCTCAGTGAAATTTCCTGGGCACACATACATGCCTATTGCTAGATTCTCTACTCTGTCATAAGTTCTCAATGCATCGTGTACTTTTCCTCCAGAGACTTTTCTCATTGTACTTAATTGTTTGGATGATATTTGATTTGCTATTTCCTTACCAATCTAGACTCTTAACAATCAGGAGTACAGGCAGTGTCTTTGATCATGTCAGTAAATATTTTATCTTGGAAGCAATTAGAATTAATTTTATGCACTTAAGTCATTTTTCATTTATCTACCTTCCCCCTTTCTACTTCTAATATACTCAGAAGATCAGAATGTTTTATTCACATTTTTGCACAATACCTTAATTTTGCATCAGAACAAAAACATTGTATAAATTATGATTTGAAATGTTCAGTTCAGTTCAGTCGCTCAGTCGTGTCCGACTCTTTGAGACCCCGTGAATTGCAGCACGCCAGGCCTCCCTGTCCATCATCAACTCCCGGAGTTCACTCACACTCAAGTCCGTCAAGTCAGTGATGCTCAGAGGATCAGCAATCTCATCCTCGGTTGTCCCCTTCGCCTCCTGCCCCCAATCCCTCCCAGCATCAGAGTCTTTTCCATTGAGTCAACTCTTCACATGAGGTGGCCAAAGTACTGGAGTTTCAGCTTTTGCATCATTCCTTCCAAAGAAATCCCATGACTGATCTCCTTCAGAATGGACTGGTTGTATCTCCTTGCAATCCAAAGGACTCTCAAGTGTCTTCTCCAACACCACAGTTCAGAAGCATCAATTCTTCGGCGCTCAGCCTTCTTCACAGTCCAACTCTCACATCCATACATGACTACTGGAAAAACCATAGCCTTGACCAGACGGACCTTAGTCAGCAAAGTAATGTCTCTGCTTTTGAATATGCTGTCTAAGTTGGTCATAACTTTTCTTCCAAGGAGTAAGCGTCTTTTAATTTCATGGCTGCAGTCACCATCTGCAGTGATTTTGGAGCCCAAAAAAGTAAAGTCTGACGCTGTTTCCACTGTTTCCCCATCTATTTACCATGAAGTGATGGGACCGGATGCCATGATCTTCGTTTTCTGAAGGTTGAGCTTTAAGCCAACTTTTTCACTCTCCTCTTTCACTTTCATCAAGAGGCTTTTTAGCTCCTCTTCACTTTCTGCCATAAGGGTGGTGTCATCTGCATATCTGAGGTTATTGATATTTCTCCCGGCAATCTTGATTCCAGCTTGTGTTTCTTCCAGTCCAGCGTTTCTCATGATGTACTCTGCATATAAGTTAAATAAGCAGGGTGACAATATACAGCCTTGACGTACTCCTTTTCCTATTTGGAACCAGTCTGTTGTTCCATGTCCAGTTCTAACTGTTGCTTCCTGACCTGCATACAGATTTCTCAAGAGGCAGGTCAGGTGGTCTTGTATTCCCATCTCTTTCAGAATTTTCCACAGTTTCTTGTGATCCACACAGTCAAAGGCTTTGGCATAGTCAATAAAGCAGAAATAGATGTTTTTCTGGAACTCTCTTGCTTTTTCCATGATCCAGCAGATGTTGGCAATTTGATCTCTGGTTCCTCTGCCTTTTCTAAAACCAGCTTGAATTAGATTTAAATTATATTTTAGTTGAATTAGCTTCATTTAACTTTATTTACTGAGTTTTCATCTGGTGGCTATGTTTTGTTCATCATCAGATACAGAGTTAGTGTTACTATAATGGAGATTTAAGAAGTAAGTACATATTCCCTTCAGGAACTTACAGCTTGGGAGGGATTTATGAAAATGATTAGGAAAATGACAGTGCCTACCACATCACTTGGAGTGAGAAGGGAGAAATCAGTATGCCTAGAGAAGGAGGAATTGGACAGTTTCATAATTAAAAACTTTTAATTTAGATTGAATCTTAAAAATATGAGAGAAATAGAAAATATGAAATGGAAAGGCTTTGTTTTGCATTTAAGCTCCCTTTCCCAAAACTAAAGTTTATTATATGAACAAATATATGTAATACATAAAATCTTATAGATTTGTTTTCTTTCTGTTTTTTTTTTTTTTTTTTTCTGAAGTTGGNTTCATAATTAAAAACTTTTAATTTAGATTGAATCTTAAAAATATGAGAGAAATAGAAAATATGAAATGGAAAGGCTTTGTTTTGCATTTAAGCTCCCTTTCCCAAAACTAAAGTTTATTATATGAACAAATATATGTAATACATAAAATCTTATAGATTTGTTTTCTTTCTGTTTTTTTTTTTTTTTTTTCTGAAGTTGGTTATTTTATTGCATGCACTGAATAGTTATATATCTCTAATTTTGATGACAAAAGTCAGAAAAATCTTGCTTTTGGCCACTCTGAATGATTTTCACCTTCTATTCTGTAAACAGGAAACAGTGCCTACCAATCAGCTGCATCTAAAACAGTGAATATTTATTTTCCTAAAAAAGAGGCTGTCACTTTTGACCAAGCAAACCCTACACAAATATTAGGTAAGTTTATTTTTAAAATTTATTTATTTTTAAGTGGAAGATAACTGCTTTACAATGTTGTGTTGGTTTCTGCCATACATCCACATGAATCAGCCATAGGCATACATATGACCTCGCCCTCTTGAACCTCCCCACCCCACCCCTCTAGGTTGTCACCAAGCACCAGGTTTGAGCTCACTGCATCATACAGCAAATTCCTACCAGCCCTCTATTTTCCGTATCATAATGTATATGTTTCAGTGCTACTCTCCCTATTCATCTTACCCTCTTCCTCCCCCACTGTGTCTCCATTGCTGCCCTGCAAGTAGGTTCATTAGTACCGTCTTTCTAGATACCATATATATGCATTAATATACCCTGATAGCTCAGTTGGCAGAGAATCTGCCTGCAAGGCAGGAGACCCTGGTTCAATTCCTGGGTGGGAAAGATCCTTTGGGGAAGGGATAGGCTACCCACTCCAGTAATCTTGGGCTTCTCTGGTGGTTCAGCTGGTAAGGAATTCGCCCGCAATGTGGGAGACCTGGGTTTGATCCCTAGGTTGGGAAG
>SJYX01007537.1:469191-544544 GCA_006410675.1 Oreotragus oreotragus
TTTTTTTTTTTTTTTTTCTGAAGTTGGTTATTTTATTGCATGCACTGAATAGTTATATATCTCTAATTTTGATGACAAAAGTCAGAAAAATCTTGCTTTTGGCCACTCTGAATGATTTTCACCTTCTATTCTGTAAACAGGAAACAGTGCCTACCAATCAGCTGCATCTAAAACAGTGAATATTTATTTTCCTAAAAAAGAGGCTGTCACTTTTGACCAAGCAAACCCTACACAAATATTAGGTAAGTTTATTTTTAAAATTTATTTATTTTTAAGTGGAAGATAACTGCTTTACAATGTTGTGTTGGTTTCTGCCATACATCCACATGAATCAGCCATAGGCATACATATGACCTCTCCCTCTTGAACCTCCCCACCCCACCCCTCTAGGTTGTCACCAAGCACCAGGTTTGAGCTCACTGCATCATACAGCAAATTCCTACCAGCCCTCTCTTTTCCGTATCATAATGTATATGTTTCAGTGCTACTCTCCCTATTCATCTTACCCTCTTCCTCCCCCACTGTGTCTCCATTGCTGCCCTGCAAGTAGGTTCATTAGTACCGTCTTTCTAGATACCATATATATGCATTAATATACCCTGATAGCTCAGTTGGCAGAGAATCTGCCTGCAAGGCAGGAGACCCTGGTTCAATTCCTGGGTGGGAAAGATCCTTTGGGGAAGGGATAGGCTACCCACTCCAGTAATCTTGGGCTTCTCTGGTGGTTCAGCTGGTAAGGAATTCGCCCGCAATGTGGGAGACCTGGGTTTGATTCCTAGGTTGGGAAGATCCCCTGGAGAAGGGAAAGGCTACCCATTCCAGTATTCTGATCTGGAGAATTCATGGACTGTATAGTCCATGGGGTTGCAAAGAGTCAGACACGACTTAGTGACTTTCACTTTCATACAACATTTAGGTAAGTGTATTTTAATTAAATACTTTTCTCACATATCTACAGATTCTGCGATGCTCTCTCAAGGCTGTTTCTCTCCTAAGCATATGCTGGGAACCAGGTGCTTACATGATAGAGATTTGTATTTTGGTATTACACAACTGAGTCAACTAAAAATATACAACCTGATTATAAGAAACCTTACACAAATCTAAGTAAATACTTTTTGATGACTTTACTGAGAAAACATATTAAAGGGGAAAGATATCAGTCCTATCCCCTAAATTCTGTTTTCAGAAAAAAAAATAATGAAAACGGATCAGCAAAGCATTTAAAAAGCAAAGATCTTGTCTGTAAATCTGAAACTGATCAGTTGGCTTTGATTAGTTTTTCTGTTAATTTATTTTCCTCCAAAAAAAATTACTAGGTTTTTCTTTTTCTTTACTTTTGACTAAGAGTATTACTAATTCTCTTTGCCACAAAGATTATGGTGAACGTCTACTGAGATAACATACATATCTGAATATATGACAGTGGTGTTACTGTTTTGGGGGGGGTGTTGTTTTTGTTTCATTTTTTTGTCATTATTTTTTATAACATCTTTATAAAAATCATAGGTCTTTTCTTAATTACTTTTCTTTTTTAACAATAAAGAAGTATATATACACTTTTAGGCAACTTGTCATTTTTAAACTCTCGTAGAGATCTAAAAGATCTCTTACTTTTTGAATTCCCTAAATAAGATTTGTTTTAATACTGTTAAACGGCTTTTAAAGCCAAAGAATAATGAGACAGATCGTTTCCAGTTACAAATGGTAAAAATTTTGAAATTTTAACTTCTTTATTCTTTGAGATAAAGATTTTTGACGAAATAATGTTAGATGACTCAAGGTAACGTTAATGATGACAAGGATGCTGATATTGAAGTTGCATGTGAAGAGTTTGAAAGACATTGTTTCATGAAATGTGAATATAGTGGGAAAGGCAATATTTCCATTGAACGTGTTTAAATAATTTGATGTCAAATGTACAGATGGAACTAAGTCAGTGAATTAAATATAAATACACATTTAGCTTTTTGACAGGGCTTCCCAGGTGGTGCCAGTGGTAAAGAACTCGCCTGCCAATGCAGGAGATGCAGGAGACACGAGTTCAATTCCTGGGTTGGGAACATCTCCTGGAGGAGGGCATGGCAACCCACTCCAGTATTCTTGCCTGGAGAATCCCATGACAGAGGAGTCTGGCAAGCTACTATCTATAGTGTCACAAAGAGTCAGACACAACTGAAGCAACTTACATGCATGCATGCAGCTTTTTGACTATATCATTGGCAGTCATAGAAGTTGATGTAAGTTGGCTAAAAGTTATAAATTTTCTCAGTGAGAAGGTAGGGGATTGACTTATATGTGCTATCTAATACTGCTTTGAAAAGCATTTAAAATGATAACAAATACAGTATACTTAAAAACTTACTCAAAACAAAAGCTTAGAAGATCTTCAGTTCAGTTCAGTTCAGTCGCTCAGTCATGTCTGACTCTTTGAGACCCCATGAATTGCAGCACGCCAGGCCTCTCTGTCCATCACCAACTCCTAGAGTTCACTCAGACTTACATCCATCAAGTCAGTGATGCCATCCAGCCATCTCATCCTCTGTCGTCCCCTTCTCCTCCTGTTCATCTTCCAGGATTTGAAACAGCTCATCTGGAATTCCATCACCTCCACTAGCTTTGTTCGTAGTGATGGTTTCTAACAAATCATCACAGTAACCCTCCGTTTTCTATACTGTACTTAGCTTAAAAATAGTCACAGGCCTTATTTTACGGTCTTTGATAATTGCTGTGAAAAATCTTATCTCCCCATGGTGTGTAGTAACATATTCTTATTGAAAACGTTGGCATTTATGTATTATGTGTGGCTAATTACAGTTAGAGAATACTAATGGTTTGGATTTGGTTCTAGGCAAACTAAAGGAACTTAATGGAACTGCATCTGAAGAGAAGAAGTTAACTGAGGATGACTTGGTACTTCTTGAAAAGATACTGTCTCTAATATGTAATAATTCTTCAGAAAAACCCACAGCCCAGCAACTTCAGATTTTATGGAAAGCTGTTAACTGGCCTGAAGGTACAAAAATTACTTTAAAAAAATGTAACCAGGAAGCAGAGAGTGTATCTTTTTATTCCTATCCATACTAGTGGTGTTTTTAGATTAAATAAAAGTTAAGGTGGTAGTTGAAATTTGCATTGAGAAAAACTTCACAGGATTCACGGTACCACTCTAGTCCATAATCTTCTCTGGTCATATACCATATGAGAATTTTAAGGTAATGTGATGATCCCCATACATGGACCATTGTATATACTCTTCCAGAGTATTTGTGAATCCCCTGCAAGTCATCCATGAAACTCTTTGTGACCTGTTAACCATAGGCTACAAACATTTGCTCCAGGTATTTTTTCTCTTATTTAATTTACTTAATTATTTTTTATTCCAAAAGTACCCTCTTTCCTATTTTTTTTTTTNTTCCCATGAAGTGATGGGACCGGATGCCATGATCTTCGTTTTCTGAATGTTGAGCTTTAAGCCAACTTTTTCACTCTCCTCTTTTACTTTCATCAAGAGGCTTTTTAGTTCCTCTTCACTTTCTGCCATAAGGGTAGTGTTATCTGCATATCTGAGGTTATTGATATTTCTCTCGGCAATCTTGATTCCAGCTTGTGTTTCTTCCAGTCTAGCGTTTCTCGTGATGTACTCTGCATATAAGTTAAATAAGCAAGGTGACAATATACAGCCTTGACATACTCCTTTTCCTATTTGGAACCAGTCTGTTGTTCTATGTCCAGTTCTAACTGTTGCTTCCTGGCCTGCATACAGATTTCTCAAGAGGCAGGTCAGGTGGTCTGGTATTCCCAACTCTTTAAGAATTTTCCCCAGTTTATTGTGATCCACACAGTCAAAGGCTTTGGCATAGTCAAGAAAGCAGAAATAGATGTTTTTCTGGAACTCTTTTGCTTTTTTGATGATCCAGCGGGTGTTGGCAATTTGATCTCTGGTTCCTCTGCCTTTTTTAAAACCAGCTTGAACATCAGGAAGTTCATGGTTCACGTATTGCTGAAGCCTGGCTTGCAGAATTTTGAGCATTACTTTACTAGCCTGTGAGATGAGTGCAATTGTGCAATAGTTTGAACATTCTTTGGCATTGCCTTTCTTTGGGATTGGAATGAAAACTGACCTTTTCCAGTCCTGTGGCCACTGCTGAATTTTCCAAATTTGCTGGCATATTGAGTGCAGCACTTTCACAGCATCATCTTCCAGGATTTGAAACAGCTCATCTGGAATTCCATCACCTCCACTAGCTTTGTTCGTAGTGATGGTTTCTAACAAATCATCACAGTAACCCTCCGTTTTCTATACTGTACTTAGCTTAAAAATAGTCACAGGCCTTATTTTACGGTCTTTGATAATTGCTGTGAAAAATCTTATCTCCCCATGGTGTGTAGTAACATATTCTTATTGAAAACGTTGGCATTTATGTATTATGTGTGGCTAATTACAGTTAGAGAATACTAATGGTTTGGATTTGGTTCTAGGCAAACTAAAGGAACTTAATGGAACTGCATCTGAAGAGAAGAAGTTAACTGAGGATGACTTGGTACTTCTTGAAAAGATACTGTCTCTAATATGTAATAATTCTTCAGAAAAACCCACAGCCCAGCAACTTCAGATTTTATGGAAAGCTGTTAACTGGCCTGAAGGTACAAAAATTACTTTAAAAAAATGTAACCAGGAAGCAGAGAGTGTATCTTTTTATTCCTATCCATACTAGTGGTGTTTTTAGATTAAATAAAAGTTAAGGTGGTAGTTGAAATTTGCATTGAGAAAAACTTCACAGGATTCACGGTACCACTCTAGTCCATAATCTTCTCTGGTCATATACCATATGAGAATTTTAAGGTAATGTGATGATCCCCATACATGGACCATTGTATATACTCTTCCAGAGTATTTGTGAATCCCCTGCAAGTCATCCATGAAACTCTTTGTGACCTGTTAACCATAGGCTACAAACATTTGCTCCAGGTATTTTTTCTCTTATTTAATTTACTTAATTATTTTTTATTCCAAAAGTACCCTCTTTCCTATTTTTTTTTTCATGTGATTGACTTATTGGAGGAAAAAAATCATTTTTCTTGCAGAATGGTCCATGTTTTGAATTTGACTGATCACTTAATTTGTCTGTCTCTTGTTTTTCGTGTTAGACATAATTAGATTCTGGTTCAGTCGTTTTTTTCAGGTGAATGTCCTTTATCAATGACGTTGCATACTACCTTTATATCACAGGGCCCATAATTTCTGCTGTCCTCACTTCCAGTGATAATAAGATTATTTGGAGCATTCATTCTTGTTCAGTCGCTCAGTTGTGTCTGACTCTGCAACCCCATCGACTGCAGCATGCTAGGTTTCCCTGTCCTTCACCATCTCCCAGAGTTTGCTCAAATTCATGTCCATTGAGTCAGTGGTGCCTTTCAGCCATCTCATCCTCTGTCGTCCCTTTCTTCTCCTGCCTTCAGTATTTCCCAGCATCATGGTCTTCTCTAATGAGTCAGCTCTTCACATCAGGTGACCAAAGTTTTGAAGCTTCAACTTTAGCATCAACACCTTCCAATGGTGGCTCAGCTGATAAAAGAATCCGCCTACAATGTGGGACACCTGGGTTTGATTCATGAGTTGGGAAGATCGCCTGGAGAAGGGAATGAAGAGAATACTCCAGTATTCTGGCCTGGAGAATTCCATGGACTGTATAGTCCATGAGGTCGCAAAGAGTCAGACACAACAGAGTGACTTTTACTTTCCTTTAGGATTGACTGATTTGATCTCCTTACTGTTCAAAGGACTCTCAAAAGTCTTCTCCAACACTGTACTTTTAAAGCATCAATTCTTCAATGCTCAATATGCTCTCAACAGTATGAAAAGAGCATTCATTCATTTGGTGTCTATCCAGTCCCGTAACTGTATATCTCTCCACCAACATATATAAGCATCCTATTAGCATTTGTCAACTAGAATTCTTTTATAAAGAACTTTCCCTCCTCAATTCTTTGGTCTTGTTTTAGGATTTTTTTAAAAAGTGAGTTCCCAATCCTATTTTTTTCCACAAGGATTTATTGAATACTCACTGTATGTCAAGCTATCTTAATAATCCAGGAGAGTTACCATATTTTAAAACCGATGTGATCTTACAGCAATAATTATAGCCTCTATAAATATGAAAAATCAGTTAACACAGAATTTAGAAATATATGCAGTTTGTAAAACAGGCATATGATTTTTAACATGTTTAATTTTTTAACAATAAATTTTTCTTTTTCACAGATATTGTCTTTCCTGCCCTTGATATTCTTCGGTTGTCAATTAAACATCCCAGTGTGAATGAGAACTTCTGCAACGAAAAAGAAGGGACTCGGTTCAGCAGCCATCTCGTCAGTCTTCTGAACCCCAGAGGAAAGCCAGCAAACCAGCTGCTTGCTCTGAGGACTTTTTGCAATTGTTTTGTTGGCCAGGCAGGACAAAAGCTCATGATGTCCCAGAGGGAATCACTATTGTCCCATGCAATAGAACTGAAATCAGGGAGCAATAAGAACATTCACATTGCTCTGGCTACATTGACCCTGAACTATTCTGTGTGTTTTCATAAAGACCATAACATTGAAGGGAAAGCTCAGTGCTTGTCAGTAATTAGCACAGTCTTAGAAGTTGTACAAGACCTTGAAGCCACTTTTAGACTTCTTGTGGCTCTTGGGACACTTATCAGTGATGATTCCAACGCTGTACAATTAGCCAAGTCTTTAGGTGTTGATTCTCAAATAAAAAAGTATGCCTCAGTATCAGAGCCAGCTAAAGTAAGTGAATGCTGTAGACTTATCCTCAATTTACTGTAACAGTGGGTTAGGGGACTGAGATTTTAAATTGATGAGTGTTTTTTTCTTTCACATTTCACATGGCTGATTACAGATGATGAAACAAATGCTGTGGATTAAGTAAAATTTCAGATCCTGTAAAGTGGGGTAGTGGGGAGAGGGGAAACAAAGGAGAAATAAAATTTTTGCACTGATGAACTGTGAAATTTTCCTGTGTAATGAGGGCAGGTTTTTAAGAGCTTTAGAGATAAATTAAGAATGGGCCCTGACCACCAACAGCACAACTACAGTGGCAGAATTCCCTTACATTAGCCACCTAGAAGAAAAGGGCTGTTATTTATGTAATCTGCTTTTGCTATTATACTTGTATACCCCAGATTGTTATTTGTTGGTGGTTGTCTTTTATTTAATTTTCAGTCTACTCATTTTCATTGCTTGATTCAACAGCACTGAATGATTTCAAAGTCTTGTTTTAGGACAAATGCTTTAGAATTTACGTTTGTTACAAATTATTCCATATATTGAGAAGATGTAAAATAATTTCTTCATTTAAGTCCTTTGTAAATAGAAAGTTTGTTTAATGGCTTATGAAGTGAGAGCAAGTTACTAATTTGTTAGGTGTTTGAAAGCAAATTTGTTAGGTATCAGTTCAGTCAGATGAAGCCCCAAATTGACTACAAGTTCATGATCCAGTTTCTTTTCCCCTTTACTATTTGGGATAACTTCATTATTCCAGTTTCAAAAATAATCTAATTGTTTATTTTTGGTTATTTCTATATATCAGAGGGAGTTTGGAATGTGTTGAATATTATCAGGCAGTTGTGCAAGCAAGAGTACATCAAACTGTTATTTGCAAGTCCAGAGATTGTCATGGGAATTTAGTATTTTTGAGCCTTTAAACATGGTCCCAGTACTGTGTTGAACACTTCAATATTTAATCCCCAAATCTCCTTAGGTGTAGGATGATGTTATGTCTGTTTTTAGAAGTAAAGATGGTGGGATGAATCATAATGGAAAAAAGGAAAAGTACATACCATTCTATACTTCCTAGAGAATGAGTGAGGGAGGGGAGCATATCACAAGTTTGTCTATGAACATCCTTGCAACTAACACCAAGCAGGAACCAATCCGTTAATTACTAATTTATTGTTTAAGAGGACCTCAATTTCTTGAGACAAGTTTGACTATTGCTAATCTAAAATAATGAGCATTATTGTCAACATTTATAGTATATAGAACCATTAATTTCCTGGCTTAATGCCAAATTGAAGTCTAAGAAGAACAATTTTTCCTCAAATAAGGAAGGAAACCATTTTGATTATCTAGATTAATACAAGGAAAAACTTATGGAATATCAAAACAGAATGGGTAAAATGTAAATTGAAGGGACATATATTTTGCTAAGTATTAAATTGCCATTTTCTGGTGTGTACCCAGAGTTTAAATATTCTTTGCTGGTTCCGTTAGTAACCCATGCTTTGCTTTTTGCTTAATTGGGATTCAAGGGGTTAAGTCTGGGTTAAATGACAACATTAAGAGTATAACCTGGGTCAGCCTGTGTCGTTTACAATACAGTGCTTTAACATACCTTGTTTAGCACGCAATTTTAAGTGCTGCTGCTGCTAAGTCGTGTCCAACTCTGTGCAACCCCATACAAGGCAGCCCACCAGGCTTCCCTGTCCCTGGGATTCCCCAGGCAAGAACCCTGGAGTGGGTTGCCATTTCCTTCTCCAATGCATGAAAGTGAAAATTGACAGTGAGGTCGCTCAGTCGTGTCTGACTCTTAGCGACCCCATGGACTGCAGCCCACCAGGCTCCTCCATCCATGGGATTTTCCAGGCAAAAGTACTGGAGTGGTTTGCCATTGCCAGTTTATCTGCAATATTTTGAAATACTAGGCACCTTTGCATAATTGTGGGATGTAGAGTCTTGGTTAAGATTACTAAATTACTTTTTCCCATGATTCCCTTATTTTTTCTAAACAGAAAAATACACATTCATTGAATAAGACCAACACACATTAAATAAAAATTGCCTATAATTCTACTACCCAGAGAAAACCATTCTTACTTAACATCTTGTGCCATATCAGTTGGTATGTAAACGTTTTATTTTTTTAAAAAGGATTGTATGATACACATTGTTCAATAACCTGATTTTTTAACTTGACATTTAGTACACATATTTCCATCTTAATAAATATTATTTTATATCCATGTGCCCATTTCCTATTATCTGACATTGTTTCCAATTTCCAACTATTAAGCAATGCTACGACAATACAAAGTTCATACAAATACCTTAGGATACATTGCATACTTGGATACAGTGGTGGGTCAAGTCAGTGCACATTTTTTAAACTCGACAAATGTTGTCAAATCACTTCCAGTGATAAAAGTCTTGTGGTTAATGTCCTTCATATTGCATTAGAAATAGTTGCCTGCAAAAGATCTAAGTTATCTTTGCCTCTAGTTCATAACTATTACAGTCCCTCTAGCATTAGATTTTTTTTTTTTATTTCATTTGTTTATTTAGCTGCACTAGATCTTAATCGTAGCATGCAGGATATTCTTGCATTACCTTTTTTAAAAGAACATGTTAGGAAATTCCCTAACATTTTGTCCAGTGGTTAGGACTCCATGCTTCCACTGCAGGGGGACTGGGTTTAATCTAGGGGAACTAAGATTCCGCATGCTGCATGGTGCAGCCAAAAAAATAAAAATAAATAGGTATGTTATTATGACTTCATGACTAGCTGAATTTATAAACAGTACAAAAAAATTTTTATGTCTCTTGTAATCTTAAATGATTAAAGAGGCATAGCTAAAAACATTCTTCACAAAGATAATTCTGAAGAAAAGACCGTTGTAGCTTCCTTAACAGTTACCGCTGTATTATGGTTATCTTGTGAAAAAATGATAAACTGTATAGAGGATTGTGACATAATCATTCTTCCTAGAGGTTTTAAGATAGAAATTATCCACCTGCACCTGAGAGTAGGAAATACCGTTCAATCATTTTTAAAATAATTCTAATTTCTAGTGCATCCTTCTACAGAAAACTGTACACAGTATCTGTCTGGACTGCTACAACAAAAATACCACAGATTTGGTGACTTCTCACAGTTCTGGAGACTGGACGGTCCAAGATAAAGGTGCTGGCATACTTGTTGGAGTTCGACAAGCCATCTTCCTGGCTCTTAGATGCTGTCTTCTTCCTGTGTCCTTGCATGGCTGAAGGAGGAGGGAGCTCTCTGAGACCCCTTATTCATGCAACCTCCACTTTCCAGATCAAATGGCCTCCCAAAAGTGCCACCTCCAAATACCATCACATAGGGGATTGTTTCACATATCTTGAGGGGGCACATTCAGTCTATAACACATAGTGTAGTTGTCATTATAAATATAGTTTTGAACACTTTCACATTTTTTCCATATGTTTCAATTTTTTAATGAAAAGTTGAAGTAGAGTGAACACTCACGGACTTGCTGGCTGATTTCTGCAGTTAACGTTTCCATATTTGCTTTTTCTCATGATAATACTCTTTTCTGAAATTATTTTTAAAAATAGGTTACAAAGAACACTTATCAACTGAATACTTCATTATGCATCTTCTAAGAATAAAAACATTGCAAAGAATATTCTTATTAACACTACATATTTAAAATTAGTAATCTCATAATATCTAATATCTGGTCCATATTCAAATTTCCTCATTGTCCTAAGGATGTTTTTAAAATTTTTGTTCTAAAGGCTCTAATCTATTAAATAATCAAGGTTTATGTACTGTATTTAGGTATTTGGTTATATAGCTCTTTGATCTCAGTCTACCAACAGCATATCTCATTTTTTTTTTTTTTAATTTATTTATTGTCTGTGGTAGGTCTTTGTTGCTGACACAGGCGAGCCAGGGCTCCTTTCCAGTTGCAGTGTGAGGCCTTCTCCTTACAGAGCATGGCCTCCTAGATGTGTGGACTTCAGTAGGTGCAGCACATGGGCTCATTAATTGCGGCTCATGGGCTTAGTTACCTCAGGCCACGTGGGATCTTCCAGGACCAGAGAGCCAGTGTCCCTTGTTTTGCAAGGCAAATTCTTAACCCCTGGACTACCCGGGAAGCCCTCCTGTTTTTATATAATTGACTTTAAAGTGTGTTGGCCAATCCAGAATGTGACATACTCCTGTTTTATATTTGTAAAAAATGTTATTTAAAAAGAATATATTTATTTGACTGCACTGAGTCTTAGTTGTGGGATGTGAGATCCTACCCGGGCCCCCTGCACTGGGAACTCAGAAGCTTAGCCACTGGACCACCAGGGAAGTCCCAATTTGTTTAAAAAAAAAAAAAAAATTGTATAACCCTCTATTCCTTATTAATAAATTACTCCAGTACTAAGTGGCTTAAAATAATACACATTTGTTATCTCAAATTTTCTGTGAGTGAAGAATCCTGCCACAACTTAGCTAGTTCCTCTGCTGCTTTATTTCACAGGAGGCTTCGGTCAAGGAGCCCACCACAGCTGGGGTCTCATCTGAAGGCTGGACTGAGGAAAGATGTATGTTTTAAGCTCGCTTGCACAGTGTTCAGTTCTTTTTAATTAAGGACCGCAGTTCCTAGCTGGCTGTTGGCCAGAGGCTGCCATCAGTTTTTTGCCTTGTGGACCTCCGTGACATGCCCAGTCATTCACGTTTGTTCTTTGCAATGCTGCTCAACTGGTTGAGAGAGAG
This sequence comes from Oreotragus oreotragus, assembly GCA_006410675.1. Taxonomy (NCBI): domain Eukaryota; kingdom Metazoa; phylum Chordata; class Mammalia; order Artiodactyla; family Bovidae; genus Oreotragus; species Oreotragus oreotragus. The sequence goes on from SJYX01007537.1 coordinate 480,728, forward strand.
AGTGGTAGCAGGACCAACAAGAATCTTTATAATTTAAGCACAGACATGACATCCCCTCAAACATCAAGATACTCTATTAGTTGGAAGTAAGTTACTCAAAGAAGAGTGGATTACACAAAGCTATGAATACCAGGGAAAGCGATCCCTGGTGGCCCTCTTCGAATTTCCTTGCTACACCTGTTTCCTGTAGATGGAAAGCTAAATCCAAAGGCTTGGTTAAATTGAAATTACACTTTTGTGGCAAGAATATTGAGAGGTGACGAGTACTTGCTTCTTGTTTGTGTGAGTTTTCTTTTTTTAACTTGATAGCATCATAACTGAGTTTCCTTAATGATGTTTGCTTCCCTTAACTAAGGCAGGTTAGGAGAATAAAAATGGTACAATTACCATTCTAGTTACCATCTCAACAAAAATGGGGGAATATATTTTTTTTAAGTTTTCTTGTTCTTAAATATTTTATTTTTCCCCTTGGAAAAACAAAATGGTTATCAGATTTTATTTGTTTAATGTTTAGGTTTAGGATGCTTGCTTTCAAGGGATACTAAGAAAGGCAGGATCTTGACTTTGAGGGCAATAAGTAAACCACTCTGGTGCCTGTCACTGAGGAAACTAGCCTTCAGAATAAAGCAGGTAATGGAAGTTTTAGAGGAGAAAGTTTATAGCATCCTTCTGTAAAGTTGGCAGGCTGATATTGATCCTAGGCCTAAGATGAAGTCCTGGGACTTAAAACTTGCCCTTGGGTTTCCTGGACACATTATAATCAGTAATAATCAGATGGCAATGATATTTTCATTAGATATGCTCTGATAGAGATAATATCATTCTACATTTAAGGCATGTGATATAGCAATGTTTACTCATTGGTTTCCAACTGAATTTAAAACCAACCAGTTGAGCAGCGTTGCAAAGAAAAGGCAAATTTAAACTGAACAGTATTTGTCAAGCAATTACCTTATTCTAGTTCCTAAGATTATCATTATTCCCATGGGGAAAGTATTGCTAGTAATCTTAGAGGTGAAAATATTGAAAAAGATCAAGTAAACCTTTATTTGACAAGTCAGTAGTAACAAAACAACAAAACATATTTAATAAATTGACAAAACTGGATATCAATATGGAGAAAAATCTCAATTTGGGGTAGCCACTTCACTTGATCATAATAGCTACCGTGATGGTTGGTAGTGGTGTGTGACATTGACACATAGATACAGGTTGATACACAGGTACAAGTTGATACTGAAAAAGGTGGCCTGAAACAAGCCCTCAAGCCACATTTCTTTCCTTCTTGTGTCTTCAAAGGGACTAATAAATTCAAGAAATATTTGCTTACATCTACATCATTTAAATTTTCAGTAGTAAAAGCAACCAAGATGTAGTCTAATATAGCAAGAGTGCTGGCTTTGGAGTTAAAAATCCATCTAGTTCAATGACTTTTCCACCACTTCCTAGTAAGTTAGGGTAAGTTGCTTAAACTAAGTCCCAGTTTACATATCTCTACACTGAGATTTCATAGAATAGAATAATAAGGTATTTGTGTAAAAGCCTAGTAAAATAACTGCTATATAGAATGTGTTTACCAAGCATTCCTTTCAAAGATAACCAAGCAAGCCTACTATCTTCCTAACAATGAAAATGACTGCTATATACAAAGAATATTCAAAAGGTAAAGAAAAATATTAGATTTTATTGCTAAAGGGAGAGAATGTGCCCACGTAGGTGGTGGTAGGGGGTGAGGGGGGGTGTTGTCCTGATGATATTTTAATAACAGCAGTTGGTTGGAACTCTAAACACTTTATAATACCACAGAACCTCACCATGAAATACAGAGGTGTATCTGTTAGAATATAAAAATAAGTGGCAGCGCAGTGGTTGAGACTCTGTGCTTCCCCTGCAGGGGACACAGGGTGAGGGTTGGAGAACTAAGATTCTGCATTCCGCACAGCATAGCCAAAAAAAATTTTTTTAAACCCCACAACTATCCATTCTACAGCTGTGGCACTGAGTAGTGACTCATTTGATATCAAATCAGCTTTGAAGTCTCTTCTAAAAACTATCAGAGAAATATTGTGATTGACACAAGATTTCTTTCGGTTTTTTCCGCAACATCTTATGGAAAAACACAAACTAACTTTTTTGTCAACCTCACACAAGGAAAGCGGATGTCTAGAAAGAAGGTGAGGTGGTTGGATGCCATCACTGACTCAATGGACTTGAGTTTGAGCAAACTTCGGGAGACAGTGAAGGACAGGGAAGCCTGGCATGCTGCAGTCCATGAGGTTGTAAAGAGTTGGAAACAACTGAGTGACTGAACAAGAAGAAAGTATGCATATAGGTTAACTATGCCCACAGTAATACTGCACAGAAAACAACTACAAAAATTATCAGCATTAATTTAGCCAGGAGTTTGGGGTGAAGAGAAAAAGTTAAATTTTAAAACTACCCTTTGTTCTGTTTCTCAAGGGCTAGTCATGACTCATGGAAAAGGAACCTGCCCTCTATCTGATAATCTATAGTCTAGTTTCCTGGCCTTAGAAGGGACCCCCTGGGTAATTGTTTTTCTGTTAATCCATTCTAGAAAATTGGCTAAACCGCCGCAAGGTATGAGGTGGTCGGTCAGCCGTTTCAGCCTGATAGCTTTCAGACCTATCTCTGTAAAGGTCAAGCTATGCCCACCAATCAGTTTGCTGAGATCGTCTTCACCCCACCTATACCTGCTTATAGCTTTTGGTGTATAAAAACTGCTTTGTAACTAGCATCGGGGTTCGTTCTTTTCGAGGAAGATCGAACCCCGGCGCGCCGGTTTAATAAATCCTCTTGCTGATTGCATTGAATTCGAGTCTTGGTGATCTGAGAAGCGACGCCTCCCGTGATTAGGCCGTTCGGGGCCTAACAGGGGTTTGGCTGATTCTGCATAGGCTCATTCATGACTCTGCCCTAGTCTGGACTTAACAGCTTAGCTGGGACAGCTGAGCTCTGTTCGTCTCATCTTTCTCCTGGGACCAATGGGCTAGTCTGAGTATATAACTTTCAGGTGATGGTGGAAGTACATGCATGGACCATCCTAATGGCCCAAGCTTTTTGTTGAGATTCTGGTGCCCATCTGCTTAACATCCCCTTAGCCTAAGTAATGGAGAAGGCAATGGCACCCCCTTCCGGTGCTCTTGCCTAACAAATCCCACGGACAGAGGAGCCTGGTGGGCTGCAGTCCATGGGGTCGCTGAGAGTTGGACATGACTCAGTGACTTCACTTTCATTTTTCACTTTCATGCATTGGAGAAGGAAATGACAACCCACTCCAGTGTTCTTGCCTGGAGAATCCCAGGGACGGGGGAGCCTGGTGGGCTGCCGTCTATGGGGTCGCACGGAGTCGGACACGACTGAAGCGACTTAGCAGCAGCAGCAGCAGCCTAAGTAAGTCATATAGCTGATGCCACTCTGCAGGATTATGTCTCTAGTTGTGGAAGGACACTATCAAATTACATGGAAAAAGGCATAACTACAGAGTGAGGTAAAGACCTGGAGCCATGAATGCAATTTACTACAGTGGTGATACAGAAAGCAGCTCTGTGTGGATCCACCACTTCTCAATACAGAGTTTAACAAGCATGGAGTCCATGTGTCAGATACTGTATTATATGTTGAGACTACAAAGATATGTAATACTTGGCTTTTGTTTATGAGAACTAACAATATTTTGAAGAAGATACTGAGCAAGAGCCTGCAGTAGTGAGTTTTAGTTGCTTGTAGGGAAAACAATAGATTACAAAGGAAGAAGCTGATAATCTTAGCAGGATTCAGAATAGAAACATGGATTCTTTATTGTCTGAGCTATCTGGCAGATGAAAGACAGGCTTCCCAGGTGGTGCTAGTGGTAAGGAACCCGCCTGCCAATTCAGGAGATGCAAGAGAAGTGGGTTTGATCCCTGGATGTGGATGATTCCCGGGAGGAGGAAATGGAAACCTGCTCTCCAATATTCTTGCCTGGAAAATTTCACGGACAGAGGAGCTTGGTGGGCTATGGTCCGTGGGGCCACAGGGAGTCAGACATGACTGAGCAACTAAGCACACATAAGATAGAGCAAATTTCTCACCCAGTGAATCTTTATAAAATTCCAGAGAAGTACTGATTGCCCCCAGCACTAACACACCCTATCCCTAGACAACCACTGTGATTCATGGTTACTGCTTGCGGAAGAGTAGTTACAAAAATGCATATAAATCCCCCTCTCTGTCCACCCTACCATGTATTTGTCTTCGGGCAGAAAAAGTCCTGTGTTTGTTCACAGAGCTTTAAGTTCATAACAATATTTAGTGCTGGGCCTCTTAACTTCTTTAATATTGGGTTGAACCATATGAAACTGCCAACATACAATCAGCTTTGACCTACAACATAGGCAATTCCATTGTGAGGCAGGAGATAGGTGGGCTCCAGGCTAGACATTCACAACTAGCTTCTTGTTTACGTTTCCTGAGGAAGTGGGCAGGAGAGCTCCAGGTTAGATATTTACAATGAGCTTCCTGCTTGCACTTTGAAGTAGAAATAACAACAGAAACAGGGTAAATAGCCAGATTTTGCCTCTTGAAGACATTTTAAGATAACAGTCAAGGTAGGAACAGAGAAGGGCTAAATCCTGTTTGAGTACAATATCAAGAGATCATACAGTTCCCACTTTTGGGGCAAGGGAGACTTCACACATGCATAGAAAATCACCCTAGGGGTTAAAAAGGAGGGGACAAGACCCAAGAACAGGTGATAGCAGGGCCACCACCACAGCCGACTAACAATGTTGTGATAGTTTCAGGTGAATAGCAAAGGGACTCAGCCATGCATACACATGTATCTGTTAGGGAGGTAGAACAGGGAAAAGGAGTCCAAAATGGCGGTGGCTACAGACAAGGAAGGCAAAAGCCCGCGAAAATGAAACAAAAGAAGGTCTGAGGACCGGAGTGAGGACCTCACGTAAAACAAACAATTTACATAGGACAGGCCCAGGGAGAGATAAACATATAAATAGAAGAGCCAAAGCTAGCTCGCTCTCTCTCTCTCCCCACCGCGCGCTGCGGCGCTCTTCTCCTCGTGTCTTTAGATCGACCTACCCTCACGCCTCGAAGATGGATTTTCCTGCTATCTTCTAAATAAAATAGAGCTGTAACACTGCCTTGTAACACTGATTTGTCTGAGAGCTATAACATGGTCCATTCGAGACCTGAGAGCTATAACACGGTCTATCCAAGACCTGAGAGCTGTGACAGGCTGAGGGGGCTTTAATGTCCGTCACTCCAAATCTCTGTTGTGACGAGACAAAGAATCGAGGAACATACACTCGCGTGACATATCCATGTGGGTACGTGTGCTCAGTTGCTTCAGTTGTGTCTGACTTTTTGTGACTTCATGGACTGTAGCCTGGCAGGCTCCTCAGTTCATGGGGTTTACCAGGTAAGAACATTGGAATGGATTGCCATGCCCTCCTCCAGGGGATCTTCCTAACCCAGGGATTGAACCCACATCTCTTATATTTCCTGCATTGCAGGCAGATTCTTTAACTGGTGAGCCACCGGAGAAGCCCGTACATATATCCATTTCCCCCCAAACTCCCAGGATGTCACTTAACATTGAGCAGAGTTTGTCAGTTATCCATTTTAAATACAGCAGTGTGCAATGTCCATCCCAAACTCCCTAACTATCCTGTCCCCCTATCCTTCCCTCTAGCAATCGTAAATTTGTTCTCTGTGAGTCTGTTTCTGTTTTGTAAGTAAGTTCATTTGTATCATTTCTTTCTAGATTCCACATATAAGGGATGCCCTCTGATATTTCTCCTTCTCTGACTCAGTTACTTCACTCAGTAGGACAATTTCTAGGTCCATTTTGTTGCAAATGGCATTATTTCATTCTTTTTAATGGTTGAGTAATATTCCATTGTATATGTGGACCACATCTTTTTTATCCACTCCTCTGTTGATGGATATTTAGGTTGCTTCCATGTCTTGGTTGTTCTAAACAGTGCTGCAGTGAACACTGGGGTGCAGGTATTCTTTTGGATCATGTTTTTCTCCAGATATATGCCCAGGAGTGGGATTGCAGGGTCATATGGTAGTCTTGCCTGGAAAATTCCATGGACGGAGGAGCCTGGTGGGCTGCAGTCCATGGGGTCGCTAAGAGTTGGACACGACTGAGCAACTTCACTTTCACTTTTCACTTTCAAGCATTGAAGGAAATGGCAACCCACTTCAGTATCCTTGCCTGGATAATCCCAGAGACGTGAGAGCCTGGTGGAGCTGCTGTCTATGGGGTAGCACAGAGTCGGACACGACTGATGTCACTCAGCAGCCGCAGCATGGTAGCTCTATTTTTAGTGTTGTAAGTAACCTCCATCCTGTTCTCCACAGAAGCTGTAACAGTTTACATTCCCACCATTAATGTAGCAGGGGTCCCTTCTCTTCACATCCTCTCCACCACTTATTGTTTGTGGATTTTCTGATGATGGTCATTCTGGCTGATGTGAGGTGATAGCTCATGGAGTAATATTTTATTTATTTATCTTTGGTTATGCTGGGCTTTCATTGCTTTGCCTGGACTTTCTCTAGTTGCCATGAGAGAGGGCAACTCTTCACTTGGGCACAGGATTCTCACTGTGGTGACTTCTCTTGTTGCGGAGCACAGGCTCCAGGGCACGCAGGCTCAGTACCTGTAGCGAGCAGGCTCTAGGATCCTCAGGCTTCAGTACTTGTGTCTTAGTTGCTCCGTGGCACGTATCCGGAGCGGGGATCGAATCCGTTTCCCCTGCAGTGTCAGGCAGATTTTTTATTCATTGTGTCACCACGGAAGCCCTTGATCTCTGATTTTAAAACCAGGTTTGTGTTTAGATCCAAAATACTACAGGGCAGCCTGCAAAGTTAACAGTGATAAAACCATGATCCATAATCTATTTTCAAAAACTCACTTGTTCCTTTCTTGTCCCTCACGCGCTCTATGCAAGAAATACATAATCTCCAGAGGTACTCCCCAAACTCGCTTTTCCACTGCTGCCCTCATACACTTCTCTTTTTCTTTTGCACTTCTTGCCTCAAATCCCTTTAAAAAATGGCCTGGGATTCTTTTACTAGTCCCCTTCACTCCTAAACTCTTCTTGCTTTCCTCTCTTTGAAAAAACCAAGAACTAGTATGAAACAGCAGTTTATGAGGAAAGAAGGAAGAGAGAAAAGGTAGGAACACTGATATGCCAAGAGTATTTTATTCCTGCTCCCCTTTCCTCAACAGAAAGAACTAATTTACATATAAAAGATCGATATACTTATTTTCATAGATAAATGGTACACCAGAGTATCGATCATGAGGAAATAGCGTTCTAATCAGTGGAACAGTATTCAACATTGTAAGCCAAGAATGCAAGTTAAAACTAATCTTATCATATGTTAGAACTTACTTTTAAAAAGATTTCAGGTGACATTTTAAATTGCCTCAGCCTTTCTTTTTCAAACAAACTCGATTACATAAAACAAGAAAAATAACGTGCCGATAACTTTTGATCCATTTCTTTTGGGGGGTACAAAATATTGTAATTTTTATCTTATTTATGGCGGTATTTTTCTGACATGTGCCAGAAGGTCAATAACCAAGACGCCAGTATTTGACTATTAAATAAATTGAGAAAGGATAAATAAAAGGGCCAAGTGCCTTCAGAAGTGAAAAGGAATCATGCCTAGAAAGTAGCGTTAATGGGTAAAAATAAAGAAGCAAGAAACTGCTCTTGTACAACTTCTTGCTGCTGCTGCTAAGTCGCTTCAGTCGTGTCCGACTCTGTGCGACCCCATACAAGGCAGCCCACCAGGCTCCCCAGTCCCTGGGATTCTCCAGGCAAGAACACTGGAGTGGGTTGCCATTTCCTTCTCCAATGCATGAAAGTGAAAAGCGAAAGTGAAGTCACTGAGTCATGTCCAACTCTCAGCGACCCCATGGACTGCAGCCCATCAGGCTCCTCCATCCATGGGATTTTCCAGGCAAGAGGACTGGGGTGCTAATGCCTTCTCCGTGTACAACTTCTTAAAACACATTAAAAAAAAAATTGTCCATGTGATGATGATAATGAGTTTCTCCTAAATTTGCTTCATTGTTGTTGAGCCAAACAAAAATTGAAAGACAAATGAAATCGGAAGATCAAACAATATACCTTCAGCTTACTGTGTACTGTATACTGACAAAGATCGAAAAACAGTATCAACAAGGCAAAACGCTATTGTAACGCTCCATCTATGGTTCTTTGCATATGGAAACACAACAAAAGTCCTCGCACACTGCTCAACCGCCCTCAGACTCTACAGCCAACCTCCGCAGTAGGCGGAGGCAGCTTGATTGGCCTCCACCCCGCCTTCAGAAACGACTCTAGACGTTTGCGGCGCGACCGGAACTGACGTCAAGCTGCGACGCCGCTCCGGCAGCTCGCCGCTGCGGGAGGCTCTTGGTCTATCGGGAGACCGCTTCTTTCACCGGATGGTTGCTGGCGTGGGATCATGACGGGGAAGAAGTCTTCCAGGGAGAAGCGGCGCAAACGAAGCGGTCAGGAGGCGGCGGCGGCCCTCGCAGCGCCGGACCTGGTCCCCGCCGTCGGCAGCAGTGGCAGTGGAAGCACCAGCGGCTGCGGGAGCGCCAGCGGTTGCGGGAGCGTCACCTGCTGTGGGAACACTAGCGTGAGTGGGAGTGTCACCGGCGGTGGGAGCGGCGGCAGCTGCTGGGGTAGCAGTGGCGTGGAGCGCGGCGAGCGTCGGAAGCGGAGAAGCACTGACTCATCTTCCAGCGTCTCCGGCTCCCTGCAGCAGGTGCGTGCGCGTCTTTCTCGTCGCTTCTCGAAGCGGCCGCGGTTTCAGAAGGCGGGCGAAGAGCAGAATGTGACTGCGGGATGCGGAGCCTGCTGTCGCTCCTGTTAGGGCTGCGGTCTTACGGGATCCAGTGTCTGAAGTTCACGTTCCTAAGTTCCCTCGAACCCCACACTCCCACGACTTGAACTTAAAATTTCTGGGTTTGTTGATCGTCTGATGACTGCCTTTAGCCCTTCCACTCCGGTGGTCACCTTCGTCTCCCTGAAAAGTATGGGTCAGGAACTAGCCTTCAGTGCCCTTGCAAGCCCCGCTTTACTTCTCTTCATCTACTTTATACAAGATGAGAAAATTGAGGATCAAAGAGATTAAGGAAGTTTAGTGGTAGTTACCAATTTGTACATTGGAATCCAATATCTGATTATAAAAGCCCTCTTTACTGTGGTACATGTACACAACGGAATATTACTCAGCTATTAAAAGGAATGCATTTGAATCAGTTCTAATGAAGTGGATGAAACTGGAGCCTATTATACAGAGCGAAGTAAGTCAGAAAGAGAAACACCAATACAGTATATTAACACATATATATGGAATTTAGAAAGGTGGTAACGATGACCCTATATGTGAGACAGCAAAAGAGACACAGATGTAAGGACTCTTTGGGAGAAGGCGAAGGTGGGATGATTTGAGAGAATAGCATTGAAACATGTATATTATCATATGTGAAATAGATTGCCAGTCCAGGTTCTGTGCATGAGGCAGGGTGTTCAGGGCTGGTGCACTGGGATGACCCTGAGGGATGGGATGGGGAGGGAGGTGGGAGGGAAGATCAGGATGGGGAACACATGTACACCCATGGTGGATTCATGTCAGTGTATGGCAAAAACGACCACAATATTGTGAAGTAATTAGCCTCCAATTAAAATAAGTTAAAAAACAAAACAAACTAATAAAACCCCTCTTTGTGTGCCTTCAACCTGGCAAAATACTGCCGTTTTAAAAAAAAAAGTTTGCTTACGTTGTAAAACAGATGCAGGAAAAAAAATAACAAAAAAAACAGTTGCAGGACTGCATGGTTTAAATATATACAACACAAGTGACGGGAAATGGAAGGCTTTCTTTATGCTTCTTCATTAATTGTTTGATACGCAGCCCCTTCATTGACTCGTCAGCCTTGATATTCCTTATTTTTGTTATTTTGCATTATCTAAGGCTTTTTTCAGTCTTTTAGTGTAGTGTTGAACACAGGCATTCATAGCAGGCATTCTTTCCCCATTCCTTTTTGTAGTAGAAACAATTTTTAACTTTTATACCAGTACATTTATTTGTCATAGGTTCCGAAAGATACCTGATCAAGTTAAGGAAATTTTTAATTCTGTTTTTTTCTGAGATTTTGTGGAGTTTTATCAGTTACCTTTGGGGCATTCTGTTGAGGGGTCATACAGTTTTCTTTCTTTAATCTGATAATGTAATTTTATTGATAAATTGTCCTTGCTTTTTGAGATGAATCCTATTTGATTTGTTGATTTGGTTGTTCTACTCGACTGTAATTCAGTATTTTTATTAAATACGTTTGTGTTTATGTTAAATCAGATTATGGTTTTTATTTTTGTAGTTACCCTGTTTTGTTTTAGTATTGGGCTATGGACTGAGTTGGGAAAACTTAACCTTTTTTTTTTTTTCCACGTATTCCAGAGAAGTTTATATCTTTCTCTCAAGGGTGTACTTGACTGTTGGACCATACAGCTGTTTGGGTCTGGTGGATTTTTCTAGGGGTAGTGTATTTTTCCTTAATGCCTCTCACCTTTTTTTCTCCCCCACCTTCTTTGATAGTTATAGATATATTCAGTTTTTCTATTCCTTCTAGATTTAGTTTTGGATCAGTTCAGTTCAGTCACTCAGTTGTGTCTGACTCTTTTTGACCCCATGGACTGCAGCAAGCCAGGCTTCCCTTTCCATCACCAACTCCCAGAGCTTGCTCAAACTCATGTCCATCAAGTCGGTGATGCCATCCAACTGTCTCATCCTCTGTCATCCCCTTCTCCTCCTGCCTTCAATTTTTCCCAGCGTCAGGGTCTTTTCCAGTGAATCAGTTCTTCACTTCAAGTGGCCAAAGTATTGGAGTTTCAGCTTCAACATCAGTCCTTCCAATGAATATTCGGGACTGATTTCCTTCAGGATTGACTGGTCGGATCTCCTTGCAATCCAAGGGACCCTCAAGAGTCTTCTCCAACACCATAGTTCAAAAGCATAAATTCTTCGGCGCTCAGCTTTCTTTAGGGTCCAACTCTCACATGCATACATGACTACTGGAAAAACTATAGCTTTGACTAGACGGACCTTTGTGGGAAAAGTGATGTCTCTGCTTTTTAATATGCTGTCTAGGTTTGTCATAGCTTTTCTTCCAAGGAGCAAGCATCGTTTGATTTCATTTTTGGATATCACCATTCTTATTTAAATAGTTTGCATAGTTTTAGTACTCTATTATTATGAGAAGACCAGTAATACGGATTGTGTAAGCATTTGCATACAGAACTAAACTGTAGTTTTATGAGAAGTACTTCATTGGGAAGTCTTACAAATAGGGAGGATGATTATGTGTGCATTTTATAAAATCCATTTTGGTAACAGTATACAAAACAGATTGGCGAAACCTTTGATTAGATGTAGGGAGTGCAGTGTGTGTGAACTCAGTCACTCAGTCCTGTCTGACTCTTTGTGGCCGTGGACTGTAGCCCACCAGGCTCCTCTGTGCATGGGTTTCTCTAGGCAAGAATTCGGGAGTGGTTTGCCATTTCCTACTCCAGGGGAATCTTCTCCATCTGGGGATCGAACCTGCATCTCTTGGCAGGCAGGTTTTTTACCACTCATGCCACCTGGAGGTAATCTAGGCAAAAAGGATGTTGCCTTGGATCAGCATTCTGGCAGTAGACTTGAGAGACTGGATAGATTTGGAAAATAGGAGGCAAAGCTGATTGAATTGTCTTAAATTACTTGCCTGCTTTGAATATGATTGGATATTTAACAGTTTTAAAAATGACAGTAGGTTCTGGTAAGCAGTGGTACTTTATTATATATGTGATTTGTAGCATTTTGCTGCTATCCTATTTCAAAGAATTAAGAATGACCATACATACGTAAAATTCTTGGGTGAAAGGTCTATTGGAGGAGTATCGTATTCTTCAGAAGTCTGAAATTGTAGAAAATTATTCAATATTGAGTATATTTTCATTTCCGTGTTGTTAAGATATTATTATTTCTTCACTTTTTATCAGTTTGCTGATAATTACAGCCTGGAGAGTAATGTCAAAGAATACTGAGCAATTAAATAGTCTTTTTTGTGGTTTTAAGTAACTGCTTTGTACAACCAAATAATTTGAAGGTGTTTAATAAAGATTTTATTAAATGATGTGTGACATTATAGACATATTTTTATTGTTTAATGGTTCTTTATGTCTTTTAATTTTAGGAGGCCAAATATCTTTTGCCACCTCTCGAAAAAGAGTTATTCTTGGCAGAGCACAGTGACCTTGAAGAAGGTGGACTAGACCTGACTGTGGCATTAAAACCAGTTAGTTTCTATATATCAGACAAAAAAGAAATGCTTCGACAGTGTTTCTGTATCATAGGAGAGAAGAAGTTACAGAAGATGCTTCCTGATGTGTTAAAGGTACTTCATGACATACATTAGCAGGTTCCCCACTATATAGAAATATACAAAAACTTTCTTTGTAGCAGTCATTTTACTTAATGGAAATTATAATTGTATGTTTTCAACTAAGCTACTTCAAAAAGATATAGGGATTCTGCAGAACCATAATGGCTTTGTGTCTTGAAAAATTTGCCAGAAAGAAATGGGACACTTTACTGTATTTAGATAAGGAATTTTTTGACCTTCTGGGAATAATTCTATTAAATATTGGCAATTTAAGTAACTAGATTAGATATACACTGATTCTTTTGCTTTAAGAAGTAGTATACTGCTGTGTAACAGTATGTAATAAAAGAAAGAAAGTGAAAGTGTTAGTCACTCTCATGTCAGACTCTCTGTGACCCCATGGACTGTAGCCCATCAGGCTTCTCTCCCATGGGATTCTCCAGGCAAAAATACTGGAGTGGGTTGCCATTTCCCTCTCCAGGGGTTCCTACCCATCCAGGGGTTGAACCCAGGTCTTCCACGTTGCAGGCAGACTCTTCACCAACCAAGTCACCAGGGAAGACCACAGTATGCAATGATAGTTGGTACTAGCCTGGATTTCATTAGATTCTTAAATGTTTTTGTATGTTTGTTTCTGAAAATTACTCAGAGACGTATATGGGGTTGTAATTTTACTGATATGGAAAAAAGACTTGGGCAAGTTAAACCCAGCAGCATATATATCTAAGATGAATGGAGCCAGGGCTAGAATATTTAAGCCTTTAGTGGTATTTGCCTAACATAAATAGGAGAATACTCTTGAGAGTCCCTTGGACTGCAAGGAGATCCAACCAGTCCATCCTAAAGGAAATTGGTCCTGAATATTCATTGGAAGGACTGATGCTGAAGCTGAAACTCCAATACTTTGGCCACCTGATGTGACGAGCTGACTCATTTAAAAAGACCATGATGCTAGGAAAGATTGAGGGTAGGAAGAGAAGGGGACGACAGAGGATGAGATGGTTGGATGGCATCACTGACTCAACGGACATGGGTTTGGGTGAACTCCCGGAGTTGGTGATGGACAGGGAGCCCTGGTGTGCTGTGGTTTATGGGGTCGCAAAGAGTCGGGCACGACTGAGTGACTGAACTGAACTGAAATAGGCTACTGTTAACAATATCTGGGTACCTGACTCTTTAGTTTGTTCTTTCATAGTTAACATGACTTTACATATTCCAATTAAAACTATAAATTATAATGTTTGCATGTTAACTGGCAGGTCTTCAGATTTTATCTCATAAAAAAGATTTATGTGACTTTTCATTTGTTTGACTGCACAACTTTCCTAAGCAAGACTCTTTTTTAATGCTTGCTGTTTTCTAGTTTACTTTCGTGCTGTATTATATAAATGCATTTTTTAAAATATCATTTTCTTTAGAACTGTTCAATAGAAGAAATTAAAAGACTTTGCCAGGAACAGCTAGAGCTCCTGTCTGAAAAGAAAATTTTGAAGATTCTTGAGGGTAAGAATGCATATTTCTACCTTCTGGTAACTTAGTATAGTTAATACTATATTTAGCATAAATCATAAGGTATTGTTACTTGACTTCAGCTTTATTCTTAGTTAGTCATTAATATTTTTACTTCTCCTTATAGAAAATTATAGTTTATATTGTAGAATAGCATCTCAGGAGTGGACTTTTTGATGTATGTGTGGTTTTTCCAAATCAGTTATGTAGGTAAGAACGTTGAAGTTTGTGTGGAAAAAAAAAAGTTTATCCAAAATTCTATAAAAAATTATTAAGGCAAAGACTTCTCTTAAGATATTTTTTAGTTTTTTACTGCAGCCCACCAGGCTACTCCGTCCATTGGATTTTCCAGGCAAGAGTACTGGGGTGGGGTGCTATAGGCTTTAAAAAAATCATATTTGTAAGCTACAGGATGCCAAATAAATAATAATATTAGGAGCATTGTATACCAGACACTGTTCTAATCACTTTACTTGCCTTCATTCACTAATTGGGTTTGTATACTAGCCTTGTGAGTTAGGTGATATTAGTATCATCATTTTACAGATGGACATATAAGGCCTAGAATGTGGAAGTAGAAGGAATGTTAGTTATGAAGAGACTATAAGTGTTCATGTAAATGCATCTGGCTTTAAAACACTTAACCTCCTCTAAAATCACCCGTACATTTGTAAAATATGGGTAATACTTGGCCCCAATATGATCATTGGGATAAATGGCAGTGGAGTGGTAAAGAATCCACCTACCAGTGCAGGAGATGCACGTTTAATCCCTGGGTCAGGAAGAGCCCCTAGAGTAGGAAAGCCGTACTGAAGCAATCTGCTTCAGTATTCTTGCCTGGCGAATTCCATGAACAGAGGAGCCTGGCAGGCCATGATCCATATGGTCACAAAGAGTCAGACATGGCTGAGCAACACTAATGTGACTTTTTTTTTTTTTTTTTTAAGAAATTTTTACTGTTTTGTTACTAATCTTAGTTATGAATGGAGAGATACACTGCACTGTGAAGCAGGGAAATAATGTGGGAAAATGTTGACCTTAGCCCACATTGCTGACTTGACAATTTGCTGCTTGCTTTGTGCTCAGAGGTCAATGCAGTCCTGTTAATTTCTGTTGAGTTGAACTGAACCTGGTGGGCACACTCATATAAACTTAATTCCAGTGCTTCAGCAGAGGGTTAAGTTAGTTGACATGTTTGGTACTTGGTGCTGAAATTTTTCATGTTTTTTATTACCTGCTATTTTTTTCCTCTAATAGGTAACAGTAGTCTGACCTATCTGGATGCTGAGGGAACAGTTATAAGTAGGCAAGAACCTTCAAGGAATTAAGTGATTTGGGAGGGGAAAATAAGGCTGAGTACATTGAACAGGTAGCTTCTGTGGAACCCAGGATTAATAGACAATAGGAAAGGAAACTTTAGCAAAGTAATGATAACTCTCAAAGAAGTAGAGTTAGAACACAAATGTAGTTTCAGGAACTAAAACAATTCTGAATTCCTAAATTTAGGAGACAAATTGATAAAGAGATTAGCCATGACTGGAGGCTACATCATTGTGCTAAGAAATTAAATTGAATAAATACAGAATAGTAGAGAGAAACCACACACAGAAAGTGTAAATCCTTATGTATAACTCATGGTTACCTGGAAGACAGTTTTAGACCTATCTTGAACATAACTAGAAATCCTGAAAGAGAAACAAATAGCTAGAAAAGAATTAAAGAAATGATGGAATTAACATTCTTTATTTAAAGACATAAGACTGTAAGGACAAGGATAACGATCTGGTTATGAGCTGAATTGTGTCCCACCAAAATTCATACCTGGAAGTTCCTAACCCTTAGCACTTCAGAACATAATCTCATTTGGCGATATGGTCTTTAAAGAGGTGATTTGTTTGTTGTTTAGTCACTGAGTCATCTCTCATTCTTTTCTGACCCCATGGACTATATAGCTCGCCAAGCTCCTCTGTCTATGAGATTCTCCGGACAAGAATACGGGAATGGGTTTCCATTTCCTTCTCCAGGGGATCTTCCCCACCCAAGGACTGAACCTGTGTGTCCTACTTGGCAGGCAAATTCTTTACCACTGAGCCACCTGGGAAGCCCAAAGAGGTGATTAAGTCAGTCCAGTCTGATTCGTGTCCTTAGAAGAAAAGGAAATTTGAGTGTACTGAGAGACACCAGGGCTGGGCACACACAGAGCAGAGCCATGTGAAAGCTGTCTGCAAGTCAAGGAGAGGCCTCAGAGGAAACTGAACCTGCAGACACCTTGATCTTCAACTTCCTCCTTGCAGAACTGTGAGAAATACATTTTTATTGCTTAAGCCAGCCAGTCTTGGTATTTTGTTATAACAAAAGACAAACTTAAATGTATATGTGTGTTCGTGTGTGAATTTCCTGGTGAAATTTTTCCCCTGAACTTTTTATTTTGGAAAACTTCAAACTTATATTTTGGAGAACTTTAAACTTACGTAAAATTGAAAGAATGATATGATGAACATCCGTATACTTTCTACCTAGATTCAGCAACAGTAAGATCTTGCCAGTTTTACTTTCTCTCTCTCCTTATATTTATCCATTTTCCCCAGGAACCGTTTGTATTAGGTTGCTAGAGCTGCCAGAACAGAGTGCCATAGACTGGCTGGCTCAAACAGCAGAAACTTATTTTCTCACCGTTCTGGAGGGTGAAAGTCCAAGATCAGGGAACTGACAGGGTTCTTCCTCTGCAGCCTCTCCCCTTGACTTGCATATGGCCACCCTCTTGCTGCCTTTTCACTCGGTTGACTTCCCTGGTGTGTTTCCCTGTTGTCTCTCCCTGTGTGCTGTTCTCCCCTTATAAGGTCACCAGCCACACTGGGTTAGGGCCCACCATTATGGCCTTCAGTCCGTTCAGTCCAGTCCCTCAGTCGTGTCCGACTCTTTGCGACCCTGTGTACTGCAACACGCCAGGCTAAAAAAGCCAGGACAAAAAATGTCCATCGCCACCTCCTGGAGCTTGCTCAAACTCCTGTCCATTGAGTTGGTGATGTCATCCAACCATCTCTTCCTCTGTCAGCCCCCCTTCCTCCTGCCTTCAGTCTTTCCCAGTATCAGGGTCTTTTCCAATCAGTCAGGTCTTTGCATCAGGTGGCTAAAGTATTGGAGTCTCAGCTTTAGCATCAGTCCTTCCAATGAATATTCAGGACTAATTTCCTTTAGGATTGACTGATTTGATCTCATTGCAGTCCCAGGGACTCTCAAGAGTCTTCTCTAACACCATAGTTCAAAAGCATAAATTCTTCAGTGCTCAGCTTTCTTTATGGTCCAACTCTCATATGCATACATGACTACTGGAAAAACCATAGCTTTCACTAGATGGACCTTTGTTGGCAAAGTCATGTTTCTGCTTTTTAATATGCAGTCTAGGTTTGTCATAACGTTTCTTCCAAGGAGCAAGTATCTTTTAATTTCATGGCTGCAGTCACCATCTGCAGTGATTTTGGAGCCCAACTCTCAAGAGTCTTCTCTAACACCATAGTTCAAAAGCATAAATTCTTCAGTGCTCAGCTTTCTTTATGGTCCAACTCTCATATGCATACATGACTACTGGAAAAACCATAGCTTTCACTAGATGGACCTTTGTTGGCAAAGTCATGTTTCTGCTTTTTAATATGCAGTCTAGGTTTGTCATAACGTTTCTTCCAAGGAGCAAGTATCTTTTAATTTCATGGCTGCAGTCACCATCTGCAGTGATTTTGGAGCCCGAGAAAATAAAGTCTGTCACTGTTTCCATTGTTTCCCCATCTATTTGCAATGAAGTGATGAGACCAGATGCCATGATCTTCCTTTTTTGACTGTTGAGTTTTAAGCCAGCTTTTTCACTCTCCTCTTTCACTTTCTTCAGGAGGCTCTTTAGTTTTTCTTTGCTTTCTGCCATAAGGTTGGTGGTATCTGCATATCTAAGGTTATTGGACTTTAACTTAAATTAGCTTTTTAAAGGCCCTATTTCTAAAATGGTCACCTTCTCAGGTACTAGAGTTAGGGTTTCACACACGATTTTTTTGTGAGGAAATATTTCAGTTCATAACCTATTAAAAACTAAGCTGCAGATGTCATAACATTTCATGCCTAAACAATTCAGTGTGCACTTCTTAAAAATAAGACCAATCATCACTCTTCAGAAATAATCAGTATTTCAAACAGCATCATTTAATACATTGTTCATATAAAATTTGCCCAATTACTAAAATAAATTTATAGCATGTTTATTTTAATTAATTACCTGGTTGATTCTGATCCAGAATCCAGTGGAATTCATGTGTTATGTTTGATTAGCATTACGAAGTTGAGTTTTTTTTTTGTTTATCTTTGGGTTTGTTGTGTTTTTGTTTTAATTTTGGCTGTGCTGAGTCTTTGTTGCATCACGTGGGCTTTCTCTGATTGTGGCACACAGACTTCTCTTGTGGTACACGGGCTCTAGAGCATGTGGGCTCAGTAGTTGCAGGTACATGGGCTACTCTGGTTGTGGTACACCTGCTTAGTTGCCCTGTGACACGTGGGATTTTAGTTCTCAGATCAGGGATTGAACCTACACCCCCTGCGTTGCAAGGTGGATTCTTAAATCAATGGACCAGCAGGGAAGTCTGAAAGCTGAGTTTAAAGAGAAGATATAGACAGATAAAAGCTTAGTGAATAGTCCAGGAACTTAGTTCACATCTTAAAGGCTGTCTCTTATACACATCTAGATGTGTATAAGAGACAAGAATAGTAGAGAGAAACCACACACAGAAAGTGTAAATCCTTATGTATAACTCATGGTTACCTGGAAGACAGTTTTAGACCTATCTTGAACATAACTAGAAATCCTGAAAGAGAAACAAATAGCTAGAAAAGAATTAAAGAAATGATGGAATTAACATTCTTTATTTAAAGACATAAGACTGTAAGGACAAGGATAACGATCTGGTTATGAGATGTGTATAAGAGACAGAGATTAGATAGATATACACTGATTCTTTTGCTTTAAGAAGTAGTATACTGCTGTGTAACAGTATGTAATAAAAGAAAGAAAGTGAAAGTGTTAGTCACTCTCATGTCAGACTCTCTGTGACCCCATGGACTGTAGCCCATCAGGCTTCTCTCCCATGGGATTCTCCAGGCAAAAATACTGGAGTGGGTTGCCATTTCCCTCTCCAGGGGTTCCTACCCATCCAGGGGTTGAACCCAGGTCTTCCACGTTGCAGGCAGACTCTTCACCAACCAAGTCACCAGGGAAGACCACAGTATGCAATGATAGTTGGTACTAGCCTGGATTTCATTAGATTCTTAAATGTTTTTGTATGTTTGTTTCTGAAAATTACTCAGAGACGTATATGGGGTTGTAATTTTACTGATATGGAAAAAAGACTTGGGCAAGTTAAACCCAGCAGCATATATATCTAAGATGAATGGAGCCAGGGCTAGAATATTTAAGCCTTTAGTGGTATTCGCCTAACATAAATAGGAGAATACTCTTGAGAGTCCCTTGGACTGCAAGGAGATCCAACCAGTCCATCCTAAAGGAAATTGGTCCTGAATATTCATTGGAAGGACTGATGCTGAAGCTGAAACTCCAATACTTTGGCCACCTGATGTGACGAGCTGACTCATTTAAAAAGACCATGATGCTAGGAAAGATTGAGGGTAGGAAGAGAAGGGGACGACAGAGGATGAGATGGTTGGATGGCATCACTGACTCAACGGACATGGGTTTGGGTGAACTCCCGGAGTTGGTGATGGACAGGGAGCCCTGGTGTGCTGTGGTTTATGGGGTCGCAAAGAGTCGGGCACGACTGAGTGACTGAACTGAACTGAAATAGGCTACTGTTAACAATATCTG
This sequence comes from Oreotragus oreotragus, assembly GCA_006410675.1. Classification (NCBI taxonomy): domain Eukaryota; kingdom Metazoa; phylum Chordata; class Mammalia; order Artiodactyla; family Bovidae; genus Oreotragus; species Oreotragus oreotragus. The sequence goes on from SJYX01007537.1 coordinate 500,566, forward strand.
GGTACCTGACTCTTTAGTTTGTTCTTTCATAGTTAACATGACTTTACATATTCCAATTAAAACTATAAATTATAATGTTTGCATGTTAACTGGCAGGTCTTCAGATTTTATCTCATAAAAAAGATTTATGTGACTTTTCATTTGTTTGACTGCACAACTTTCCTAAGCAAGACTCTTTTTTAATGCTTGCTGTTTTCTAGTTTACTTTCGTGCTGTATTATATAAATGCATTTTTTAAAATATCATTTTCTTTAGAACTGTTCAATAGAAGAAATTAAAAGACTTTGCCAGGAACAGCTAGAGCTCCTGTCTGAAAAGAAAATTTTGAAGATTCTTGAGGGTAAGAATGCATATTTCTACCTTCTGGTAACTTAGTATAGTTAATACTATATTTAGCATAAATCATAAGGTATTGTTACTTGACTTCAGCTTTATTCTTAGTTAGTCATTAATATTTTTACTTCTCCTTATAGAAAATTATAGTTTATATTGTAGAATAGCATCTCAGGAGTGGACTTTTTGATGTATGTGTGGTTTTTCCAAATCAGTTATGTAGGTAAGAACGTTGAAGTTTGTGTGGAAAAAAAAAAGTTTATCCAAAATTCTATAAAAAATTATTAAGGCAAAGACTTCTCTTAAGATATTTTTTAGTTTTTTGCTTTCTCACTGCTTCTAATTATCCACTGAGTACCATTTCTGCTCTGCTGCTGCTGCTGCTAAGTTGCTTCAGTCATGCAACTGACTCTGTGCGACCCCATAGACGGCAGCCCACCAGGCTCCCCCATCCCTGGGATTCTCCAGGCAAGAACACTGGAATGGGTTGCCATTTCCTTCTCCAATGCATGAAAATGAAAAGTGAAAGTGAAGTCGCTCAGTCGTGTCCGACTCTTAGCGACCTCATGGACTGAAGCCCACCAGGCTCCTCTGTCCATGGGATTTTCCAGGCAAGAGTACTGGAGTGGGTTGCCATTGCCTGCTCTAATAAGAGCCAAATGCAGAGTTAGAATAATTTCTTGCAAATTCCTGACATTTGTCTGTCTGCCTAAAGTAAGACTCTTCTTTGCGATACATTACCTGTAGAATTTTGTATTTTTAAGCTGCCTTTTTTTGATTCTACAAGGATTTTAGTATTAGCGTTACAAGAGAAGGAACAAAAAAATGGAGACTTTCAATTTGTAGAGATAGCATCTTTTTAAAATGTAAAATGGTTTAATGAAATCTGTAACTGGTAAAAGATGTGTACATATGTGTATAGTCTGTAAGTATATATATATATATATATATACACATTCTCATTTATATACATTTTATGCATTTATAGAATAGATAAATAGGATAGATACCCAAAAAGGCATTTTAAATATAAGAATTAAAACTGTCATCTTTGAATAAGAGTCAGGTTTCTTAATCTCTTACTTTATAGATGAAACTTTCTGTATAATGATGCGTTGCTGTGACTTTTTGTCTTATAAGCGTGTTTTCAATTTTTTTTTTAATGTCTTTCACAAGGTGACAATGGTATGGACTCTGAAATGGAAGAAGAAGCAGATGATGGCTCTAAGATGGTATCTGATTTAGTTAATCAGTAAGTTAAAAGCATTCATTGTAATTTCAGAATTGCTTTGTTATCTCTGGTAATTTTTTACCTCAAGGATGTGATTGTTTTTCTATGTTATAGTTATATAAAGAGATTCAACAATGTTGGATTGATTTTTTTACTTGTAGTGATTGGTCCTTTTGATTTGTGAGGATGGAATTAATTGCTTTCAGGATTAAGATAATTTTATTAAACTACTACTCAGAAAGAGGATTATAACAGTGCCACCACTGAAGCAGAATCACATCTCTCACTTGGAATTTGAATATATATGCTACTACTGACACCCACTGTTTATTAAGTACTTACTGTATCAAACATGTTAGTAGTTTAGAAGACTTTATCTCATTGAATTCTTCTACATGCCTCTTAATGTTTGATGATAATAGCTTCTTTTCATGGATCAGATAATAGGCTGGTTCATTTGATGTCAGTTCAGTCAGTTCAGTCACTCAGTGGTGTTCAATTCTTTGTGACCCCATGGACTGCAGCACACCAGGTTTCTCTGTCCATCACCAACTCCTGGAGCTTGCTCAAACTTATGTCCATCGAGTCGGTGATGCCTTCCGACCATCTCATCCTCTGTCGTCCCCTTCTCCTTTTGCCTTCAATCTTGCCCAGCATCAGGGTCTTTCCCAATGAGTCAATTCTTTGTTTAATATAGATACATTTAATTTGATTATTGTGATGATGGAAAATAGCTGAAGTTTTGGAATGCTGACTAATGAAGAAGTGACATGCTAATTTTCTAGGCTATTCTGCTCTGCCATGGGCTCATTAAACTTTCACCCACTAATTTTATCATGTGTTCTGATTTTTGACTAAAATTTTTTTTTTGGTCATCACCAAAGACTGACTTGCATCTCTGTTTGCAAAGTGTGGCTATAGGCAGTAGCCCAAATAAAAACATAACCAGAGAGAAACATAAATCAGTAGCACATATTTAGCCGAAACCTGAGTTTATTTTCATTTCTAATACAGTGCTATTGGGTAAATATCACTGGAAAATGACAATTTAGTTTCATATTATAACTATAGAGAGCATCAGCTAATCTACTTATACTGAAGCACTGAAGAAATCATTGTATCTTGGCTGCCTCATAATTAGTAGATTTTTGGTCCTCACATTCATCTTGCCTCGGAATGTGATAGGATGATTTATGCTTACCCACAGAGTATAAAATGTACACATTTCTACAGTCTTGTTATTGACTTTGCTTCAAAATGTTGGTGGGTGGGTTAGTCGCTTAGTCGTGACCCCACGAACTGTAGCCCCTCAGGCTCCTCTATCCGTGGGATTCTCCAGGCAAGAATACTGGAGTGGATTGCCAGTCCCTTCTCCAGAAGCAACATGTGTGGTAGAAAGTAATTAACTGATCAAAGGCAGCTAAAAAGATGGGATGATGGAGGCCCAGAGATTGGAGTGATATACTTTGAAGATGGAGAAAGGAGCCAAAAGCTAAGGAATGCAGGTAATCTTAAGCTGGAAAAGACAAGGAGATGAATTCTCCCCTGGAAACTCCAGAAGAAATGCGGCACTACCTTGATTCTAGTGTCCCAAGACTCACTTGGGATTTCTGACCTCCAGAACTATAAGGTAATGTAAGGTATGTTGTGTTAAGCCACTGTTGCCTCTGTAATTTGTAACAGAGGCAATAGAAAACTAATGCAAGGTACCTGACATAAAGCTAGAGTTACAGATTGTTGCCTATAGCCTTAGAGATATTTTTGCTCAAAATTTAAATATTTAAAGTTCCAGATGGTTTCCAGCATTTAAAAATCAGGTGATAGTTCACCAAAATTTGGATTTTTGAATTGCTTAAAAATCAGATCAGTTTTTCCTGAGGGGAGCAAAAAAAAAAAAAAAATTAGAGCTGAATGTAGGTACTCTCTTTTTGTGTAGCATGTGTATGTTTCACTGTGCCACATAGTACTACGTTTGCCTGTATGTTTAAAGTACAGAATGTCTAGAAAAGGAAGCTCTGGTTCAAGGGAAAATACATAAAGGCCAAAGGTTTGCCTTGGAGCCAGTTTTATCAGTTTTTCAGGGTCTTATCAACTGGGACACATTCCTTTATCTCTTTATCCCTGTTTTGATGAACACAAAGAACTTTAAGTAGATCTGGATAAAGCAGTCTTTATTATTAAAAGCACATGGAAATTTTGATATTTTCTTTTAATGAGCAACCTATGTGCTTTTGTTATAGAGCTTATGGCAAAGGAGATAGTATTAATGATTCTTAGGATTGCCTAAGAAGCTGTAAAATGACAACTTTCAATATGAGGTATATATGTATATGGTATTTAATATGCTTTATGTGAATTTTCTCATAAACCATTAAAGTTTGAAAATACAGTACACACAGATGTTTATGCACAATTAAAAAAAATTAAAAATGAGATGTTTAGTTTTATATGATTCATATGTTTATAAAACAAACAGCTTTATATGTTTTAGTCTAAGGTCAGCTTTCAAATACATGTTTTCCCCCCCAAACTCTTGATTTCTGCTGCTTTTTGAAATTTTGATTGCTTACCCATACTTAATTTACAATAGTTCTCTTTCTTTTTTTTTTTTTTACGATAGTTCTTTTTTACTTGCAAAAGTAACAAAAAAATAGTAGTTACAAGAAATTTTTGACGGTTCACTACTTTAAAACTTGAAATTAGTGAGTGTTAACTTATAACAATTTTAATAGAAATGAGATGTAGTACCTATGAAGTTCCTAAATACCTTCATTTTTAGACAGGTGAGGGTTGAGATTGTCACTTTCGTTCACCTTAGGTGAATAAGTGAGCAATTTTATGTTGTATTGAGATGGTGTAAAACCTTAGCATGTATAATTTTGCAGTGTTTTAAAACTTAGATATTGTCACAAGAGTTGCAGTGCTACCAATTGCAAGTTGCTTACCAAGAACATCTGCTTTAAGTAAATAAGATAATATGCCTGCATGCAAAGTGCTATCTTCATTTAGAAAAGAAGCTTTATTGTAGCTCAAGTAGCACTAAAAATGAGAACAGGTATTAACTTGGCATATACTGTGAGATGTTGCACTAAAGAATATGTTTGTAATGAAATTTGTCTAAAATAGTGCAATAAAATAATCAGGATTGTGGTTTCACATAAAAATAAAAATACAAGCACTTTAGGGAAATCTTAGCAGTGTTTTAGTATTGTTCTCATAAATACTTTTATGAATTTTAAATTAATACGCTTTCAGTGAATGATATTGAGGGAAATGTCAGTGGAAATGAAGCTGTATTTCTCTATGGATAGTAAGCAATGTTGAGATACTATCCCAGTTCTGGAAGGCAGAGAAGTTTAAAAACCCAGCTTCTCAAACTTAAGGTATACTGCAGAGTAGATTTGCCAGGAGTGTTCTGGAACTCTAGTCACTGGTCCTTAGCAGAGGATGGCCATGTTCTATAAACTTCATTTACTGAATTCTAGTTTTGGATACTTAGCTTTTTGAAAAAGTAAGATACTCCTAAACAGGTCTTACTACTACTACTACTAAGTCACGTCAGTCATGTCCGACTCTGTGCGACCCCATAGATGGCAGCCCACCAGGCTCCGCCGTCCCTGGGATTCTCCAGGCAAGAACACTGGAGTGGGTTGCCATTTCCTTCTCCAATGCGTGAAAGGAAAAGTGAAAGTGAAGTCTCTCAATCATGTCCGACTCTTCGTGACCCCATGGACTGCAGCCCACCTGGCTCCTCCGTCCATGGGATTTTCCAGGCGAGAGTACTGGAGTGGGGTGCCATTGCCTTCCCTGAAACAGGTCTTAGGAGATTTTCCATTATACATATAATTTAACAACAACTAGAGTTGTGTTTATGACCACTCTTGTATTGTGGACCTGTAGTGATATGTGGTAGAACTCTGATGCTGTTTGTTGGTTGAATAAAAAAAAACATTAATTTTTCTTCTGTTTTTGGTAAGGGGAAAGCATCCATGCCCTTTTTGATGAAGTATAGCTGTTTTGTGGGTTCAGCTCACTGTCCTTAGAGTACTCAGAGTTCTATTTGTTCCAATTCAGGTCACTTATTTTCCTTGAATATGTATGTATAAGTAACTTTCCAAGGGGCAGGAGTACTCAGCCAAATGCTGACCTCTCAATAAGTGTCAATAAATCCGAACTTGTTGGGAATAAAAGACTATTGCTTCATAAACTGCTATTATTAAGCTTCAATGGGATAAAGTATTTGAATAAAGTTTATAGTGCTCTGAAAGTGAAAGTGAAAGTTGCTCAGTCATGTCCGACTCTGCGACCCCATGGACTTTACAGTCCATGGACTTTTTCAGGCCAGAATACTGGAGTGGGTAGCCTTTCCCTTCTCCAGGGGATCTTCCCAACCCAGATCTCCCTCATTGCAGGCAGATTCTTTACTGTCTGAGCCACCAAGGAAGCCCACAGTGCTTTGGAGCATTGAATTAATGGGCAGCATGAATCTATATATAGTACATGATTAAGTGAGCATTTTTATCAGTGGATACAAAAAAGGCATCAAGTAAACCCAAGACCAAGCCTTATTAGGAATAATACCTTCAGAAATTTACCTGTGATTCATCAGACTCACATAGCCCACTCTGGAATGTATGAAGTTGTTTTGTAACAGCTATTTAACTCTTTATTTGTTTATTTAACTCTACCTTGAATACCTATTATTCAGTATGTTCCTTCCCATGTGATTGGAAACCTCCTCCTTTCAACTTCTGCCAACTTGATAACTTTGAAGCAAATCTTGACCCAGTTCTTTTTAAATATTTAGCAGATGGCCACCTCTCTGAAATCTTTGTATATATTCCTTGGAGTGGGAAGGCCTGAGCTTCTCGGAGGTCTTAGATAGGCTTGAATTGTAACTGTGTTTTCTGTTGGGGAATTTTGAGGGTCTTCAGAAGCATTTCTGATTTTGTAACTGTCTAAACACAAAAAAAATTGTATTCTTTGTGTTATAGAAACCTAAGTTTTAAACTGTATCTGTTTTTTCATCAGTCATTTTAGTGCCTCGACTTGCTGCCCAAGCACTGGATTAGATGTAAGCAAGTAGTTTTCCTGTTCTCTGCTCTTTCCTTATCACTTTTTTAAAAAATTTAAGATTTTCTTAATCACTTACCTAATTCTTTGTATTAATTGTCTTTTCCATTTCACTTGAAAAATAAATCTACTGATGTTCAGTGCACTAAACTGGTTTGTTAATGCCTGTTCTTTATGCCAGTGCACTTTTCCCACTATCTGAAGGTTTTACTTTACCAAGAGTCACTCATATTTATTTCCAATACAGTTACTGTAATTTTATAATATGGTTAAATATAAAAACTGATGAAATAGCAGTATGAAAAGATCAGTTGATCACATTGAATGCTTTGGAAAAACTCAAAGTACAGTTAGCTGTGGGATAACAGTAGTAAAAGTTTGAGTGGCATGGTGTATATATATATATATATATATATAGTGGGTTACCATTTCCTTCTCATTGCAAGTAGATGTTTTACCGTGGGAACCATCAGGGAAGCCCATATATATGGGCTTCCCTATGGGCTTCCCTATGGGCTTCCCTGGTGGCTCAGAGGTTAAAGCGTCTGCCTGCAATGCGGGAGACCCGGGTTCGATCCCTGGGTCGGGAAGGTCCCCTGGAGAAGGAAATGGTAACCCACTCCAGCACTCTTGCCTGGAGAATCCCATGGACGGAGGAGCCTGTTGGCTACAGTCCATGGGGTCACAAAGAGAGTTGGACACGACTGAGCAACTTCACTCACTCACTTACTCATATATATATATATATATATATATAAAGGGTTATCTTTTTCTGCACTCAAGAGTTTTCTGTTTTAAATAAGCCAAAAGTAGAGATGTAGACAATGGCTTATGTGAGTAGGATGAGCCTGAACTCTTTTCTGTGGATTCTCATCCAAAGATTGGTGAATGAAGATGCATTCCTCTTTTATGTTAACCGAAGATGCTTAAATTATATATGTAACTTTTAAGTGTTTTCCTGTGTAATTTTTTTCTTTTCCAGTAAAGTGATACCACCTATCTGAGTTAGAAAAAAGTGATTTCACTGTATTAGATTGTTTTTACTCTTTTATTATGAAAAGTGTCATCTATCTAGAAAAAGTAGAGAGACTAATATAATGAAACCCCCAAATAACTATTGCCTAGACGTAACAGTTATTACCACTTTTCATATTTGTTTCATCTATTTTCTTGAAGTACTGTAAAGTAAATTGATTCTAAATGTTTCTGTTTGAAATTTCAGAGAATAAGGACATTTTCCCACATAGCCATGTGTCTTGTGTTTGTTATTTAACAGCTTGTTTATCCGAATGGTAAATACATGCACTTGTACACAGTATAATTTTTAAAAGTATACAGTGAAAATTAGTCTCACTGTTTTTTCTCTTTCCCTTTCTGAATGCCTTCCTATAGGCAGCCACAATAAACCAGTTTCTTGTATATCCTCCCCGAGATATTCTGTACATTTACAAATGTATAAGTGTATATATATTTTTTCTTCTCACATAAATTGTAGCATACTGTGCAAATTGTTCTGTACCTTTTTTCATTAAATCTTTTCCATTTAATGGTATGCCTTTTCTTTTATCTTGTTTTACTTAGTGCATATAAGTCTTCCTGTACATGTGTGTGTGTATGTGTGTGTGTACATACATGTATATATGTATACACACATGCATCTGTGTACTATTCCATTGTTGGATATAGCAGAAGTTTGTCAATGGACATTTAAGTGTTTACTATCTTTTGTTACTGCATATGGTATGAATATATCTGTATGTAAGTAATAATGTTTTTCAGTGATTATATAAATACCTGTAAATTAATTGTTGGATTAGATGTTTGGGCATTTGAAACTTTAAAAGGTAATTGCCATAATTGACTTTCACAGAGTTTAAACTAATTTATACCTGTCCCCACAAATGTGGAGTATATGTTTTCATATACTTTAGCTAATATGATGTTATCTGACATTTTGATGGTTGTTCCTGTTAGGTAAAATTCTCACCAATACCACCAACGCTGCACTGGGAATTTTAATCTATAATCTCGTGAAGTGAAGTGAAAGTCACTCACTTGTGTCCGACTCTTAACGACCCCATGGACTATACAGTCCATGGAATTCTCCAGGCCAGAATACTGGAATGGGTAGCCTTTCCCTTCTCCAGGGGATTTTCCCAACCCAGGGATCGAACCCTGGTGTCCCGCATTGCGGACAGATTCTTTACCAGCTGAGCCACAAGGGAAGCCCCAAGAATACTGGAGTGGGTAGCCTGTCCCTTCTCTAGGGGATCTTCCTGACCCAGGAATTGAACCCAGGTCTCCTGCATTGCAGGCAGATTCTTTACCAACTAAGCTATCTCTTACTGCTGTCTCTTATACACATCTTAAAGTATTTGAATAAAGTTTATAGTGCTCTGAAAGTGAAAGTGAAAGTTGCTCAGTCATGTCCGACTCTGCGACCCCATGGACTTTACAGTCCATGGACTTTTTCAGGCCAGAATACTGGAGTGGGTAGCCTTTCCCTTCTCCAGGGGATCTTCNAGGCCAGAATACTGGAATGGGTAGCCTTTCCCTTCTCCAGGGGATTTTCCCAACCCAGGGATCGAACCCTGGTGTCCCGCATTGCGGACAGATTCTTTACCAGCTGAGCCACAAGGGAAGCCGCAAGAATACTGGAGTGGGTAGCCTGTCCCTTCTCTAGGGGATCTTCCTGACCCAGGAATTGAACCCAGGTCTCCTGCATTGCAGGCAGATTCTTTACCAACTAAGCTATCTCTTACTGTGAGTGGAACTGACTGTCTTTCTGTATGTTACAGAGCTGTTTGAACTTCCTTTTCCTCTGAGTTCTTTGTCATTTTGTTACCTTTTGTATGTATGTGGGTAGAGGGTTTTGGTCTTTTTTAATAGTCCATTGTTTGTGATATGGGTTGCAATTGATTTTTTTTTTCTTTTTGCTGTTGTTTTACTTTACTTATAGCTTTTATTTATTTATTTTTGCACATGCATACATATTTCAGGTTTATATAGTCTGATTTTATCGAGCTTTTATGGTTTTTGGGTTTTATATTTAGAAAAGGCCTTCTCCGTTCTGAAATTATAAAAAATAGTTTTCATACTTCCTTCTGGTACTTTATGGTTTTTTAAAATATTGAAATCTTTGATTCATTTGGGATTTATTCTTGGTTACCAATTGTTATTGCTCTTGTGTGTCTTTTCATTGAAAATTTCCACTGTAAAATAATAATTCCATCTTGGTTTAATAGCATATCTTAGTTTTGCCAATAGAAATAAGTATTTTCCTGTGAGGCTTGGGGTCAAATTTTGAATGAAAACTGACTTGATACTTTGAGATATAGATAACGACTACTTACAGTTTTTAGTATTACCACGGAGAACTAATATCTTTATGTAGGAGAAAGTCTGCAGAAATGTAAAAATGAAGGTTCTCGAGTTAAACCTGCATTTTTTTTTTTTTTTTTTTTTTTTACTTTATTTTGCTTTACAATACTGTATTGGTTTTGCCATACATTGACATGAATCAGCAACGGGTGTACATGAGTTCCCAATCCTGAACCCCTCTCCCACCTCCCACCCCATATCATCTCTCTGAATCATCCCCATGCACCAGCCCCAAGCATCCTATATCCTGTATTGAACATAGACTGGCGATTCGTTTCTTACCTGGTAAACCTGCATTTTTAACAGCAGACCTCCACGGCTTACTATATCTCTGACTTTTGGCAAGTTACTTAACCTTTTTGGGCCTGAATTACTTTGTTTGGACAATAGAAGTAACATCAGCACCTACTCATATGATTGTGATGATGATTAAATCAGAAAAAAATTGTAAGGTGCTTAGAATAGTACTTGTTGAGAAGCAGTGAAAAATGTTGCTGTATTTGCTCTAGAATTTTTAACTTCGAATTTGTAACAATCACTATTCTTAAAATTCCACTTTACATGGATGAGTACTGGGGATTCCCCTCCCCGAATTCTTTTTATGAAACCCTAAAGAAAGCAAAATATCTCATCGCTATTTTTAATTATTATTTTTTACTGTTACGGCCTTTTTAAAAAACAATTTATTACTTAATAAGTTTCTAACTTTTTCATTTATTAAAAAAATAGTTTAAGAGAAAACTATTGTATACATATTTTAAAGCATAGAAGGATTTTTTTCCCCCACAAATACGATCAATTTCTTAAATTGCCATTACTCTATGCTCAGTTATTTATTTTTTTGTACAGTCCAGGTCTTTGTTTTCTTTACACCCATCATTATGCTCAGTTATTTTAAACTCAGTATATATTCTAAAGAGCATTGATTACCTGTACCCTACTTATGTCCTTATGTCCTTTTAAGTTGCTATTAGGCTGTGATCCTTAGGCAGACTATCAAAATAATAGGATAAATTTTTCAGAAAACCTTCACAGAAAATGCTACTAATCATTGACAATATTGCAACTTAAAACTTGGATAGGACTCCAAGTTTAACGTTAGCAGAATGTTTGCATATCCTACTTGTACCCCTTTAAATAAAGCACTTACAAAGTGATCTCATACAACTTAAAACTGGAAAGGCTTGAAAGCAGGAGTATTGGGATAGAAGAAAGAGGAGAACTTCTGTTTCCTTTAGTCACTTTTGTATAGAATAGAGCCCCCCATTTAGAGAATTGCCTTATTTACAAAAACTTATAATTGTAGAGAAGCAATTCATAGAACAAATTCTTAGAGAATCATGGATCAGAGAAACTGGAGTATGGTAACTCATTTTTAGAATTACATTATTTGGGGAATGGAAATGGAAACAAAGGTTGAATTTTGCCGTCTTGAGTAATGAACTTGCTGAGGGAAACGTTAGAGGTATGGATTAATTTGCTGTTTGGAAAAAGCCCTTTGAGAAAAACAGTTTTGCTCCATTCCATGGTGTCCAAGCTTTACATTTGAGTACTAGGTGATTTCATCTTTGTGAACTTGTTCTAAGACTTGGCAGTACCCCAATTTGAAAAATATTAAAAGTGTAATTGAGAATAAAATTCATTAAAAAAATTATATAGTTACGTGGGCTTGGACAAATTTATGTACCATCACAGCCGCAATAAGACCCCTTCCATCACACTCAGAATTTCCCCCCTTGGCCTTTGTAGTCCACTCGCTCTCCTATCTCCAGCCCTTGACAACCACTGATCTGATTTTTGTCCTTATACTATTTCTTTTTCTAGAATGTCATATAGATCAGTCCGGTATTATAGCCTTTTGAGCCTGGCTTCTTTTACTCAGCATAATGCAACTGAGATTTGTTTATGTTGCTGTGTGTATCAGTAGCTGTTCCTTTTGCTGGATGAGTAATTGGTGTTCCACTGTGTGGATGTACCATAGTTTGTTATCCTTTTTCCAGTTGAGACCATTTAGTAGGCAGAAAAATGACTCTGTGATCTCTAGAACCTGAGAATGTCTTTCTTTTGTATACTGACAAAAGGGATTTTGCAGATTTGGTTAAGGTTAAGGACTTTGAGATGGGGAGTTTATTCTGAATTATGCAGGTTATCCCAGTTCTCTTCACATTGAGTAATTTAAAGGGAAAGAAGAGTAGGTCAAAGAGATGTGCCATGAGAGGACCTTGACTGGGAACTGGCAACCAGCAAGGCAGCAGGGACTTTGGTCCTGGCGTATCAGGGAACTGACAGCCCAAATGAGCAGGGAATGAATTCTCCCCTAGAGCCTCCAGAAGGGAAGGCAGTTTGTAGGGACTTTGATTTTAGTGCAGTGAGACCCCGCCAGACTTCTGACCTACAGAGCTGTGGTATACATATATGTTATTTTCAACTATTGATCCTATATACATGTGTTAGATCTGTATCTGGACTCTCTTCTGTTTTGTTAATCTGCATGTTTATCCTTTCTCTAATACCAGTACTGTCCTAATTACTAAATTCAAGCCTTTTAGTCTTGAATGTGATAGTGTGCATCCTTAAACTTTGTTACTCTTTTTCAAAATTGCTTTGGATACTCTAGTTTCTGCCTGTGTCTCATTTTTAATCGTACAAAACTCACAAGTTGGTAGACTGGCTTCTTTCAGCCTCTGTTTTACTCCTAGGATAGTGCAAAGAACCAAGGGTTATACCTATTGCTAGGCTAGTTTTCCTGATTGATAGCTAATTTTTGCCAGAACGGGAAGAATCCTGATGCGGTTCTCTTTCTTTATCCTTCTGTTGAGGTCTCTTCCCAGTCTTTTTCTTTTGGACAGGAAATTGATTTTTTTTTTTCTTTTAGACATATAAACCTTAGTAATTCACACGTGTGGTTCTTTTTGGTTAGGTCGTGCAGATCTCCCCAGTGTATTACTCTGATTTAAAAGCAAACTCATTCGAGTTACAAGAAAGAATCCTGCCTAGAATTGTATTGGAGGTAAAAGAGAGAAAGGTGGACTGATGTTGGTTTGAGAACTTAAATCCCAAGGATAGACATAGGGCTCTTTTATAATTCAGAGCCAAGACTGTAAATTAAGCTGTTTTAAGGAGCACTGCAGATGGTAGAAGAGAATTGGGAAGATTAAAACTGCCTTTCTTTTTTCTTTATGGAAAAGAGTACAAGAAGCATTGTGAGATTCTTAAACTCACGCCAACCCTGTGTTCCTTCCCTCCCTCCTTTACCTTGTCTCTCTCCAGTTGTTATAAAATTCTGACATGGTTTTAAAGTGTTTGATAGAAATATTTAAATATCATTTAAATATAAATTGGAATTCCTCTAGTTTTCCTACCTCTGACACTTAGTATGTTTTATCATCTGGGGGTGACATTTTTTATTTTCCTAAAGCTGGAAGTAAGATGTATGTACACATAATTTTCTTATACTTTAAGACATTTCCTATTTTGTTTCTATCTTGCCTTTTATATTTTTTAGTGAAAATCTTTAAATTGATTTACAGCACTCTGAATGTATATGGTAGCTTTAGTTGTAAATCTGTGAATGGAATTTTTTTCAGCTTCAGATGATACTGATGTAAAAGCATCTAGCTTTTCACTTTTTAGCCACAAGGCGGTGTACTGCCTCTACTGTCTGCAGTTTTGTTTGTTTGTTTGTTTTTTGGTGACTTTCTTCAATAGCCAGATCAAATCCAACTTAAGAAAAAAATAACATGATAAAAGTTCACTTCGGGCAGTAAAAGAAATTGTTTATGACAGCAGATAGTCTTTATAGAGGGGTCTAGTTTTATCTGAAGGTGATTCAAGGAGCTTTCACAGAGAAAATAAAAAATGAAATTAAAATAATTCATAAAATAATTTCATTGCTTTATTAATTTTTACTTGGAAAAATTTAAGTTATTAAAATGTTGCAGAAATAAGAATAATAAGATAAGAAGTATACATGTATGCTTTACCTAGATTTATCTGTTTTTAATATTTTATCCCATTGCACATACTCTGTTTATATACTTGTGTATTTCCTTCTGAAACATTTAAAGCTGAGTAACATACCTCATGACATTTTACCTCTAAATACTACATTGCATTTTTTCTTAAGAATAGTGATATTCTTTTTCATATAACCACAATACATTGTTAACTTCAGTAAATTCAGCTTTAGTAAATTTAACATTGATAACATAGTTTTGTCAAATCTGCCATCAGTATTTCCATTTGTCTCTTGACTCAATTATATGCTTTATAATGTTTTTCCACTTTAGTTGAGGAGCCTCACATCAGTTGTAACATTTAATTGTCACTACTCTTTAGCTTCCTTTAACCTGGAATGTTTCCACAGCCTATCTTTGTATTTTATAACGTTGACTTTAACTTCCCTCCCCACTTTTAATAGAATATTACTCATTCCCACTTTGGCTTTGTCTGATGATTCCTCATGATACAGATTATACATTTTTAGCTGCAATTTTGACTACTTCCAATTTGCCTTGATTCATGGACCTTACATTCCAGGTTCCTATGCAATATTGCTCTTTACAGCATTGGACTTGCTTCTATCACCAGTCACATCCACAACTGGGTATTGTTTTTGCTTTGGCTCCATCCCTTCATTCTTTCTGGAGTTATTTCTCCACTGATCTCCAGTAGCATATTGGGCACCTACTGACCTGAGGAGTTTATCCTTCAGTATCCTGTCATTTTGCCTTGAACTATTCATGGGGTTCTCAAGGTAAGAATACTGAAGTGGTTTGCCATTCCCTTCTCCAGTGGACCATATTCTGTCAGACCTCTCCACCATGACCCACCCGTTTTGGGTGGCCCTGCACAGCATGGCTAAATTTCACTGGGTTAGACAAGGCTGTGGACGGTGTGATCAGATTGGCTAGTTTTCTGTGATTATAGTTTCAGTGTGTCTGCCCTCTGATGCCCTCTCTCAGCGCCTACGATCTTACTTGGGTTTCTCTTACCTTGAACATCGGGTATCTCTTCACGGCTGCTCCAGCAAAGCGCAGCCGCTGCTCCTGTCCTTGGACGAGGGGTATCTCCTCACCGGCCACCCCTCCTAACCTTGAACGTGGAGTAGCTTCTCTCGACCCTCCTGCACCCGCACAGCTGCCACTTCTTGGACTTGGGATTGCTCCTCTAGGCCACTGCCCCTGACCTTGGGTATGTGGTAGCTCCTCTCGGTTGCCGCCCCTGACCTCGGGCGTGGGGTAGCTCCTCTCACTACATGAGTCATGTTCTGTCTATTAAGGTCTTGTGTATACCTAAGATCCTTTTAATGGTGATGTTACTTTATGTTTTTCTTCAAGTCATTTTTTAAAAATTGGGTGTATGTGTTTAGAAGAGAAATAAATTCCATTCAAGTTTAAGAGCAAACAAACATTTTCTCTAAAGGAATATACTTAGAAATAAGGTTCCCAGTTCAGTTCAGTCGCTTAGTCTTGTCTGACTCTTTGCAACTCCATAAATCGCAGCACACCAGGCCTCCCTGTCCATCACCAACTCCCTGAGTTCACTCAAACTCATGTCCATCGAGTCCGTGATGCCATCCAGCCATCTCATCCTCGGTCGTCCCCTTCTCCTCCTGCCCCCAATCCCTCCCAGCATCAGGGTCTTTTCCAATGAGACAGCTCTTTGCATGAGGTGGCCAAAGTACTGGAGTTTCAGCTGTAGCATCAGTCCTTCCAGTGAACACTCAGGGCTAGTCTCCTTCAGAATGGACTGGTTGGATCTCCTTGCAATCCAAGGGACTCTCAAGAGTCTTCTCCAACACCACAGTTCAGAAGCATCAGTTCTTCGGCACTCAGCTTTCTTCACCAGTAGATCTAATTTGACGTAAGACTTAAGGTGACATATTTTAACTTTATTTTTGCAAAGCTTTTGATGTAGTGTATTGGCATTTAATCTGTCCCTAAACTGCCAGGGAGTCTTGTTGATATGCTCTTTGGGATCTGCTAGTCATTCTGGTGAAAGAATAAAATCGACATTAGACTAAAAGAAATAAAAAAATTGAGATATCTCAATATTAAATCTCTAACATGTATAATCTCTATTTGAGTTTGTGCTTGTATTAGTAAAATTTCAATACAAAACAAAAGAGCCAAATGTGTTGGCTGGAAAGAAAATTGTAAACTTCTCAAAGAAATAATCACATCTTTATCCTTTAGTTATTTGAGGAATTTATTATTAAGTGAATATAAAGTTTTGTGAATAGGTAGCTTTCCTAGATATTTTTAAGTCTTAGAGTGTGTATAAAAATTCTCAGAAGATGATAGACACATATTTTAAAGAAAATAGTCATTTTGAGTATTCATAATAATTTCTTGACTTTCTGGAAAGTATTTGTAACATCAGTATAAAGATGGTACAGTGCTCTCTAAGAAAAATAGTTGAGCTCTTTTGCAGAACATAGTGGATCAAGAACTTTTTAGTGGCATCTTAAACATAATCCATTTCTTTGATTACATATGTATATTACAAATAAAATATGTATTTTCCACATACTGTAAACATCAAAGCATTTGAGGTATGAAATTAGATGACTGTAAAATGATTTGAATGCCAAAATGCCCATTAACTTTAACAGTTGAACTTGAAAAATCACTGGATTCTTCTGTCAGTTAGGATCTCTCCCATTAGCTACCCTGCAGGGTATTGGAAAGGAGAAAAAATTACCTTGGTATTCTTTCCAGGTTTGCGCTTTGATTTTACAAAGAAGTGAACTACTTAAATTGTAGTGGTTTGTAGCCGCTACTTCTGATGCTTGTATACATGTTTCTGTCTCCAGAGTGTACTGAATGGTACCCTGGGGACTGAGAAGGATGCACTGTGTCTTTTCAAGTGTGTAACTTAATTCTAGGACCTTGAATATTGTTTAAAAAGTTGTTTTTATTTACTTTCATTCCTCAGACAAGACAGCTGTGTAGATTCTACTTCATCCCTGAGAGAGAACAAGCAACCTGAAGGTTTGGAATTAAAACAAGGTATGGATCACATAATTGACTTTTTCTGAAACATTTGCCTGAAAATTATAAGCATTTTACCAATAATAAGTTTTCATAGTCTTCTGGTTTTCCCTGGTTTTATAAATAGGGAAAGAAAATAATTTCTTCGGTCTGAGGTCAAGAGTCAGGAATACATCCTTTATTTCATGAGTCCTTCAGGTATTGGAGTGGTTCTGCCTTAGTAATATATGGTTACAAATGTCACCACCAGGGTATCATTTTGAAAAGTTTTAACTCAATAATCTATTATATACTCTTAGCTGCAGGATACTATAGATATATTGACTGGATAACTGTGGGTTTTATGTGGAGGAAAAAAGTTTTATAGGATTATTTTTCTGTTTTTTTTTTTTTTTGCTCCATGTTTTGTCCTCATTTACTTTCTTCCTTACGTATTGTTTTCTACAAATCAGTAACTTTTGTAACACAAGTAAAGTGGTATTCTTTATTATTCAAGCCAGGTAGCTCAGTGGGACTAATCTGTTAGATGTCTTTTTGTTTGTTTGCTTTTTCCTTGTAGGGAAAATTGAATGTAAAAATAAGTTTTTATTAGTTCCTCAAAGACTACCTCGCATTTTTCCATTTTCCTGATAAAATTACTTCAGAGCCATGAGAGTCTGTTGTGGCTAAAAGGGTTATCTTGTTTATTTCATAGGCAGCTAATCTTTGATGGCTTAGAATAGTTTCTCTAAGACTTTGAGTCATAAGAACTTCCTTGGTAGAGAGATACAGGTCATCAGTTTATTCAGGCAGAATTTCTTCTTTTAAGCTGCGACCGTATTACCAACACTTAATTAAGGAAGGGGAAAAAAAGTTGGTTAATTTGTGATTCTTTCAGTTCGTATGTAGACAGAACAAAATCTAAGTTTTCTATAATTCTAATTTATGTTCTCTGGCATTTATATATATTTCTGATGATTTTGAGAATTCCAGTGCTTTCCAGAAGTCCTGTTGTGTTAACTTCTTCAATAGCCAGACAAAATTATATCTTTGTATTCTTCGCTTCTTCTCAGTATATTCTTGCTTCTTTTTAGCATCCCCACAGGCATAAACTCAGATTCATAGATTTATTTATTATTGTCATATATAAATACATGCTAAGCATACATCATTTTCATATAATGTAGTCATAATCATTTAACTCTTGTATCCTGTGTGTATTTTCACAACACTGCTGTTGTTTCTGCCTTTGTTTCTGTTTTTGCATTTAATCAGCAGGTGGTGTAGAGACTGTTACTAGATTATCTGTGAAGAGAAGAATGCCATATAAGGGATGGAAAAGTTCAGAATGGGCCGGTTGATTTTCGTCCCAGGGAGAAAGGAATGGAGACCCCATTGTACAAACTAGCTAGTGCTGCACTCTAAGGGGAGGGGTTTTTCTGCTCCCTTGTTCCAGCACCTGGAGCTCTCTTCAGAATTTCCTTCCTGGTGCCAACAGCCTGTTTTGCTGTGACTTTTTTTTTTTTTTTTATAGTAACTTCAGTCATTTGAAAATTTGATGGAGGCAAAGAAGGAGAGAAAAATAGCTCAGTAGCCAGATACCACAAAACCCAGTTTTTAATGCTCAGGAACCTTGATAGACACTCTTAGGTTCTCACTTCAGCATCAGAAACGCCAGGAACACAGTCATCAGTAAGTGAGAGCCAGCAGGGGTGAGGAAACAGGAGATCCAAGCACAGCAGTACCATTGTGCAGTACTGTTCATGTGCATACTGTGACGGAATTTATAGAAAATGGTTACTTTTCAGCTCCTTTTGCAAAAAGGAAACTTTTCCTGTTTAGACAAATGCCGATGAAATGGTTAACATTTTAAATTTTGTTGCATAATGGGGTATATTATAAATTATTTAGAAGATTCAATTATGTGGAACACCTTACAGACGAGTGTTAGTAACACTGAAATCCAAACCAGAGAGTAAGTAACTTGCTGGGAATTACCCAAGAAGTTGAGGTACCCCAGGAAACGGAAATGCTGGTAGGCTCAGTAAAGATTGCCTTTTTTCTAAATGGACTAATACTATTTTTAGTCTATTTTTAATATGCAGGTTTTAAAAATTGATTTATTGTTATCTCTAACTTTCTATTTTTGCTCACAGTTGGTTAATAAAAACAGAACATAATTCTCCTTGTGAAGGCATTGTCATTTTATTTAATGGCTTGACCATTTAAGAAAATTCACTGAAGCTTAGTTAGTATTAAAGTAACTGTTCAGTAGACCAAAATATAAAGCAGCATTGAATTTTCTCTTTGTTCTTTCAGGATAAAATAAATCTTATTATTATGCCCTATTAATAGTATATGATATTGGCAAGTTATTTAAATTATCTTTTCAGTTTTTTCAGCTTCTGAAATACTCAATATTGAGAAATAGTAACTATGTATTAGGTAAATTGAAATTGGCATTTCTTTGTCTAGTACTGGTATTATTTATCTTGTTGATAGGAAATTCATTTATGAAACTAGCTGTGCTGAAGATGAGTATCAGACTGTACACTAACTTCTGGCTTCACTGAGAAAACATTTAAATGTAAATATAATCCAGTTGATTGATACTGTAGTAAAATAGCATTAGGATTAGTGTTGTAAATCATTTTTAGCAAAAGGGTAGAAGAATGGTTTATATATAAATTTTCTAAATTGGTCATTTGTGCTACAGTTAAAAAAAGTGCAACTGCTGTTTGTCAAAGATATTTACTTTTCAGTTTATGTGCTTTACAGTTTCTTTTTTTGCCTTTTTAAAAATTGGGGGATAATTGCTTTACAGTGTTGTGTTGCTTTCTGCCATATAACAGCATGAATCAGGCACAAGTATACATATATCCCCGCCCCTCTGGACTTTTGAACCTCCCCCGGCCCAGGTTGTCACACAGCACCAGGCTGAGCTCCGGTGTTACACAGCAACTTCCCACTAGCCACGTGTTTTACATATGGCAGTGTGTATGGGTCCGCGCTTCTCTCTCACCATCCCATCCTCGCCTTTTCCTGCTGTGTCCACGAGTCTGTTCTCATGTCAAAGTTATTTAATACATTGAAAATATTTTAAAAATATAAAACAAATGTTTGCTAATACTAATGAACTCTCGTATATTTATCTATAAATAAATGCATTTAAGACATTCAGTAATATTAAAGCAATTTAAATTGTTGCATTAAAGTTTATAACTGGAGTATGTGTAATTTTGCAAATTATTCTCCTTTGTAACTTCAAGAATTAAGCTCTTATGTTTGTGTTCCTTCTTGGAAGTTGTTATGATAATTTTTTTTTGTTAACTCTACATGATTAAATAGCTAAGTTAAAATTGTATATTTAGGATGAAGAGAAGAGTTGAGATTTATAATAGTACCTTTAAAATATTTGAAGGGCTGCTGTGTATAAGACTGATTGATTAGCTTTGTTCTAATAGAGGATAAAAGTAGAGCTAGTAAATAAGGTTGTTATTAGATATGGTTGGCTCAATTTGTTTATTTCAAATAGTCAGATGTATCAGAAAATGCATTCTGCTTGCTGATAAATCCGTATTGCTGAAGGTGTTTTCACACAAGTCACACAAATGGCCACTTGGTGGTGCTGCTGTAGAGAAGATTCAAGTCGTGTTTAAACATTTGGATGTTTGACCTTTATCTTGAAATTCTTTTCCATCAGATTTTCTAAAGACCAGTGCCTAGTGCAGTGTTGGCACTTGTGAAGAGTGTTAATAACGGTTTTATTAAATTGTTTACTGTAGGAATAATGAGATATACAATCTTTTCCCTCTCTCCATTTTTCTGTTAGAGAAAAAGATGCTTGATTTTTAGTCTTTTAAAAAAGCTCTATGATGGTTTCCAAATACATTCATTTGAATACAGTTATAAAAATAGGTAATGTAACCACATGGTATATAAAATGATCAAAATTAATAAGACATTGACTGCATTTTACTCTGTATCTTTTTCATCACCTTTCTCATGTGAAAATTATTCCTCTTATCTATTAGAGAAAGAAATGCAAACACACAAAAAAATGCACACAGACTTTTATTATGATTAGATGCAAGTCTTGTCCCTTTTTTTTAAAAAATTAATGTAGTTGCCTCACGCAATTATATTTTGGCCTTCTAATTCAGGAGTTAGTGAATGATAGCTTTAAGAATTTACCTTGTTGAGAGCTTCAAGAATTTGAAAAGTAGAATTTAATAGGGAAAAATTGTTCACAGTGGTTAACCCATGTGATGAAATTTAGATAACTTTCAGCCTTTCAGACTGCTGGTCAACAAAGTGTAATTATTACACACTCCCTGAGAATATAAAATGAAAATACTAGAAATTTTAAAGTGAATAAATACATAAAAATGATTATGTAGTTTTTATGTATTTTAATGAATATATTTAAATTTCTTCCTTTAAAAATTTTCAGTTAAATATAGTAATTATAATAGTTCATATTCATTATTAATTTATAAGTAAAAATAAATTTTTTGTGTGTGTAGTGGGACAGGTACTTAAAAATGTTTTCAATGATAGGTTTATGTAAACAAGTTGAAAGATGACTCTTTCAGACTGTTATTAAGGATTGATGGTGACCATACGTGTTCATTTATTACTTCTAAAAAATTAAATGTGATATAAGATTTTTCCATTGTTTAGCAAAGATACTAAACAGAAAAACTGTATGAGACTATTTGAATCCTTAAGGTGAGAGTAAATAGAAAAACTGAGCTAATTTTTGTTCTTACTGCTTTTGCTGTTGTTCTGAGGTAATACTACTCTAGGGTAAGCGAAGGTAGGCACGAAGGGGAACTAGAGTAAAAAAGAATGAAGAAATGAATTTGCACTTACAAAGGGGTTGGTTTTTGCTGAAAAGAACTTCACAACCATGGAGGAATAAGTACAAGTTACAAGAAACTGAAAAGACAATGAGAAAAGTGTCTTCAGACTTTTATTGCTCAGTAAAGGAAGAGAGAATGGAGATCATCAGTTAATTAAGTAGCATTTATAGGCCAGAAGCGTTATGTGAAGAAATCCCTGGTTTGGCAAATGAACTCTGCACAGCCTCTTCATTTGAAGACCACAGATGTAGGCAGGCGTGCATGTTAGAGAGCTGAGGAGAGGCTGAAAAGAAAGTGTTACAAGCCTATTGTGGAGCTGAAAGCAGAAAGCATGTGTACACTTGTACTGCTGGTTTGTTTTCAAAGTTGGAGTCTAATTCCTTTCCTCCTAGCCCTTGATGATCCACTTGACTGGCTCTAACAAATAAGTATTCACAGAATGCGGCTTCTCAACACGAGTTAACTTCTCTAAAGATTAAAAAAATTTTTTGTTCTGGGGAAATGATATCCAATTCAGTGATTGGTGAAGTAAGAAGAGATTGTGGTATAACCATCAGTGTGGCTTAAGAATTTACATCTCTTCTCATTTCTTTGAGCTTTTTCACAAGTTATTACCAGCAGTGACACCAAACATGATCCTCCCTGCTTTTTAATTTGTCTCTTTCTGTGAGTAGTAGTTAAATGAAAGGGTGAAAATTACATTTTATATGGCAAATTAGCCCATACTCCTCCTGTACCTTTTGAAGGCCCCGTGTTGAATTTAAATGTGAGACTTTTCTGTATTTCTTTTTCTTTTTTTCTTTTTTAAGTAAACTGACAAGGTTTTGGGATGTGTTTTATCGAGAATGAAATGATGAAGACTTGGATTCAGTATTTTGAGAGAAATGTTTGTTTCCATGTTTCTTTAAATTGTAAAGCATTATATCTCATTTTAGGCATTATATCTTGTGATGCATTTGATAGTATCCTAGACACACTGTGAAAAAGTGTGTCTCTCCAGCTGCTTTGGAGTTCACATATGCCAAACCTCCTCAGATGTTTGAATCCCCTTTGGATCCTCTGTGCTTTTCAATCATTATGTTCTCATCCACTTCATTGGACAAAGTAACTCCTTATGTAAAAGCTCTCCTCCCAAAGGGAAGATAGTAAATACTAGGTTTGAAATCAGATTCTGTCAGTAGGTTCTGAACTTTTTATGTACCTAGCATCCATAGCCTATGATATAATTAGCAGTTTTGGTTGCTATATCATATAGTTGATACATAATAAGCTTGTAGTTAACAAACTTTATTTTTGAAAAGTAATACTTAAAAAAATTTTTGAATGTCTTTAGATTTACAAAAAAATTGAGAGGAAACTACAGAGCTCCTGTATCCCCAAGGATACAGGTCTTCCAGTTTCCCATATTATCTTGCATTAGTGTAGTAAATTTGTTAACAATTGATGCAGCAATATTAATACATTATCACTAACTAAAGTCCATAGTTAACATTAGGGTTCATTCTTTGTGCTGTACCTGCTGTGAGTTTTGGTAACTTACAATAAGGTATCCACCATGATAGTATCATGATAGTATCATACAGTATAGTTTCACCTATTCATTCCTTTTTTCTCTCCCCCCACCCCCAGACCCCTGGCAACCACCCACCTTTTTACTGTCTCTGTAGTTTTGTCTTTTCTGTAATGTCATTCAGTTGAGCTCATATAATAAGTAGTTTTTGCAGATTGGCTTTTTTCACNTCCTTTTTTCTCTCCCCCCACCCCCAGACCCCTGGCAACCACCCACCTTTTTACTGTCTCTGTAGTTTTGTCTTTTCTGTAATGTCATTCAGTTGAGCTCATATAATAAGTAGTTTTTGCAGATTGGCTTTTTTCACTTAGCAATACACATTTGAGATTCGTCTGTGTCTTTTTATGATTTGATAACTCATTTCTTTTACTGCTGAATAATCTTCCATTGTATGAATGTACTGCAGTTTGCTTATCCTTTCACCTACTGGAGGACATCTTGCTTCCAGATTTGGCAGTTGTGACTAACGCTGTTATAATCATTTGTATGCAGGTTTTTGTGTGGACATAAGTACTCAACTCCGGGTAAATGCCAAATTTAGTTTTGTAAGAAACAGCCAAACTGTCTTTCAAAGCTCTGTACCATCTCACATTCCCATGAATGAGAGTTCCTGATGTTTCACGTCATTGCTAGCATTTGGTGCCTGCCAGTGTTTTGGACTTTGGCCTTTCTGATGGGTGTCTAGTTTTACTTTGCAGTGCTCACTGTAATGGTCTGTGATGTTGAGCATCTTTTCACATGCTTCTTTGCCATCTGTATCTTTGGTAACTTGTCTCTTCAGATCTTTTGCCCATTCAAATATTTGATCCTTTCTTCTTTGATGGTTGACTTTTAAGAGTTCTTTATATATTTTGGATACCAGTCTTTTATCAAATGTGTTTTGCAAATATTTCCTCACAGTCTATGGCTTGTTTTTTATTCTCTGAATTTCTATCCACATTTAATAAATACTTTTTGGGTCTTTGTCTCCCTCATATTATATTCATTTAGGTGGGTTTAAGGGACCTAGAAGATATGTTTGCCTGAACCAGCATTCTAATCTGTGAAGGTTTTGTGGTCATTCTGATTTTGGTAAGATCTGAGAGGCAATACAAAAGGTTTAAAGGCATAGATTTTCAAAATATTCTTGGGTTTGAATGTTGGTTCTGCCACTTAAGTTGTATAAACTGGGGCAAGTTACTTAAATTCTCTTCTCAGTTTCCTCATTGGTGAAATGGAGATAATAAATGAATGCCTGTTCCACTACGTTGGCATAAGGATGAAATGGACTAATACTTGTGAAGTGCTTTAGAGAAATAAAACGCTTTGTACAAAGTAACTGCTCCATAAATGTCAGCCCCTGTTATAACATTTCTACCATTGTTATCACCATTAATGTTTTCTGCTGCGTCCCCATGGTATCATCCCGGCTGTCTCCAATGGGTAAAAGTGTCACTGTATCAGATCATAGTCTGCCTTTCTGTAACTTCTATCCTCTAGATCCTTCTGTGTCCTTTGGGTTATAGTCAGTGAATTCAATATCTCCCTGAATGGCATCTCTTCAAATTTTAAGGCTGATCCCTTCTTCCCACAAACAAATTGTTGTTTTGTGCTGGGAACCAGGGATAGAAGGATAAATACAGTGTGGCCTGGGTTCACAAGAACTTATCTAGTCAAAGAAAACAGTTATGTAAATTAAATTTTCATATCTATTTGTACCTGAACTTATGTATTCCCCTTTCTTCCCGTTAAAGTGCTTGAACTCTTTATGTTGCTAGAACCAGCCCCTCTATTTGTATAGTGGCCACATTCCCTTCTGGGACTTGTAGTTGTTAACTCTCTTTTATCAGGGTCCTACTCTCTGGTGAATCCTTGCCAGCAGCTATTTCTCTGGTCACTGCAGGGTCCTCATCTTGACCTACCAGCCGTGTGTGACACCTTTGATTATTTCTCATTCCCTGACACTGTCTTTGTTATTAGTCACCTTGGCATTATACTCCCCTCTACTTGACTTCTAAAGGCTGAGTGTCTTGGTACTTTTTTTTTTTACAGTCCCAGCTAGTTTTAGTTTTAGTACTGGCATCTACGAATTTATTTCTTCAATCAGAACTCTTTCCAACATTTGTATATCCAGCTTACTTACTCGATGTTGAATATGCATCTTAAACATTAATATGTCCTATAATAAATTCTAGATCCTTTCCTAGCCCTCCACCCCTTGTTTGCTTGCAGAGCAGCAAACAAATAAAACACAAATGTTGAACTCATATTTTTTTGTGGCTGCACCACATGGCCTCAAGCCCAACCAGGAATAGAACCCATGACCACTGCAGTGGAAGCTCAGAGTTCTAAACCCTGGACTGCTAGGAAAATCCTGAACTCATTCTTGATGAGTCCTTTTTTCTCCATTAGCAAAACTTGTCAACTTTGCTTTCAGAATATTCAGAATCCAGCCAATCCAAACACCTCTTCTTAGCCATTATTCTGGTACTGATTCTTAAAGAGTATCTTGATCCCTCTCTTGTTGTCTATGCATTCCTGTAGTCTTTTTTTCCACACAGCAGTCTGCATGATTGTTTTAAACTGTAAGAACGGTCATGTCACTCTTCTTCTCAAAGTCTTCCAAAATCTTTCCATCTCAAAACCAAATCTGGAGTCCGTCCTTCTCTCTGGTGGCTGACACCATATGGTATGGTGTGGTGGGGACAGGGCCACTTGATGTGACCTGTCACCGTCCCCTTAACTCCCTCTTCTTCCTTCATCTTGGTTTTCCTCTCCACTCTAAGCACTCTTAAGTCAAGGACTTGCTTTTGCTATTCCTTATAGCTGTGTGCTCCTCCCCAAGAGAACCATGTCAGTCTCCACAGAGCATTTAGATCCCTGATCAGATGCTACCTGGTCTGTCTAAACTGATTAGCACTACCTTTTTCATAGTTCATACATCTCTTAATCTAGCACTACCTTTTTCATAGTTCATACATCTCTTAATCTGGCGCTTTACTGGGAATTGAAGTCAGACTTACTGTACCGTAGTCTTAGAGAAGTCACCTTTTGGGAGCCAGAACTCTGTTGCTGTGTCATGTGTCTAGTTCACAGCATATCTCACAGAATGAATGGACATCTATCACTGTGACTAGAAGTTTTGGTATCTGTCTTGCAGTTCGTTCAAACCTGAGATTTACACTTGTTCACACCAGTGGTGTGCTCTTACTTAGATCAAACTGCTTGTTCTTTAAGATTGTTGTTTAGTTGCTAACTTGTGTCTGACTCTTTTGCAACCTCATTGACTAGGCTGCCAGGCCTCTCTGTCCATAAGATTTCCCAGATAAGAATCCTGGAGTGGGTTGCCATTTTCTTCTCCAGGGAATCTTGCTGACCCTGGGATCAAACCCGCATCTCCTGCATTGCAGGCAGATTATTTACCACTGAGCCACCAGGCTCTCTT
Organism: Oreotragus oreotragus; assembly: GCA_006410675.1. Classification (NCBI taxonomy): domain Eukaryota; kingdom Metazoa; phylum Chordata; class Mammalia; order Artiodactyla; family Bovidae; genus Oreotragus; species Oreotragus oreotragus. The sequence goes on from SJYX01007537.1 coordinate 527,417, forward strand.
TAAGCTCAGACATCTCCACATTGGTGAGGCCTTCCTTAACCTATTTATGCTTACCTCACTTTTTTTCCTCATTCCCCTTACTGTAGAATTGATTACCACCTCATTGATACCACTACTGCCTATTTTATTTACTTCTGTTATAGCACTGCCCAATAATTAGTAATTGTTTTTAATTCAATAAACATTTATGGATACCTGAATCTAGATACTATAAAGGATTCGGAGAAGGGAGTGGCAACCTACGCCAGGACTCTTGCCTGGTGAGTCCCAGGGACGGGGGAGCCTGGTGGGCTGCCGTCTGTGAGGTTGCACAGAGTCGGACACTACTGAAGGGACTTAGCAGCAGCAGCAAGGTAAAGGATTATATCTTAGAATTCTTTCACTGATTGTGTATAGTGGATACTCATATTCTTTTGAATAAGTGGTTGGATAGCTGACTAAAAGAATTCCTTCTTTCTCTTCTACCCTGTCCAATGTGTACAAGTTCTTAAAAAGAAGATAGAAGTAAAATAGAATATTAGTTATATTTGTCCTTTAATATTCTACCACCTACCACAAAGAGTGAGTTGCTTATAAGCATGTTTTTCTTTCTAGTCTTAACAAAACTGGGTCAAATTTTGGTTCATTTCCCTTAGCCTTTAGATTTGTTTATATTACTTGTATAGATTCCTATCAGTCTTTTATATTAAGCATTGATCATGTGCCCTTTTTAAAATATGTGGTCCTCATAGAGGTTCTTTTTATTTCTTTTTTGTCCATTTTAAAAAATTGGCTTACCTGTGTTTTTAAAAATTAATTAATTTAGTTTATTGAAGGATAATTGCTTTACAGAATTTTGTTCTTTTCTGTAAAAACCTCAACATGAATCAGCCATAGGTATACATATATCCCCTCCCCTTTGAACTTCCCTCCCATCTCTTCCCATCCCACCCCTCTAGGTTGATGCAGAGTCCCTGCTTGAGTTTCCTGAGCCATACAGCAAATTCCCGTGGGCTGTCTATTTTACATAGGGTAATATAAGTTTCCATGTTGCTGTCTCCATACGTCTCACCCTCTCCTCCCCTTGCCCCACGTGCACAGCTCTGTTCTCTATGTCTGTTTCTCCATTGCTGCCCTGGAAATAAATTCTTCAGCACCATTTTTCCAGATTCTGTATATATGCATTCAGTTCAGTTCAGTCACTCAGTCATGTCCCGACTCTTTGCGACCCCATGAATCTCAGCATACCAGGCCTCCCTGTCCATCACCATCTCTCGGAGTTCACTCAAACTCACGTCCATCAACTCGGTGATGCCATCCAGCCATCTCATCCTCTGTCGTCCCCTTCTCCTCCTGCCCCTAATTCCTCCCAGCATCAGCGTCTTTTTCCAACAAGTCAACTCTTTGCATGAGGTGGCCAAAGTACTGGAGTTTCAGCTTTAGCATCATTTCTTCCAAAGAAATCCCAGGGCTGATCTCCTTTAGAATGGACTAGTTGGATCTCCTCGCAGTCCAAGGGACTCTAAAGAGTCTTCTCCAACACCACAGTTCAAAAGCATCAATTTTTTGACGCTCAGCTTTCTTCATAGTCCAACTCTTGCATCCATACATAAACACTGGACAAACCATAGACTTGACTAGATGGACCTTTGTTGGCAGAGTAAGATGTCTCTGCTTTTGAATATGCTATCTAGGTTGGTCATAATTTTCCTTCCAAGGAGTAAGCGTCTTTTAATTTCATGGCTGCAGTCACCATCTACAGTGATTTTTGGAACCCCCCCAAAATAAAGTATGACACTGTTTCTACTGTTTCCCCATCTATTTCCCATGAAGTGATGGGACCAGATGCCATGATCTTCGTTTTCTGAATGTTGAGCTTTAAGCCAACTTTTTCACTCTCTTTCACTTTCATCAGGAGGCTTTTTAGTTCCTCTTCACTTTCTGCCATAAGGATGGTGTCATCTGCATATCTGAGGTTATTGATATTTCTCCCGGCAATCTTGATTCCAGCTTGTGCTTCTTCCAGCCCAACGTTTCTCATGATGTACTCTGCATATAAGTTAAATAAGCAGGGTGACAATACACAGCCCTGACTTACTCCTTTTCCTATTTGGAACCAGTCTGTTGTTCCATGTCCAGTTCTAACTGTTGCTTCCTGACATGCATATGCGTTTCTCAAGAGGCAGGTCAGGTGGTCTGGTATGCCCATCTCTTTCAGAGTTTTCCACAGTATATGGTATTTATCTTTCTCTTTCTGACTCACTTCACTCTGTATAATAGGTTCTAGGTTCATCCTCCTCATTAGAACTGACTCAAATGCCTTCCTTTTAATGGCTGAGTAATATTCCATTGTGTATATTGTACCACAACTTCTTTATCCATCCGTCAGTGGACATCTAGGTTGCTTCCACGTTCTAGCTGTTGTAAATAGTGCTTCAGTGAACATTGGGATACATGTATCTTTTTCAGTCTTGGTTTCCTCGGAGTATATGCCTAGGAGTGGGATTGCTGGGTCATATGGTCATTTTTTATTTCTAGGTTTTTGAGGAATATCCATACCTTCTTCCATTTGGCTGTATCAATTTACATTCCCACCAACAGTGCAAGAGTGTTTCCTTTTCTCCACACCTTCTCCAGCATTTATTGTTTGTAGACTTTTTGATGATGGCCATTCTGACTGGCGTGAGGTGATATCTCATTGTAGTTTTGATTTGCATTTCTCTAATAATGAGCGATGCTGAGCATCTTTTCATGTGTGTGTTAGCCACCTGTATGTCTTCTTTGCAGAAATGTGTGTTTAGGTCTTTTCCCCACTATTTGGTAGGGTTGTTTGTTTTTCTAGTATTGAGTTGTATGAGCTGCTTGTATATTTTGGAAATTAATCCTTTGTCAGTTGCTTCATTTGCTGTTATTGTCTCCCATTCTAAGGGTGTCTTTTCATGTTGCTTATAGTTTCCTTTGCTGTGCAGAAACTTTTAAGTTTAATCAGGTCCCAGTTGCTTACTTTTGTTTTTATTTCCGTTGGGTGGATCTTAGAGGATCTTGCTTTGATTTATGTCACTGAATATTCTACCTATGTTTTCCTCTAAGAGTTTTATAGTTTCTGGTCTTACATTTAGGTCTTTAATCCATTTCGAGTTTATCTTTATATATGCTGTTAGGAAGTGTTCTAACTTCATTCTTTTACATGTAGCTGTCCAGTTTTCCCAGCACCACTTTTGAAGAGGCTGTCTTTGCCCCAATGTATATTCTTGCCTTCTTGGTCAAAAATAAGGTACCCATAGGTGCATGGGTTTATTTCTGGGCTTTCTATCTTGTTCCATTGGTCTCTATTTCTATTTAGTGCCAGTATACTAAATAGATATAATATACTCTCTTGATGACTATATCTTTGTAGTATAATCTGAAATCAGCAAGGTTGATTCCTCCAGCTCCATTCTTTCTCAAGACTGATTTGTCTATTCAGGGTCTTTTGTGTTTTCTGTATGAATTGTAAAATTTTTTATTCTAGTTCTGTGAAAAATCCCATTGGTAATTTGATAGGGATTGCATTGAATCTGTAGATTGTGTTTGGTAGTATAGTCATTTTCACAATATTGATTCTTCCTACCCAGAAACACAGAATATCTCTCCATCTGTTTATGTCATCTTTGATTTCTTTCATTAGTGCCTTATAGTAATCTGTATACAGTTCTTTTGTCTCCTTAAGTAAGTGTATTCCTAGATATTTAATTCTTTTTGTTGCAGTGGTGAATGGGATTGATTCCTTAATTTTTTTCTGCTTTTTTCATTGTTAGTATATAGAAATGCAAGTGGTTTCTGTGTATTGATTTTGTATCCTGTTACTTTGCTAAATTCACTGATTAGCTCTAGTAATTTTGTGATACTACCTTTATGATTTTCTATGTATAGTATCTTGTCACCTGCAAACAATGAGAGCTTTACTACTTCTTTTCTGATCTGGATTCCTTTTATTTCTTTTTCTTCTCTGATTGCTGTAGCTAGGACTTCCAAAACTATGTTGAATAATAGTAGTGAAAGTGGACACCCTTGTCTTGTTCCTGATCTTAGGGAGGATGCTTTCAGTTTTTCACCATTGAGAATAATGTTTGGTGTAGGCTTATCATCTATGGTCTTTGCTGTGTTGAGGTAGGTTCCTTTTATGCCCATTTTTTGAAGAGTTTAATCATGAATGGGTGCTGAATTTTGTCAAAGGCTTTTTCTGCATCTATTGAGATGGTTATGTGGTTTTTACCTTTCAGTTTGTTAATATGATGTATCACATTGATTGATTTGTATATATTGAAGAATCCGGGCATCCCTGGAATAAAACCAACTTGGTCCTGGTGTATGAGCTTTTTGACGTGTTGCTGGATTTTGTTTGCTAAAATTTTGTTCAGGATTTTCGCATCTATGTTCATCAGTGATATTGGCCTTTAGTTTTCTTTTTTTGTATTGTCTCTGTCTGGTTTTGGTATCAGGGTGATGGTGGCCTTTTAGAATGAGTTTGGAAGTGTTCTTTCCTCTGCAGCTTTTGGAAAGAGTTTTAGGATGATCGGCCTTAGCTCTTCTCTAAATGTTTGATAGAATTCATCTGTGAAGCCATCTGGTCCTGGGCTTTTGTTTTTTAGTAGATCTTTGATCACAGCTTCCATTTCAGTGCTTGTGATTAGGTTGCTCATAATTTCTATTTCTTCTTGTTTTAGTCTTGGAATATTAAACTTTTCTAAGAATCTGTCCATTTCTTCCAGGTTATCCATTTTATTGCCATATAGTTGTTCATAATAGTCTCTTATAATCCTTTGTATTTCTGCATTGTCTGTTGTAACCTCTCCTTTTTCATTTCTTATTTTGCTGATTTGATTCTTCTCTCTTTTTTTCTTGATGAATCTGGCTAAAGGTTTATCAATTTTGTTTTCTTCTCAGAGAACCAGCTTTTTGTTTTATTAATCTTTACTATTGTTTCTTTCATTTCTTTTTCGTTTATTTCTGCTCAGATCTTTATGATTTCTTTCCTTCTATTAATTTTGGGTTTTTTTTTTGTTTTGTTTTGTTTTTCTTTTCCCAGTTGTTTCAGGTGTAAAGTTAGGTTGTCTATTCAATGTTTTTCTTATTTCTTGAGGTAGGATTGTATTGCTATAAACTTCCCTCTTAGAACTGCTTTTGCTGCATCCCACAGGTTTTGAGTTGTCATATTTTCATTGTCGTTTGTTTCTAGATAATTTTTGATTTCCCTTTTGATTTCTTCAGTAACCTGTTGGTTATTTAGAAAGGTATTGTTTAATCTCCATGTGTTTGTGTTTCTTACAGCTTTTTTCTTGTAATTGATATCTAGTCTCATAGTGTTGTGGTTGGAGAGGATGCTTGATACGATTTCAATATTCTTAAATTTACTGAGGTTTGATTTGTGATCCAAGATGTGGTCTATCCTGGAGAATGTTCCATGTGCACTTGAGAAGAAGGTGTATTCTTCTGCATTTGGATGGAATATCCTGAAGTTATGAATGAGATCCATCTCATCTAATGTATTATTTGAGACTTGTGTTTCCTTATTTTCTGTTTTGATGATCTGTCCATTGGTGTGAGTGGGATATTAAAGTCTCCTAATATTGTGTTACTGTCAATTTCTCCTTTTATGTCTATTAGTAATTATTTTAAATATTGAGGTGCTCCTATGTTGGGTGTATAGATATTTACAATTTTTATGTCTTCCTCTTGGATTGATCCCCTGATCATTATGTAGTGTCCTTCCTTATCTCTTGTAATCTTCTTTATTTTAAGGTCTGCTGCTGCTGCTAAGTCACTTCAGTCGTGTCCAACTCTGTGTGACCCCATAGATGGCAGCCCACCAGGCTCCCCCATCCCTGGGATTCTCCAGGCAAGAATACTGGAGTCTATTTTGCTTGATATGAGGACAAAAGCTGTCTATTTTGTCAGCTTTCTTTTGCTTCCCATTTGCGTGGAGTATATTTTTCCATCCTCTCACTTTAATTCTGTATGTGTCTTTAGGTCTGAATTTTGTTTCTTGTAGACAGCATGTATATGGGTCTTGTTTTTGTATCCATTCAGCCAGTCTGTGTCTTTTGTTTGGAGCATTTAATACATTCACATTTAAAATAATTGATATATATGTTCCTATTGCCATTTTCTTAATTTTGGGGGGTTGATTTTGTAGATGTTTTTTTTCTCTTGTGTTTCTTGACTGTATAAGTCCCTTTAACATTTGTTGTAAAGCTGGTTTGGTAGTACTGAATTCTGTTAACTTTTGTTTGTCTTAAAAGCTTTTTATTTCTCCATCAATTTTGAATGAGATTCTTGCTGGGTATAGTAGTCTTGGTTGTAGATTTTTCACTTTCAGTACTTTAATTATATGCTGCCATTCCTTTCTGGCCAGCAGAGTTTCTGCTGAAAGATCAGCTGTTAAACATATGAGATTTCCCTTGTATGTTACTTGTTGCTTTTCCCTTGCTACTTTTAATATTCTTTCTTTGTGTTTAGTCTTTGCTAGTTTGATTAGTATGTGTCTTAGTGTGTTTCTCCTTGGGTTTATCCTGTATGGGGCTCTTTGTGCCTCTTGGACCTGATTGACTATTTCCATTTCCATGTTGGGGAAATTTTCAGCTATAACCTCTTCAAAAATTTTCTCATACCCTTTCTTTTTCTCTTCTTCTGGGACTCCTAGAATTCAAATGTTGGTGCGTTTGATATTGTCCTTAGGTCTCTGAGACTGTCCTCAATTCTTTTCATTCCTATACTTTATTCTGCTCTTCAGAAGTTATTTCCACCATTTTATCTGCCAGCTCACTGATTCATTCTTCTTCAGATATTCTGCTATTGATTCCTTTTAGAGTATTTTTAATTTCAGTAATTGTATTGTTTGTATGTCTTTAATTCTTCTGTGTCTTTGTTAATTGATTCTTGCATTTTCTCTATTTTGTTTTCAAGGTGTTTGATCATCTTTACTATCATTATTCTGAATTCTTTTTCAGTTAGTTTGCCTATTTTCTCTTCATTTGTTTGAATTTCTGTGTTTCTAGTTTGTTCCCTCATTTGGGTAGTATTTCTCTGCCTTTTCATTATTATTTTTTTTAACTTAATTGTGTTTGAGGTCTCCTTTTCCCAGGCTTGAAGGTTGAATTCTTTCTTCCTTTTGGCTTCTGCCTACTGTGGTTGGTCCAATGGTTTGTGTAAGCTTCGTATAGGCTGAGATTTTTGCTGAGTTTTTTGTTTGGTTTTCCTCTGATGGGCCAGGCTGAGTCAAGTAGTAATCCTGTCTGCTGATGATTGGGTTTTAATTTTTTGTTTTGTTTATTGTTTAAATGAGGTGTCCTGCACAGGGTGCTACTGGTGGTTGGTTGGTTGGATCTTATAATCAGGTGGTTTCTGTTGTGTGAATTCTCACTTTTCGATACTCCCTAGGTTTAGTTCTCTGGTAGTATAGGGTCTTGGAGTCAGTGCTGTCACTCCAAAGACTCAGAGCTTGATCTCTGGTTAGGAACGAAGATTCCACAAGTGACTTGTTATGGCATTAAGTGAGATTGAAACAAATACCCAAAACCAAGAAACCAAAGATGACCCCCAGACAAATGGCAGTTACAAAATCAGGCAAACGATAATTAAAATAATGGAATATACACATATACCCATAAGTAAAGTCAAAACAATCCAACAAAATAAAGTACAATAGATTGACCCAATGAACAAAGGAAATCAAAAATTATATTTACCAGTAAAGAACAAAACTAACTAAAGCACAAACTGGAAAACGAAACTGAAGCAAGCTGCCAAGTGGAGAGTAAAGCAATGAAAGCAAAACTAACAAATATGTTGAAAGGAAAGAAAAGAAAGAAAGAATAGATAAGCAAAGTTAAATGAAGGTAGATAAAGAAGATTTATGTACATTAAAGATTAACTGCAAGGGGAAAAGAACAGTAGGAAAGACAAACAAAGGAAATAATGTAAAAGAAATATAATAGCATTAAAAAAATTAAAAGTTAAAATTATAAAAAAGAGAAGAGAAAAAAGGGAAAACTCCACAGAATTATAAAAGCCCAACCTAGAGGCAGAGGTTTATAACAACAATAAAAAGTATAACTGAATGTGTATATACATACTCATAAGCAAAACGGGGAAGGCAATGGCACCCCACCCCAGTACTCTTGCCTGGAAAATCCAATGAACGGAGTAGCTTGGTGGGCTGCAGTCCATGGGGTCACTAACAGTTGGACAGACTGAGCGACTTCACTTTCACTTTTCTCTTTCATGCATTGGAGAAGGAAATGGCAGCCCACTCCAGTATTCTTGCCTGGAGACTCCCAAGGATGGGGGAGCCTGGTGGGCTGCCGTCTATGGGGTCACACAGAGTCGGACACGACTGAAGTGACTTAGCAGCAGCAGCAGCAGCATAAGCAAAATCAAAATAATCCAACAAAAATAAAGTACAGTAGATTCACCTGGCAAACAAAGGAAATCAAAAAATATATTTACCAGTTATGAATAAAACTAACGGGTGGTCCTAAGATGACTGAGGAATAGGATGGGGATACCACTTTCTCCCCTACAAATTCATCAGAAGACCATTGAATACTGAGCAACTTCCACAAAACAACCTCTGATTGCTGGCAGAGGACACCAGGCACCCAGCAAGGCAGCCCATTCTCTTCAAAATGAGGTAGGACAAAATATAAAAGACAAAAAGAGATATAAGAATTAAGGATGGAGACCTGTCCTTCGGAGGGAATTGTGAAGGAGGAGAAGTTTCCAAACACTAGGAAACCCTCTCACTAGCGGGTATGTGGGGAGTTTTAGAATCTCAGAGGGCAACATAACCAGGAGAGAAAAAAAAAAAAACAAAACAGAATACATGCCTAATTGCAACTCCCAGCGAAGTAGCCCAGACACCCGCGTCCATCACTAGCAAGCGGGGGCCAGACAGGGAGGCGTGGGTTGCATGCTTAGGGTAAGGACTGGGCCTGAATCTCCTGAGGACAATCTGAGGGAGCTAACGTGGGATAGCAACCCAGACTGTGGGATAGCCAGAGAGAGGAAAAAACAAATGAACAAACCGAACTTTCCCATGAAAAGCTCTAACTAAGGCCCAGCCTGGCCCACTCACAGAACAAAGGATTGAGTACCAAAGGAGAGCTAGCCTGCTGCGGACAAGCCCCTCCCTCTGCTGGAGGCAGAAAGGCAGGTGTGCGACAGCCAGAGCCAGAAGGCAAGGGGCAATCTCAGCCCCAGAAATGGGCCTCCTCCACCAAACTGTGAGCAGGCTCCCAGTTGCTAGCCAAGTCTTCCTGGAATCCTGGACGGTTGACATCTGCCAAGAGGAGGACACACATGGCATATCTGAGATGGTGCTCTTGCAGTCCACCCAGGAAACTGAGCGGCTGGGATCAGGGAGGTAATTAAGATGCACAGCCCACTGGGACAGTGTGCTCGCCAAGCACCTGGTCGCCTGAGCTGCTCAGACCTGGGAAGGGCACAAAATGCATGCCCAACTGAGTCTGTGCCCTTGCAGAGTACCTGAGAACCTGAACCTGAGCATCTTAGACCTGGGAAGTGCACAAAACACAGGGCCGCTTTGGACAGTACCGCTGTAGAGCAACCTGGAACCTGAGCAGTGTAGACCAGGAAGGCACACACCGATGTGAGCTGGGGCAAACCATGTGGTCCATACACTGTGAGCACTCCCCACACACGCCAGTGATATTTGTTTGCAGTGTTCCTCCTTCCCCACAACACAACTGAACAAGTTAGCCTAAATAAGTTACCACCTTTGCCCCCTTGTGTCAGGGCAGAAATTAGACTCTGAAGAGACTAGCAAACACAGGAAGCCAAAATAAACAGGGGGAACCACTCTGGAAGGTGCAACAGATTAAAATCCTGTAGTCAGCATTGAGTAAGCATTGGAAGAGGCCTATAGACCTTGAGAAGTATAAGCTGGAACAAGGAACTATCTGAAAGTGAACTGACCCCACACTGCCCTCAACAGCTCCAGAGAAATTACTAGATATATTTTTACTATTATCACTTTTTAAGTAAAAAAAATTTTAAATTCTTTATTACTCCTTTATCTTTCATTTTTATAACCTATTTACCTTGAAAAATAAAAAGACCCTATTTTTAAAGGAAATTTCATATATATATATATTTTATAATTTTTGTTATTTATTTTGTTTTGTATTTTTAATATTGTATTTTTGAGAGTCTAACCTTTACTCTAGGTTTTAAATCTTTGCTTTTTGGTATTTGTTATCAATTTTGTACCTTTAAGAATCTAGTCTTCAGTTCCCATTTTTACTTAGGGGTGTGATGACTGACTTGATTGCTCTATCCCCTTTTGACTCTCCCTTTTCTCCCTCAGGTTACCTCTATCTCCTCCTTCCCCCTTCTCTACTTAACTCTGTGAATCTCTGTGGGTGTTCTGGGCTGTGGAGGACACTTAGGGAGCTGATAACTGGCTAGATTGCTCTCTCCCCTTTTGACTTCCTGTCTTGTCCTCCTGGTCACCTCTATCTCCCTCTTCCCTCTTCTTTTCTCCATGTAACTCTGTGAACCTCTCTAGGTGTCCCTCACTGTGGAGAGTCTTTTCACCATTGACCTAGATGTTTTATCATCTCTGCTGTATAGATGGAGACCTCTTGAGGCTACTGTAAGAATAAGACTGAAAGCCAGAGGCAGGAGGCTTAAATCCAAAACTTGAGAACACCAGAAAACTCCTGATACCAGGGAACATTAATCGACAAGAGCTCATACAAAAGCCTCCATACCTACACTGAAACCAAGCTCCATCCAAGAGCCAACAAGTTCCACAGCAAGACATACCATGCTAATTCTCCAGCAACGCAGGAACACAGCTCTGAGCATTAAAATACAGGCTTCCCAAAGCCACACCAAACCCATAGACACTCCAAAACTCACTACTGGACACTTCATTGCACCACAGAGAGAAGAGATCCAGCTCCACCCACCAGAACACAGACACAGGCTTCCCTAACCAGGAAACTTTGACGAGCCACTTGTCCAACCCCACCCAGAAGGAGCAACCTCCACAATAAAGAGGAGCCACAAACTTCCAGCCTACAGAAAGGTCACCCCAAACACAGCAATCTAAACAAAGTGAAAAGGCAGAGAAATATTTAACAGGTAAAGGAACATGATAAATACCCACCAAACCAAACAAGAGGAGATAGGGAGTCTACCTGGAAAAGAATTCAGAATAATGATAGTAAGGATGACCCCAAATCTTGAAAACAAAATGGAGTTACAGATAAATAGACTAGAGACAAAGATTGAGAAGATGCAAGAAATGTTTAACAAGGACCTAGAAGAAATAAAAAAGAGTCAATAATGAATAATGCAATAACTAAGATCAAAAGCACTCTGAAGGGAACCAACAGTAAAATAACTGAGACAGAAGACAGGATAAGTGAGGTGGAAGATAGAACGTTGGAAAGAAATGAAGCAGAGAGGGAAAAAGAAAAAAGAATTAAATGAGGACAACCTCAGAGACCTCTGGGACAATGTTAAACACCTCAACATTTGAATCATAGGAGTCCCACAAGAAGAAGACAGAAAGGGCATGAGAAAATACTTGAGGGTATAATAGTTGAAAACTTCCCTAACATGGGGAAGGAAATAGCCACCCAAGTCCAAGAAACCCAGAGAGTCCCAAACAGGATAAACCCAAGGTGAAACACCCCAAGACACATATTAATCAAATTAATTAGGTCAAACACAGAGCAAATATTAAAAGCAGCAAGGGAAAATGAACAAATAACACACAAGGGGATCCCCGTAAGGATAACAGCTGATCTTTCAATAGAAACTCTTCAGGCCAGAAGGGAATGGCAGGACATACCTGCAGTGATGAAAGAGAAAAACCTACAACCCAGATTACTGTACCCAGCAAGGATCTCATTCAAATATGAAGGAGAAATCAAAAGCTTTACAGACAAAACCTGAGAGAATTCAGCACCACCAAACCAGCTCTTCAACAAATGCTGAAGGATCTCTAGGCAGGAAACGCATAAAAGGTTTATAAACTCAAGCCCAAAACAACAAAGTAAATGGCAATGGGATCATACTTATCAATAGTTACCTTAAATGTAAATGGATTGAATGCCCCAACCAAAAGAAAAGACTGGCTGAGTGGATACAAAAACAAGACTCCTATTGTCTAGAAGATACCCCCCTCAAAACAAGGGACACATACAGACTGAAAGTGAAGGGCTGGAAAAAGATATTTCATGCAAATGGAGACCAAAAGAAGTAGCAATACTCATATTAGATAAGACAGACTTTGAAATAAAGACTATGAAAAGAGACAAAGAAGGACACTACATAATGATCAAAGGATCAATCCAAGAAGAAGATATAGCAATAATAAATATATATGCACCCAACATAGGAGCACCGCAATATGTAAGACAAATGCTAACAAGTATGAAAGGGGAAATTGACAATAACACAATAATAGTGGGAGACTTTAATACCCCACTCACACCTATGGANGCAGGACATACCTGCAGTGATGAAAGAGAAAAACCTACAACCCAGATTACTGTACCCAGCAAGGATCTCATTCAAATATGAAGGAGAAATCAAAAGCTTTACAGACAAAACCTGAGAGAATTCAGCACCACCAAACCAGCTCTTCAACAAATGCTGAAGGATCTCTAGGCAGGAAATGCATAAAAGGTTTATAAACTCAAGCCCAAAACAACAAAGTAAATGGCAATGGGATCATACTTATCAATAGTTACCTTAAATGTAAATGGATTGAATGCCCCAACCAAAAGAAAAGACTGGCTGAGTGGATACAAAAACAAGACTCCTATTGTCTAGAAGATACCCCCCTCAAAACAAGGGACACATACAGACTGAAAGTGAAGGGCTGGAAAAAGATATTTCATGCAAATGGAGACCAAAAGAAGTAGCAATACTCATATTAGATAAGACAGACTTTGAAATAAAGACTATGAAAAGAGACAAAGAAGGACACTACATAATGATCAAAGGATCAATCCAAGAAGAAGATATAGCAATAATAAATATATATGCACCCAACATAGCACCACAGTATGTAAGGCAAATGCTAACAAGTATGAAAAGGGAAATAAACTGTAACACAGTAATATTGAGAGACTTTAATACTCCACTCAAACCTATGGATAGATCGACTAAATGAAAAATCAGCAAGGAAATACAAACTTTAATGATACAATGGACAAGTTAAATAAATATATATGCACCCAACATAGCACCACAGTATGTAAGGCAAATGCTAACAAGTATGAAAAGGGAAATAAACTGTAACACAGTAATATTGAGAGACTTTAATACTCCACTCAAACCTATGGATAGATCGACTAAATGAAAAATCAGCAAGGAAATACAAACTTTAATGATACAATGGACAAGTTAGACCTAATTGATATCTATAGGATATTTCATCCCAAAACAATGAATTTCACCATTTTCTCAAGTGTACATGGACATTCTCCAGGATAGATCCCATCCATGGCCATAAATCTAGCCTTGGTAAATTCAAAAAAATTGAAATCATTTTAAGCATCTTTTTTGATCAAAATCTGGTAAGACTAGATGCCAACTACAGGAAGAAAAGTATTAAAAATACAAACATATGGAGGCTAAACAGCACACTTCTGAATAACCAGCAAATCACAGAAGAAATTTAAAAAGAAATCAAAATATGCATAGAAGCAAAATAAAAACACTACAACCCCAAACCTATGGGATTCAGTAAAGAGCAGTGCTAGGGGGACGGTTCATAGCAATACAAGCTTACCTCAAGAAAGAAGAGAAAAATCAAATAAACAACCTCACTTTACATCTAAAGTAACCAGAAAAAGAATAAACGAAGAACCTCAGGATTAGTAGAAAGAAAGAAATCATAAAAAATTAGAGCAGAGATAAAAACAAAGGAGACTATAGCAAAATATGAACAAAACTAAAAGCTGTTTCTTTGAGAAGATAAATTGACAAACCTTTAGCCAGACTCATCAAGAAAAAAAGGGAGAAGAATCAAGTCAACGAAATTAGAAATGAAAATGGAGAAATCACAACAGACAACACAAATACAAAGGATCATAAGAGACTACTATCAGCAACTGTATGACAGTTAAATGGACAACTTGGAAGAAATGGACAAATTCTTAGAAAAGTATAACTTTCCAAAACTGAAGAAGAAATAGAAAATGTAAACAGACCCATCACAAGCACAGAAATCAAAACTTACCAAAAATCTTCCAACAAACAAACGCCTGGGACCAGATGGCTTCACAGGTGAATTCTACCAAAAATTTAGAGAAGAGCTAACACCTATCCTACTCAAACTCTTCCAGAGAATTGTAGAGGAAAGTAAACTGCAAAACTCATTCTGTGAGGCCAACATCACCCTAATACCAGAACCAGACAAAGATGNGACTCTGATGCTGGGAGGGATTAGGGGCAGGAGGAAAAGGGGACGACAGAGGATGAGATGGCTGGATGGCATCACTGACTCAATGGACGTGAGTCTGAGTGAACTCTGGGAGTTGGTGATGGACAGGGAGGCCTAGCGTGCTGCGATTCATGGGGTCACAAAGAGTTGGACACGACTGAGCGACTGAAGTGAACCGATCAAGGTGTAAACATGCTAGCATAACTTAACGGAGAAGGCGATGGCACCCTACTCCAGTACTCCTGCCTGGAAAATCCCATGGACAGAGGGGTCTGGTAGGCTGTAGTCCATGGAGTCGCTAAGAGTTGGACATGACTGAGTAATTTCACTTTCATGCATTGGAGAAAGATATGGCAACCCACTCCAGTGTTCTTGCCAGGAGAATCCCAGGGATGGGGGAACCTGGTGGGCTGCCGTCTGTGGAGCTGCACAGAGTCGGACACGACTGAAGTGACTTAGTGACAGCATAACTTAAAAGTCCTTTTTAATTTTTATTACTCAAAATGTTTAAAAAGTCTTCTATGTTTTTTTTCTTTCATTGGGTAATTAAAACTTTTATCATAATAGAAAGCAAATCTAAAACATAAAATATTTTCATTTGTCTAGCTTAGGGGATCTCTGTAGCTCTCAAGTATTGAGAATTGTTACAGATGATAATAAAAATACAAGTATTGTATTTTAGCTTTTTTTTATTATGTAGTATGTTCCCTTTTTAAAATACTGACATTTTAAATTATAAATGGATGGGTCTTTCATAGTTGTAATTTTTCTCCTTGTCAGTAAAATATTTAAAGAGTGGTAGGTGTTTTATTTAGTTGCCAAATATTTTTCCCTTTATGGTTTTATCCCATGTTTGTGGTGTTGTTGTTCAGTTGCAAAGTCCTGCCTGACTCTTTGTGACCCTATGGACTGCAGTGCGCCAGGCTTCCCCATCATTCACTGTCTCCCAGAGTTTGCTTAAACTCATGTCCATTTAGGGCTTCCCTGATAGCTCAGTTAGTAAAGAATCCGCCTGCAATGTGGGAGACCTGGGTTCAATCCCTGGGTTGGGAAGATCCCCTGGAGAAGGGAAAGGCTACCCACTCCAGTTTCCTAGCCTAGAGAATTCTATGGACTGTGTATAGTTCATGGGGTCAAAAAAGAGTTGGTACAGAGTTTGACTAGAGTATGAATCAAGTTGGTAGCAAAGAAGATAGCAGGAAAACAAAAGAAAAGTTGAACATACACAGATCGGAAGAAAATGGAATAGAATTTATATTTGTGAGTAGTTGGCTAGGGGATTAACCATAAGAGATGAATGCTTAATAAGTCCTTGAACTCTTTATTGCTTTTTCCTTGAAAAATACTGATATTTTAACTCTTTGTCTTCCTATAACTTTTGCTTAGCCANAAGAAAAGTTGAACATACACAGATCGGAAGAAAATGGAATAGAATTTATATTTGTGAGTAGTTGGCTAGGGGATTAACCATAAGAGATGAATGCTTAATAAGTCCTTGAACTCTTTATTGCTTTTTCCTTGAAAAATACTGATATTTTAACTCTTTGTCTTCCTATAACTTTTGCTTAGCCAAGTTCTTAAACTCTTTTGTCCTTTCCCTTAGGTTATTTGGTTCATTTCTTCAATTATATTGCTTTTCTCTAAAATTCTGTAAACGGTGTTTAGTATTTTAGGGGCCACCTATGTTACTAGATTATATAAAGGAGCAGAATTAATGTAGTTAATTTGGTAATGTCTCTTGTTTCTTTATATATATTTATTTAAAGTATTTTAATTTTTATATATTTTAAAAGTTTTTATTATATATATATATATATTTTTTAAGTTTTTTTATTCATTTGGCTGCACCAAGTCTTAGTTTTTATTTATTTGACCATGCTGTGTCTAAGTTGCAGAACGCAGGATCTAGTTCCTGGACCAGGGATCGAACCTAGTTCCCTGCATTGAGAATGAGGGGTTTTAGTCACTGGACCACCAGGGAAGTCCTTCTTTGTGTATATTTTAAAGTTACTTTGTTTTATTTTAAAAAATTTTATTTTTATTGGGGTGTAGTGGATTTATAGTTTTAGTTTCAGGTGTACAGCAAATGGACTCAGTTATGCATATATGTATTTACATATGTTCACTCCTTTTAAGATTCTTTTTCATTTAGCTTATCACAGAATGTTGAGTAGAGTTTCCTCTGCTGTACAGTAGGTCTTGTTGGTTCTCTGTCGTATATATGGTAGTGTATGTATGTTCATTCCAAGCTCTTCATTTATCTCTCCCCTCCAAGTTTTCCCTTTGGTAACCATCTGCTTGTCTTGATGTATGTAAGTCTTTTTCTGTGTTGTAAGTCAGTTCATTTGTATCTTTTTTTAAAGATTAGATTCCACACATGAGTGATACTGTATGATGTTTATCTTTCTCTCTCTGACTGATTTCACTTAGTATGCTAATCTCTGGGTCCATCCAGTCAGCTCAGTCCATTCGTTCAGTCGTGTCTGACTCTGCGACCCCATAGACTGCAGTACATAAGGCCTCCCTGTCTATCGCCAACTCCCGGAGTTTACTCAAATTCATGTCCATTAGTCTGTGATGCCATCCAACCATCTCATCCTCTGTTGTCCCCTTCTCCTTTTGCCTTCAATCTTTCCCAGCATCAGGGTCTTTTCAAATGATTCAGTTATTCGCATCAGGTGG